>JABSTQ010011335.1:1200000-1627866 GCA_013358835.2 Ixodes persulcatus | reverse complement strand
AGTGTCCCTTCTCCCCTTGAACTTCCTCTTAGCTTGTCCTCCTCCCACCCCCGATTTGTGCAGGTGAGTATACGACCAAAGGGGCATAGTATCGAAGGCTAAACGTAACGATCAGTCGGCCAATCAAGTAATATTTGTTAAAGAGCGTTTTAATTATTGAAAATAAACATATGGTGCCAATTAAAAACATGCTGAGCGTCATCAAAAGTCACTAAATCAGTTAGTTTTAGAAAAAACCTTGGAGCACGTGGAGCGCTAGTGTTATCATTCGTGCAGCAGAAGCAAGGCTACGGGTGCGAGAACGCGCACGCGCAGTTTTTCCGTCTCTTATCATCAGTGTTTTTCTCACCCCAGCCTCGTGCCTGTTCCACGAGTTGTAACTTTAGCGCTCTACTGCACTCCCCCGCGCTCAAATCTTTCTAAAAAGTTCTGCTAAAAAGGTTTTCGATGACGCATAGCAAGATTCTTATTGATACCGTATTTACCTATTTTCACTAAATATAGTAGGAATAAAAGTTTAGTTAATTAATCTACTCATCTCGACAATTAGCCTCTCTATTATGATCCCCGGGTCGTATAAGTCACCCGTATCAACCGCATTAGTGTATTTTTCACGGCTTTTTAGAACAACATTGTAAAGCTTAAAAATAAACACCATGCATATTCTTGAGACCAGTGATAAAATGGCGCCCTAGAGAGGTTTCTTACAAAACTTGAACCGTCACTTCGATGCCTCCAGAAGAGTTCTCTTTTTCATTATCAATATCAGGGGACTCATACACGCGGCTCGCGGGCCGCATGCTGCCCGCGACTCTCTGGGACGTGGCCCGCAAGCCCCCAACCAACTACGAGTCCCGGTTCCCAAGTCTCGAGTGCTAGAAATGGCATGCGACATAGTGATCTCATCTCGTCGATACATTTTCGTTCGAAAAGCAGCTCTGCTCTTTTAACGCATTCACATAGTTTCTACTAATCTGTGCTCATGTGCCCTTTGTTTCGCTTCATGTTTTGCTTCCCATGCAGCTTTATGTTTGGCTGCAAGCGCGAGCTAATACTTGAAGGATGCATCTCGGCTGCGCGAACTCTCGATCGGCAGATGGCACTGCCAAAGATAAAGCTTCGAGCTGGGGATTCTAGTCTTAACAAATATCCCTAATCGAAGACAAGCATTTGTTAAGAGTATTGTAATAAAAATCATCAAGGAAGCAAGAGGTGTCAAATTAACTGAATCATTCTTTTTTAGACATGTTGAGCTTGGTCAATTCCTGAGTAATTTGTGCAACGAAAGACAGTGTACTTGCTCTCTTGTTCTATTAAAATGCCAGCACATTGGCGGGGTGGTGTCATTTTAATTCCTATTATCACATCAGGTCAGGACCCAAAACAGTAATACAAACAAATAAAATCTAAATATGTCACTGGCAAAACTGTTAGTTTACGAAATGCATAAAGCACGAGAACTCTTCTCTTTAACAACTTTGGCGGGCTTTGGAAATCGGCCTAAAAAAATGGATGACGTGTACAATTTTCAGTAATGCCAAATTAGAGCCAAGCTTTTGAGGAGGGGGGGGGGGCGTACGGAGGGGAGGGTATGCTCCTCCTCCTCCTCCATACCCTCCCCCTCATCCTTCTCCCTCCTCTCCTCCTCTTCCTCTTCCCTCCCCCTCCTGAGCCTCCTCCCCTCCTCCTCCTCCGTTCCTGCTCCTCTCCCCCTAAATTGTTCATGGGTGACGTGCCACGAAGTCGTGACGTCATTTTCACCGCTGAATTTAGCGGGCAAACTGAATTGGTCTTGAGGTCACGTGACGTCAATTTCCCTGATAAAATTAGTGGAGAAATCTTTCCGCTAGATTTAACGAGAGTTTTTTCCGCTAAATTTAGCGGAAAGACTTCTCCGCTAAAATTAGCTGATAAATTTCCCCCGCGAAATTCATCGGAAAATTTCTCCGCTAATTTTCCCCACTAAATTTAGCGGAAAAATTTCCCGACTAAATTTAACAAAACCACTTTCCGCTAAATTTAGCGGAAAAATTTCCCCGCTATATTTAGCGGGAAAGTTTCCCCGTTAAATTTAGTGGGAAATTTAGCAAACATTTCACTGCTAAATTTAGCGGGAAATTTAGGAAAAATTTTCCCGCTAAATTTAACGGGGAACTTTTTCCATAATGCAACCCGCGGTTACACCCAGTTGCATTATTCCCATAATGCAACGCGTGCGGTTACGCCGACGGCGACGGCGACGCCGCTCAACCCGGAAACGGGCGCCTAAGAACTCCGCTCTAAAAAAAAAAAAAGAAAAAAAATGAATTAAGTATAGTTCAATTGATCGACTTTACTGTTGGGTTTGATGCGGGCTTGCTGATTTTAACCTTGTCTTGTGACCAGTATTGTGTATGTATCTTTTTTGTTTTTTTTGCCTGCTGCTTTTTTATAAATCCACAATTAACATTTTTATAAATGACCCTTTTTGTGTTCATGTCAAGCCAATATTCTTTTCTTTTCACCAACCGTGTTTAAACACCACTAAGGATTTCTAAACTTGACCGTCATGAGCAACGGGCGATCTTAAACCCAGGGATCCCGCTTTGACGCAATCATTATTACCTGGACCTGTTCCCAACCACGGCATCGGGAAAGGTTTGCCAACCCTGGGCCCCCTAGCGGAAAAGGTGAGCGGAAATAGCCCCTTTTTAAGAGGAAGAGGGGTGGAGGGGGGGGGGGGGGAGGGGGTTTCATCTATTTGGTGTGATAATGCAAGGAGCCAGTTTTAGCTTCGGAGAAGTTAGGCAAGTTGACCAAGGGACCACCAGAAACGCACCAGATATTTTGCAACGTTTGACCTATTAAACGTATTTTAGTATGTCTGGCGATCGTATCTATTTCACTAATACCCTGTCAGAATCAAGCTGCTCAATGCATCCTTTATAATCACGAACGAACGGACGGACTTTAAGTGACTCTGCAACGAGGGCTCTGTGCCTCTCCCACTCTCAGTACTTGCCGCAAAATATCACGTCTTTGTCTCTTCTATCCAGACATGTGCAAGTTACTCAAAAATGTTAATTAAGTTAGGTTATTGAATATTGGCCTCAAAAACATTTTGGGTAGAGTAAAACTACTCAGATCAAAAGTAATTGAGAACTTCTAACTACCGTAAAACATCAGTGAAATACTTTTGAAATTACTTTTTTTATATGTTTATGGTGACAAAGGGCTTAGGTCTTGGTCTGTTAGCGACATTCCGCTAGCCAGATATCTGAAAAAAACAAGTTTTTGCTCTTGTTTCAATCAAGATGCTTTTATAGCTGATTGAACTTCTGCGTGCCCTATTGTTTTTTTTTTTATTTTTTTTATTGGTTATGTACTGATGATGTATCATTTCTATATTGGGGTTTAGCATTGCCTGGGCTTCATTTTGCAGAGAGTGTTTGCTTGTTTGTTATTTTTTTTATGCAAAAACATTGGCGGAATTACTAAATATTCACGAAGGATCTTCGAATTTCAGAAGTCATCCGCATCCTGAGGTTCGGGAGGAGAAACAATGCAAAAATGTCACCCCTGCGTTGCCTCTTAGCACGCGATTTTTCTAGTAGAGAACAAACCACAGAAGCGCCAGACGGGCTTCAGAGCCGGTGTTGCATTTTGTTGGCTCCTTTGGGTGAGCGTTTCTGGGTTGAGGAGAAGTGGACGCAAGCCCTTTCTTCAAGGACGCGAAGTTCTTATCTCCTGAAGCTTAGCGACACAGAGAAACTCCAGCCTCAGCCGTTAATCCCGCAATTACTTGCCCTCACTTGAGAACACACTCTAGACACACCTTCACGTCTCGTGTACAGTTCCGACTGTTGATGGGGCAGACGAAGAAACATACAGAGCCCAGAAAAGATAGCTTTCTCTCTGGAATGTCTTGGCTAGAAGTCTTCCACCTCTTTTCACATATCAGCTGATATTCTGATATCTTATATGTCTCTGTGCTCCAGCGTTTATTTATGATCAAATCTGCTTGGATGGAACAGCGCGGATATACTGTCAGACTCACAGGCACACATGAAGCAAACAGACTCGCAGGGCTGACTAACAACTCAGTGATATATGTCTTCTTCCTCAAATCGTCATCCTCTCCTTCGCCGTTAAAGAGAATATTTTAAATTTTTTAACACCACAAACCAAATAGCCACTACGCATTAATAAATAAATAATAAATAATAAAGAAATAAATAAGTAAATGACAAATAAATATAAAATAAAAATAAATTTAAAAAAATTTGAAAAATGATAAATTTCAAAATTTCTGAAATTAAAATTTAAAAATTAAGAAAATAAACTTAAAAAGTTTGAAAATAAAAATGAAAAAGTAATAAAAATAAAAATAACATTAAACGAAAAATTCCCCATCACTACTGGTGCTTTGATGTTATCTCGATATAATCCAATTCTTTCTTTTGTAAAGCTAAGGACGGGACACTGACGGATTGCTTGTCCAACCTGGCTATTTTTTCAGCTTAGATAATTTCTCGTGTGAGCTGATTACCACTTCGGGCGATAACCGCGCAGTTTCTCAAGTCCGCCGAGCACCCGCAGTCCCGGCAATGGATGCCTAGGTTACCTGAGCTTACTCTCTTTATGTTTTAGTGATGTTCTCGCAATTGGTCATTCAGATACCAACTGGTTTGGCCGACATACTGTCTACCGCATGAGAGGGGAATTGCATAAACCACCCCTTCAGAGCACCGAACAAAACGAGTGTGATGCTTGTTTTATACAACCTAAGGATCTATCGGAGTATGAATTGACTTTTTAACATAAACTATAGAGCTTGTATGGAGCAGAGAGTACTACGTTGACGTTTACGCGGTTGCCTATCTTTTTAAGACCATGAGAAATATGGTGAATATGAGGCACAACCGCTGGCCTCCGGCTTTGGTCCCTTTTCTTACATTGGGTTGAGTCTGGATTTTTATTTTTCTGAAGGAGTTTTTCAGCGACAGATATCTATAAGTGAACAGGGCACCCCCTGAGAGTATCCTAGCTATCTGCGCGTCAAAGCTAGCTTTTACCGTATGTGGGCATGACTTTTTGGTGGAATTTGTTAGGCATAGGTTAACCACATCCCTCTTAACTAATTTGGAGTGGGCCGATTGATGATGGAGGAGTGGCTTTTCCCCCCTCGGAGCGTAGGACCAACAAGTGTGATGAGAAAGAAAAAAACAGACTGAGGTCTAAGAACCTTAGAGACTCTTCAGCCGGAAGTTCATGCGTTATGTCCAAAGGATCCAAACAGTTTTAGAAATCGAGAGAACATTAGATACAAAACTTAAAATGCCGTTTCCATCAAGGGCTAAAAAAATCAAACAAATGCTCAAATACTCTACATAGCGGAGCACTTTCACAACTATTGAAGTGTCAAAACGCCTTTGTAGGATTTTATCCTGATGTGTTAAGTGTAGGTCACTACAGCGAGGCGCAAAACAGGATTCAATGCAGACACCTTTCGTTTCCCGGGAGATGTCTCCATCCCACGTGGTGAAAGTATATTTTAGGTAGACTGTAAGTAATTCAAGAAAACCACTTTGGGACATTCCTGGAGCATTTTGGAAAGCGACAATGCCGAAAGAGCCAATGCAGATTTCGCTACACATTAAAAGTCATTCTTGGGGTATAGCATAATACAAGTCCTTGATGTCGATGGAGAAGGCTTTAGTCATTGTTGTTTTGTTCATTTAAGAAGCTTATGACTTCATGTGAGTTGTTTAACAAGAAAGGGTCGTCAACTGTTTTTCTTTCGTGAAAACGAGATACTCTGAAAGTCTTAAGGTCTTTAAGGTGTACAGTAATAAACCTACAAAAGAATTAAAGAGTGCCAGAGAAAGATGTATCAACAACTGATTTCTATCATCAGCACAAGGAACGGACATCACGAGGAAAAAGCTTAATAACGTTCTTTATTGGTCATCTGAAATAAAACAAATAGATAAAATCTGAGCAGATGGCACAGAAGTAAGCGATCGAGAACTAGCAAACGCCTTTAATAATTATTTTTTGAACTTGCCAAGAGATAACCCAGGAAAAAACGCCTGTGCTTACATTGAAAATCTATAATGTCACGAATGACAAGTGATGAGGCGACGAAAAGTGAAGTAAACGAAGTGTTTAATGGGGCGAACGTGTGCCCAAAAATAAAAAAGGGAACAAAAGATAACAATAGAGCGTCACGGGCGTCGATAGCGGCGTAACAGCAGGATCGAGCGCTTGGACGAGACTGACCGCGGCTCGCCACGTGGAGCCGCTTATTTACATGCGTGGGCTTCAGGAATAATCGGCGTAGAAAGTTCGACTCGTAGGACATTCGGACCCCGAACAAGCAACAGTATTCTCGAATTTACCAGAATGCTAGTTTGCAGGAATAAACAAAAGATGCGCCGCTCCCATGAATTGAACCCTGGCTTTTCGCGTGGGAGACAAGCACAATAACCGTTACGCCATGAGCGCGCTGCCTACTTGGTCAGCTGCGTCCGCGGCATTATTCCCCCCTTTAGAAAAGTGCATCGTTCCGATGCAGCACAAAATTAAAGAAACAAATCCACAACTAAAGGACAGCAGAATCGCGAGCCACAGTTCACAGCTCACAGTTCACTCGTCGACGACGGTGGAAAGTGCTATCGTTCGTAATACGGCTTCACCCGGACGACGTGCACCACCTCGGGTCGCGGTGACGTCTGGCTGTTGGTCGTGTTCCGTCGGGAAGAACTTCGTTGTTCAGATATCCGAGGCGTCGAATGACCTTGTAAGGCCCAAAGTAGCGCTTCAGCAGTTTCTCGCTGAGACCGCGACGACAAGTCGGTGTCCACACCCACACTCTGTCTCCGGGCTGGAAGTGGACGGCGCGGCGACGAAGATTGTACCGGCGAGCGTCGACACGCTGTTGATCGTGGATTCGAAGGCGGGCTAGTTGGCGTGCTTCGTTTGCTCTCTGGCTGACCGCATGGGCATCGTCGCATCCGTCATCAACAGGCTCATGGGGCAGCATCGCGTCCAGCATGGTCGTCACTTTACTTCCTTGTGCCAGCTCGAATGGTGTAAACCCGGTTGTTTCTTGAGCTGAGGTGTTGTAGGCGAAGGTGACGTATGGTAATACCTCGTCCCACGTCTTGTGCTCTACGTCGACGTACATGGAGATCATGTCGGCGATCGTCATGTTGACCCGCTCCGTTAGCCCGTTGGTCTGCAGATGGTACGCGGTGGTCCGACGATGGCTGGTGTGGCTGAGCCGAAGGATCTCTTGCGTGAGCTGGGCCAAGAACGAGGACCCTCGGTCGGTTATCAAGATTTCGGTGGCACCATGTCGAAGGAGAATAGACTCGAAGAAAAACTTTGCGACTTCCACCGTTGTTCCCGAACGAAGGGCTTTCGTCTCCGCGTATCGGGTAAGGTAATCCGTGGCAACGATTATCCAGCGGTTCCCCGACGTCGATGGCGGGAAAGGACGAAGCAAATCCATTCCAATTTCTTGGAAAGGCGTAGTAGGGGTCGATATCGGTTGCAGGAATCCCGCAGGTCTCGTCGGAGGTTTCTCAAGCCGTTGGCACTCGTGCCATGACCGTGTGTACAGATAAACAGTCTTCGGGAGTTTTGGCCAGTAGTACTTGTCACGAATCCGGGCAGGGGTCCTGCTGTAGCCGAGATGTCCGGCCGTTGGGTCGTCGTGGCACGCTTGAAACATTTCTTCTCGGAGGCTGGTAGGGACAACCAGTAGCCAGGAAGTTTCGCTGGTTTCGAAATTCTTTTTGAATAATACGCCTCGCCGCAGGACAAAGCTCGGTAGGTCACGAGAAAAGACTCGAGGGACAGAGTCTCCTCGACCTTCGAGGTGGTCGATCACGGAGCGAAGTTCCGTGTCGTCGCGTTGCAGTGCCGTCATGTCGGTAGCGTAAACTGCGCCTAGAAAACGGGCGTCGTCATCGTCGTCGGCGCCGGAGATTGGAGGTTCGACTGGAGCCCTTGACAAACAGTCAGCGTCATTATTCTTGCGGCCGGATTTATGCACAATGGTTACGTCGAATTCTTACAGTCGAAGGCTCCAGCGGGCGAGGCGTCTTGAGGGATCCTTGAGGTTGGCGAGCCAGCAGAGGGCGTGGCCACGCGGAACGGGATCCCGTACAAGTACGGACGGAACTTGGTTATCGCCGAGACAACTGCAAGACATTCCTTGTCGGTCGATGAATAATTTTGTACTGCCTTGGACAGCGCCCGGCTTGCGTAAGCGATTACTCTCTCTGTTCCTTCTTGTTGCTGAACGAGTACCGCACCGAAACCGGTATTGCTGGCGTCCGTGTGGATTTCTGTCTCCACAGACTGATCAAAATGCCCGAGGATAGGGGGCGACTGGAGCCTTCGGTTGAGTTCGTCGAACGCTTGTTCTTGCTCCTTTCTCCACTGGAACTGCACGTCGTCCTTCGTCAGATGCGTCAGCGGGGCAGAAATTTGTGCAAAAACACGAACGAAACGTCTGTAGTAGGCGCACAGCCCTAGGAACCTTCATACGGCCTTCTTGTCTGATGGTTTCGGGAATTCGGCGACAGCAGACGTCTTTGCAGGATCAGGGCTTACACCCTGAGCGCTCACAACGTGTCCCAAGAATTTCAGCTCACCATAGGCGAACCGACAATTGGAAGGCTTGAGTGTCAGCCCAGCAGTCTTGATAGCATGTAGCACAGATCGCAATCATCTGAGGTGCTCGTCGAATTCGCTTGCGAACACCGCAACGTCGTCGAGGTACACGAGACAGCTCTGCCATTTCAAGCCGGAAAGGACTGTGTTCATAACGCGCTGGAAGGTTGCCGGCGCTGTGCACAGTCCGAACGGCATTACTTTAAATTCATACAGTCCGTCCGGCGTGACGACGGCCGTCTTCTCGCGATCTCGTTTGTCGACCTCTATCTGCCAGTACCCGCTCTTCAAGTCCATCGACGAAAAGTAACGGGCGTGGCGCAGCCGATCCAGAGTGTTGTCGATGTGGGGCAGCGGATAGACGTCCTTTTAGAGCGCAGCTCTTAGGGGCCCGCTTCCAGCTTGAGCGGCGTCGCCGTCGCCGTCGCCTTCGGCGTAACCGCGCGGTGCATTATGGGAAATGTCCCATAATGCACCGCGCGAGCCCCCCCCCCAGGGTCACGTGACCTGGGGGCAGGTCACGTGACCCCCCCCCCCCCCCCGATGACGTCATCATCCCTGACGACGTCACAGGCATCCGCATCGTCATCACTGATGACGTCATCAGTGACGTCACTGGTGACGTCACCGGCATCGTCGTCATCGTCACGTGAGGTCACGTGACCCCTCGACGTCACGTGACACCCCAAGGTCACGTGACCCCCACAAGGTCACGTGACCCCCCCCAAGGTCACGTGACCCCCCTAGTACCCGTCCCTCCTCCTCCTCAAGAGCTACGCTCTAATTCGGTGTTACAGGGAGTTGTAAACGGCTTTCACTTTTTTGTTACTGCGTTCAGCCGGCGATAGTCCACGCAGAACCTCAGGGTTCCGTCTTTCTGCTTCACCGGGACTACTGAGAAAGCCCACGGACTGTTAGAAGGCTGGACGATGTCGTCATCAAGCATTTCCTGAACTTGCTTCTGAATGATTTCCCTTTCTGTCACGGAAACTCGGTACGGTGGCCGATGCACCGGAAGTGCGCTGTCATCAGTAACAATTCAATGTTTCGCAATCGGTGTTTGGCGCACCTTTGACGACGTGGAGAAGCACTCACTGAACTCGGCAAGAAGGTCACTGAGTTGTCGTCGTTGTAGGGCTGGGAGGGACGGGTCGATGTCGAGTCTGATGGCGTGATTTTCTCGCACTGCGTCGGAGAGGCGTCTTCTGAGATCACGGCGATCGCGGCTGAGTCCTAAATTTCCTCGACGTAGGCCACAGCTGTACCCTTGGTAAGCTGCTGCGACTCTTGCTGGAAGTTGGTGACAAGAGCTACGGTACGCCCGTCCTGGAGCTCGGTTACGCTTCTTGCAGTGCCAATCCCTCGTCTAACGAGAAGTTGGACGCTTCCTTCCAACAGTGCTACACCGCAGGTGGCTTGTTCGGTCCCGACGGGCACAAAGACCCTCGACAGCGGCGGCAGGTTTACGTGGCTGGCAAGGACTCGCACTGCATCTAACGTCCGCCGATGGGACAGGATTCCGAAGCATCAGCTTGTTCTCCGCAAGGTCCATGATGGCGCCGTATTCACACAAGAAGTCCATTCCGAGACCGACGTCCCTCGAACAGTCTTGCAGAACGATGAACTTCACAGGGCATGTTTCTCTGTGAATCTCGACGCGAGCGGTGCACCTCCCGACTGGTGTGATGAGGTGCCCACCGGCAGTTTCTATCCGTGGACCATCCCATGGCGTCGTCACTTTCTGAAGGCGTTGGGAGAGCCTCCCACTTAGGACGGAGTAGTCTGCTCCGGTGTCGACAAGGGCCGACGCGTCGTGGCCGTCGATAACGACGTTTAGGTTATTCGTTAACGTCACAGGAGCGTTGTTTTTACGTGCGGCGTCGTTAGAGTGGGGGCCCTCCGACGTTCGTGCAGGATCTTGGCGTCGGTCGTCTCCGGCAACTCCACCTCCAGGGGTTGCCGCGCCTAGTTTCCCCGGCATGGAGCGAGGGGCGACAGGCTTTCACGTCGGGGTCGATGCATCGGGGAAGCTGGACGTCGTGGCGAAGGCGACCGGAACTCTCGGCGGGACGCAGGCTCGGGCGACTGAGGCCGTCGCAGGTACTCGTCGATCTCGCTAGGGCGTTCACCGCGACGGGGGCGCGGGTCGTTCGGGTGGAACCCGCGTAGCCCGAGTTGTCGGTATGGGCCTCGGCGGTAGGTGTGGTCTGCTTCCCCGCAATGGAAGCACAGAGGGCGTCGGTCTGGCGTTCGCCACACGTCGGTCTTCCGGGGTGCGCCAGGCTCCGGGCAGGCGTACTGCACCGGGTTGTTGTGGCGTCTGTCGTGCTGCGGCGCAGGTGACTGACGTCGGGGTGCGCGACATAGGTGCGAGGAGGAGGCATGGCCGTCGGGCCGCTGCGGCGTAACTCAGCGTCGGTGGTTCCGGAGCGGTGCTGACGAGGACCTCTGGCTGCAGCGCGTGCTTGACGTCTTCCCTGACAATCTCGGCAATTGAGGGCGAAGCTGGGCTTGCGGTGGAAGGTAGAAGCTTCTTAATCTCCTCCCGGACGACGTCCCGGATTATCTCGAGGATGTCCGTGTTGTTGCAGCCGGAAGACGAAAAGGCAGCGACGCCGGGACCTCGGTGATAGTGGGCGGCACGTGCTTGAAGGGTACGTTCGATGTTGGTGGCCTTCGTGATGAAGCCTTCGACGGTGGTAGGCGGGCTCCGCACAAGACCACCGAAAATGGTTTCCTTCACGCCGCGCATTAAGACTCTGAGCATCTTTCCTTCGGATGCTTGAGGATCGGCGCGGTTGCTGAGTCATAGGACATCTTCCACGAAGCTAACGGCGCTCTCGTTAGGGCCTTGGATCCTCGCTTGAAGAAGCTCTTCCGCGCGTTCTCTTCTTTGTTGGTTCGTGAATGTTCTTCGCAACTCAGCCTTGAGTTGCTCCCAGAAGGTGATCAATGCTTCGTGGTTCTCGAACCAGACCCGGGTGGTTGCTTCCAAGGCGAAGTAAGCATTCTGAAGACACTGTTCCGGTGTCCACCCCTTATCACGGGCCACTCGTTCGTACTGTTGGACCCAGTCGTCGATATCTTCGTGGCTTTCGCCGTGGAAGGGAGCCGGTGTCCGAGGAGCGACGGGTAGGTAGACGACGGCATTAGCGGCGGGGGTCTGCGACTGGTTGGCCATCGTCGTCTCCTTCGGCTTGGGCTTGTCCGGGATCAAACCGTACTCAGGATCCTCTCCCTTGGTGCGGCGGCTGGTCCGAGTTTCAGGTTCTGCGTTGAGTGGTCTTCTCACCGAGCCGGGAATCGGGCTTGCACTGCGGGGCCTTGGAGGGGATCGCTGAACGGACATGCGGTACCCCGCACCTCCACCAGAATGTCACGAATGACAAGTGATGAGGCGGCGAAAAGTGAAGTAAACTAAATGTTTAATGGGGCGAACTTGTGCCCAAAAATAAAAAAAAGGTAAACAGAAGATAATAATAGAGCGTCGCGGGCGTCGATAGCGGCGTAACAGCAGGATCGAGCGCTTGGGCGAGACTGACCGCGGCTCGCCAAGTGGAGCCCCTTATGTACATGTGTGGGCTTCTGGAATAATCGGCGTAGAATGTTCGACGCGTAAAACATTCGGACCTTGAACGAGCAACATGATTCTCGAATTTACCAGAATACTAGTGCGCCGCTCCTAGGATTCGAACCCTGGCTTTTCGCTTGGGAGACAAGCACGATAACCGTTACGCCATGGGCGCGCCGCCTACTTGGTGAGCTGCGCCCGCGGCAATGTGAGTGTTCCATATTTCTTCAGCCAGTTGTGGAAACCGAGGTGACGCTTGCATTCTTAGCATTAAGAAATAGTAAAAGTTGCGACGCTGACGACATGCAAATAGGGCCAATAAAATACGTGTTAGACATCATTTATCCCTGTATGACGTACATTTTTAATTTGTGTTTGCAGGCCGAGATTTTGCCACAGAGAATGCAAATTGCAAGGGTAACGGTTTTGTAAAAAAGGGTGACAAAAACGATTTCGAGAATTAGAAGCCTATTTCAATTTTATCGCTTTTTCAAAGGGTTTTGAGAAACTTTTGTTGTCCCGTATGGTAACGTTTGCGGACAAAAATAATATGATCACTTCATCGCTATTCGGATTTCGTAAAGGCCGGTCTACAGAGCTGGTCCACCCGGAACAAAAGGAATGTATTTTGCGCAGCTTCGAGGATAAACAGATGACACTTGGTATTTTCATTGATTTTACGAAAGACTTTACAAACTTGAAAGGTACGGATTTCGGGGACCAGCGTCAGCTATCGTTTCATCATATCTTGTGCATCGTAAACTATATGTTCATATCAACGGGTACTCTTCAGATATCCAACCTATCATATCTGGCGTTCCACAAGGCAGTATTTTAGGCCCTTTTTTCAATATATATATGAATGACATCGTGAACCTAGATAAAAATTACAAATATATAAACTTTCTTGACGATACAAGTTTTTCTTTCATAGGTGTTTGCTGTGATGACTTAGCACATAGGGCGAATAAAATTCTGCAGAATTTTAGTAGTTGGAGCCAAGCTAACGCTTTCTAGATCAACGTGAACAAGACTAAGACTATTTTGTTTCAACCGAAGAATAAAATCCCTATTGAAAAGACCAGTTTGAAAATCTAACTGGTCAGACTGGTATTTGGACTGGTCAAACTGGTCTAACAGGAAATAAACTGGTGCAACTGGTAGCCAGACTGGTCTAACTGGTAACCATATTGATCTAACTGGTCACCAGATTGCCTTCTAACTGGTCACCAGATTGGCCTGACTGGTCATCATATTGGCCTAACTGGTCACCAGATTGGCCGAACTGGTCACCAGATTGGCCGAACTGGTCAGCAGATTGGCCAAACTGGTCACCAGACACCGAACTGGTCACCAGATTGGCCTATCTGGTCCAACTGGTTACCAGTCTGACCCCTCTTTCTCATTTTATTTGTAGGGGTGGGCGAATTGGCTTTTTTATTTACTGGCTTTCAAATATTTACGGCATGATCCAGCGTTTACTTTTTACTAATAGATTTATCCCCTGAGCCGTTCAAAATACTCTCAGAGGTATGACATTGCTGGAAAAAAATCAACACGCTTGCAATATTTTTTATTGCTTAGGCGGTAACCGAGAAATTCCGTACGTTCAAAACGACCATCGATCGGGTTAGTGTGCTGTTGTATTCATGTCTGTATGTGCCGTGTATGTGTATGCGCCCAATGTATGTTCAGCTGATGCTTGTAGTAGGCGTATTGTGTCTACATTTGTGTATAATAATGATTTCCGAAACGCAGTGGTGGCCGGAACAATTGAAAATAAATTTTGTCGCACCAGCGTGACAAGTCAACCAGTGTGACCAGTTCAGCCACCATGACCAGTCAAGCAGTGCGACCAGTTTGAACCACCTTGACCAGTTCAACCATTATGAAACTGGTCAAACTGGAGCAATAACCAAGTTTGAAACTGGTACCAGTTTGAACTGGTCTTTCCAATAGGGTTAAATGCAGCTATTGCAAGAGATATCGTTCTGAATTCGAGAAAAATAGATGTTTTGACCAGTTTTAAGACTGTTTGAGTTGTTTTCACAGAAGATATGACTTGGGATGAACATCTAAACCATATCTTGATAAAGCGGTCACGTGTGATTGGCATAATGTATCGTCACCGCTCTATTTTGCCAAAAAAAAGCTAAATTGTTAATCTATAGCTCATTATTTCTTTCCCATATACATTACTGTCACCTCGTCTGCGGAGATACTACAATAGCAAATTTGAACAAGATACTTATGCTTCAAAAAATGGTGCGAATAATATGTAATGTTTCATATGATTACCCTAGTAAACCTCTGTTCACTAAATTAAATGTAATGCCTATTTAGAATATCTATAAATATAGGTTATGTATAAGTTATAGGTCTGAAATAAAAAAAAATAATGTTGTCAATCTTAGTGAACTAGCATTCTTGTCGCTGAAATTGGCAACATATCACACTCGTAGCCTAGACAACTGGAAAGTCCCCATTTGTGGAACAACATGTAGTGAGCAAATGTTATCCAATGTGCTTCCGACCCTACTTAATTACCTTAATACTCATAATATTGATCCTTTAACATCAACAGTAGACTATATCGGAGAATTTGTTTTTTTCTTGGAGAGTGAATTGCAGATCAATGACTAAGTAAATATTCCACTCAATGCCCTCCTTTCTAAGTTAGTTATATCCGTTGAGAATGAATTTAGTGAGTTAGTATAGTATTACATAGTCGTGCTATATATCTTGAATCTTGAACCTTTGAATGTCTTAAATATCTTGAACCCTTGAATGTGTACTTGTTTTTTTAGTAAACCGTCTGTTTAGAAGCGCTAATTTATCTGCTACATTGGAATGTTCTACATTAAATTACTGACCTGCGTATTTTTTATTTTACTTTTATTTTGTTTGTTTGTTTACAAAGTGATGAATTTCTTTTGTGACTTGCCGCTGTTGCCAATTGGGGAGGGGGCTCAAGACTCGTCAAGCTGCTCAAATGCAGCTTTTCTCCTTAGTCCTCTTTCATCTTGTACTTGTACTTGATGTATTAATAAACATTATTATTATTAGCCAATTGAGCTTCTCTTGTCAAAATAAGGCCAGAGAGAAAATAAGGCGAGAGACTTCTGACAGGTCCCCCTTTCCAACACTATTACTCTTAAGGGACAGTCAATTTTCTGTGTTTACGCACTAAACATAATTTGTAGACTTGAATTTTTGCTTCGGTCGATGATGGAGCAAAGCTTCTTTAACGTTTCTTGGCAATTTCGTCCAGTTCGCTGAAACAGAGATCCACTCCGACGCCAGTAGCACCACACTGGGCGCGGTACTTGTTCAAAGGCAGGACGGCGCAGAACGAGTCATCGCATACGCAAGTCCAGACGCTATCTGACGCGAAAAGTAACTACTCAGCGACTGAAAAGGAGTGCCTTTCTGTCGTCTGGGCAATAACAACGTTCCGCCCATATTTGTATGGAAGTATTTTTAGCGTGGTCACAGACCACTACTCGCTCTGCTGGGTCGCGAATCTTGTGGGATTCGACTTGCCTTACTGCACCACGAGGTCGATCCCACTCCGTAGCTCGATGTTGAGGACTGCTACGGCCGGGTCCGTCCGGAGGCTGCCGTGGACTCCGAGGAGAGGAATCACTCCGAAACACAAAGATACTGAAGAAGCGGGTTTATTCGGGTCCTGTGCCACCACGATGTGCCCGTCGGCAAAACTAATAAAAGAAAAGAACGGAAAAATGTCGGCACTGTCGCATTAGACATATTCACCTGGAGGGGGCCCACGCTGCCGTATTAGGCAGATTCGTGGAAAGGGGGGAAGCTCAAAAAGAAAGAGGCTCCGTGGCCCAGAGCCTCCCCCGACGAAAGTCGCGGCCGCCGTTCGCGGGCCGCTTATCTATCCAGCGGAAAAATGGACGCGCCCGGGGTAGGTGGTATGGCTTATCCCGCAGATGGGCCGCGTCCATAATCATTTCCAAGGGTGCGCCGGTGGCACGTTCACCACAAATTGGCGAGGGTAGACACGCCCTCTTCGAGGAATGCGGCTTTGCCCCGTATGCGGGATGACGTCGCCATAACGCTCCCACGGCCTGCGTGTGCTAGGCCTAGATAGGGAGACGGGGAATACGTGGTTCCCACAATCTGAAGGACCCCTCTGGACGCCTCGCCCGTTGGAGTCTTTGACTGCAGGAGTTCGACATGACTGTGGTGTACAAGTTCGGCCGGAATGCCTTTAAAGGCCCCCGTCAAGGCCGGTCCTGCCTGCACAGAAGGCGACGACGATGAGTGTTTCCTCGGCGCTCTGAATATATGCGACAAGGCTGTACTCCAATGAAAAGAGCCTAAACTGCAAGCGCTGTTCACTGCGTTTTCTTACAAGCACTGCAAACCTTCTCCATCCCATAAGGTGTGCTCTACAATAACTTCAGCGACAACAACACGGTGTGGTTGTTGGTGGTCTCTTCGAGTCTTCGAAAAAAAATATTTCAAGCCTGCCACGATGACCCGACGGCGAGACACCTTCTCTACAGCAGGACTCTTGCCAGGATACTGAAAAGTACTACTGGCCCAAGCGTGTGATGACAGTCCCTCACTACTCCCGATCTTGCCACGATTGTCAACAACTGAAGAAACCACCGACGAGACCGGCAGGATTTCGTGAGCCTATTGCGCCGCCATCTGCCCCAATCCAGCAAATCGGAATGTATTTAGTTGGACTGTTCCCGCCATCGACGGAAAGAAACGGATGGATAATTGACCATCCGTTTCTTAATGAATTCACCAGGTACGGCTGGTGAATTCATTAAGCTTTGCATCGAGCTCATTGTCCTCCGGCTTGGCGCCCCCGAAGTCCTCATTACAAACTGTGAATCATCGTTCATGGCTCAGCTGACGGAAGTAATTCTACGTCTCAGTAGCACCAGCCACCATCGAACCACTGCGTACCATTTGCAGACAAATGGACTAACGGAAAGAATAAACAAAGCTATCGCCGATATGATATGAACTCCATGTTTTTCGACGCAGAGCACAAGACGGGGGACGAGGAGTTACCTTAGGTTACGTTTTGCTTACAACACAGCGGTACGACAACACAGGAGTAACATGTACCGTTTCAGCAGGTGCATGACCGAAAAGTAACGATCATGCTCGACGCGATGCAGTCCCACGAACCAGCTGACGATGGGAGCCACGACGCCAAGGTGGCGGCTCAACGAGCTGAAGAAGTTCGCCAGCTCGCTCGACTCCGTATTCAAGATGAACAACATGTCGACGCCATTTGGTACAACCTTCGTCGGATCGACGTTCGCTTCAAGCCCGGACACCATGTGAGGGTCTGTACCCCGATACGACAACGCAGTCAAAGCGAGAAACTCCTAAAGCTCTACTTCAGACCCTACAAAGTGCTTCGTCGACTAGGGGATCTGAACTACGACGTGATGCCCGGGAGAACACGGACTTCATTACGCCGCACTCCACGACCGGAAGTCGTCCACGTCGTGCGCCTCAAGCCTTACTACTATCGATCGATAGGACCGTAAACTGCGTTTTTGCACTACGCGCGATAGGTCTGTGTTTTACAAGCTTCCTAGTTTTCCATTATTTTTGTTTGTTTTGCTGATTTATTTCCCGCAAAGTTGCATCGAGGTGATGCTCTTTTTGAAGGGGGATGCAATGCAACGCGCCTCGCCGAGCGAGCGAGTGCGTGGCCGAATGGTTACCGTGCATGGCTTTCGCGCGGAGGATGCAGGTTCAATTCCAGGAAGCGGAGTGTTCTTTTATTCTCGTCTGAGTGAGTTCCGAACGCTCTACGCGCCGAATATTCTACGCCGAATGTTCTGCAAACCCACGGGGGTACAAAAGGTGCGCCGCGTGGTGAGCCGAAGTCAGTCTCGCCCCAGCGCTCAATCCTACTGTTACGCCGCCATCAACGTCTGCGCCGCCAACCTTTATCTATCTATTTTGGGCACATTTTCGCCCCATTAGATGTTTCAGTTTCCTCCATTATTGTTCGTGTCGTCACCTCATCATTCGTGACAATATGGTTCTGTAATCACGCATGCTTTCAAACATGGCCGTCACGCTTGGACCACATCTAGAATATTTTGCACACTAGATTTTTTGTTTATGTGTGTCAGTGCGACAGTACTGTACATTAATGCATTTTTCTGTGTGAGTGAATGAGTGAACGAATGAATGACTCATGAAAATATCAAATAACATTTAACCTTCAATATTAATGTTTGGGCTATGTTTTGTTCCGCAGATGTTTGTCCTTGTCTCACTATAAAATAACTATTCGAACATTGGATATTTCAGAGGTAGTTCACGTAGTTTGCGAATCCGGCATGCGTGACAAATACAAACAACAAGAAGGCACTAACACCTGAAACAAGTCATAATATATTAGAAGAGGCAAAACAATAATGAATAACAGTGGCGGCCAAAACATGAACGCCTTCCAGTGGCTTGACGAGAAGAAGACGATGTATTGCAACATACTGGGTATCCAGCCATTTGAGATGATGACGACAACGCAGGAAAAATCTATAGACTACTCAACACAGAGCTTCTAGCAGGTACTATTTCCCGCTTATGGCGCGTGCTCTCCTCTGTTTTTGATGCGACGAGCGCACGCGTGCTGAGAGGCCGGTGGAGATCGGAAGAGGAATATCCGGCTCTGGTTGACACGGGGGATATTGGACTCCTTAATGTCTAATTCTATATTGTCTCTCGTCTTTTATTGCACTTTTATTTGTTACGTAGTCGAGCACTATAAGCGTAAAAACGGTTTGTGCGGTCAATTACAGCTCAGAGTCCTACACATTTGGGGCAACGCCAACCTGTGTCATTGATGGAATTTAAAAGACAGCAAAGCTAGGACAAACTCCCTCGGGCGAGGGCTACGTCTATAGAATTGTAAATGCTAAGGTTACCTTCAAATATTCCTAGGATGTAAAGTGCGCGTGGTCCTTTTTCCTGTTTACACCTTTTGAGTTTTCTGGTTTGGTTGTAAGGCTCATTGTATTGCGTTTATTTTTTTTCTTCTACGACGTTTTTTATCTTTTTTGTGCATTTCTTGGTTTTGTTGTATGACTGTTTTTACTACGTTCCCTTCATGTTGAGGGCAATTAAATAAATAAAATAAATAAATAAATGAGGACTAAATTTGTCTTATTTATTTAATAATACTGCCAGCATTTTGAGGCGCAAAGCAAGAGGGGATGTTAAAACAAAAATCCCTTAAGGTGAAGAACATAACACGCACAGTCTTCTTTTACCACACACGACCATAATAGTGTTCTAGCGTCCGACAAAGCAATAGCACTTTACACCAAAGGCAGTCTCTTTATACAATGCAACACAGAACACAGTAAATAAAAACACCAAGAACGGTGCAAATACAACTTTCTAGCACTCAAAAACTACGTCTAAGGCGTTTTTAAAAAGGGAAAAAAGAATTAATATCCACAATTTCCCTTGGAGGTTTATTCCACAATTCCATTTTACGTGCAAAAAAAAAAAAATGATTCAAAACATTTATTTTAAGATTAATATGTTCCACCATCTTCGATGGTGGAACATATTCTCATGGAATGTTCTTGGTTTAATGTATTTTGAACCATCTATTTTAAACAAATTAATATAAATAAAAAAAAACTTTTATCCTTTTGTTGACGAATGGTTATAAATTTGCTCCTCATTTACGTCCTGTAAATGACATGGTTTGACTAAAATTGAAAAAAATGTTTGCATCTCCACGTGGTGAATGATGTTGATTGGGGCGAAGCTCTGGTGATGCTGATGATACTGATTTTATTGTTCATAGGTAGTGCTGAAGGTGCTGATTTTTTTTTTTATTGCTCATAGGTAGTGCTGAGTTCCGGGTTGCGTTTCGACTTTATTATTACTGCTTTATGGTCGGTGAAATGCAGAGCCAGTGGTTCTTCTAGCGGATCAGCTTAGATCCGCTAGAAGACGTGGGAACGCATCTCCACCGCTTAAGTCAACAGTCCATGTCAGAAAGAGAATGTGTGGTATGGAACGTGGTTATATACGCATTTGAGCATTTGACCGCAGCGCCCTCTCGTCTATAAACGTTGAGCCAATGCATGCAAAGTTTAACGCGATTATATACGGATTTGACCGCAGCGCCCTCTCCTGTATAGATGTTGAGCGGCTGCATGACATCCCCAGCTCTTGAGTTACTACCGCATCTCAGAGCCCCCTCCCTACTCGTCCCACAGTCGTGGCCGAGTGGTTAAGGCGATGGACTAGAAATTCATTGGGGTCTCCCCGCACAGATTCGAATCCTGTCGACTGCGCAAACATTTTTTTTTTTTTTTTAAGAAGACAGGTGGGATGGCAATTGATGTGAGCACGGACGGACGGACGGACGGACGGACGGACGGGCGGACAAGGCTAGACCCTAAGGAGCTTCGCCCCTAAAAAATAAATATTGCACGTGCTACCAGTGATCGCACCTCTTCTAGTTTCCTAACAAGACAGGCCTGCCAATGATTCCAAACCGCGGACGCGTATTCACGGATCAGCTTAATAAACATTTGTATGGAAACATTTTAACCGAACGGCTTAGTTCCCTGTTTTCCAACATGCTTTTCCGACATGCTTGCTCCAATTTAAATCACTTGAAATAATCTCTCCCTGATATTTACACTTCTCAACGTTCGACAGCCCGAAGCCACAAACATCATACGAGTAGTTAATGCTCAATGTATTTATTTTTGCTGTAACATGTATGTACCGCGTTTCACTAACATTAATTATCATGTATTCCTGGCACCCCGATGCAATGCATGGTAGAGTGGTTTTCAAATTTATTTTGGCTTTTACTAAATATGCAGGGGTGTACTTACACAGTCACCTGAAGACGTTCTAATTTTAATGGAGCCGTTAGTTGAAATTCTAAGCAAGCTATTAACATATATTAGAACAATTAAAGACGTTTACAAATCTCTGTAACGCGAAATTAGAGCGCAGCTCTTGAGGAGGAGGAGTTTGGAGGGTACGGAAGGGAGGGTATGCGCCTCCTCTTCCTCCATAACCTCTCCTCCTCCCCTCCTCCTCTGCTCCTCGTCCTCCCTGCTCCTCCTCCTCTCCGCTACCCCTCCTCCTCCTCTCCCTGCGCCTCCTTCTTCCTTCCTCCTACTCTCCCCTCATCCTTTCCCATTTTCCTCTCCTCCTCCCCTCCTCTTCCTCCTTTCCTGCTCTTCCTCTCCCCGCATCCTCCTTCTTTCATCCTCCTCTCTCCTACTCCTCCTTTCTTCGTCCTTCTATTCATCCCCTCCTCCTCATCCTCTCAACTCCTCTGTTCCTCCTCCTCCCTTCCTCCCCCTCCTCCGTACCTTCCACTCCTTCTCCTCCGCACGTGACGTTAATGTTCCTGTTAAATCTAGTGGAGTAACTGCATTTGTTCATAGGTGACGTGACACCAAGTCATGCGACGTCATTTTCCCCGCTAAATTGAAAGGGGAAACTGAATTGGTGTTAAAGTCAATTGACGTGAATTTTTCCGCTAAATTTAGTGGGAATTGAATTGGCATTGAGGTCACGTGACGCCAATTTTGCCCGCTAAATCTAGCGGTGAAGCTTAATTTGTTCATAGATGACGTGACATCACGTCATGTGACGTAATTTTCCCCGGTAAATTTAGCGGGGCATCGAATTGGTGTTGAGGTCACGTGACGTCAATTTTCCCGCTAAATTTAGCGCGGTTACGCCGACGCCGATGCCGACGCCAACGGCGACGCCGCTCAACCCGAAAGCGGGGCACCTAAGAGCTGCGTTCTAAAAAGCAAAGGGCCTAAGGCCGAACATTGGAGTATTCCGGACTGAACGTCTAGCAACCTAGAGGAGGCACCATCGACATCTACGAATTGCTGGTGATTTGTGAGGTATGCATTCATCCAGATAATGATATATGGGGGGGGGGGAGTAAAGTTCAAGGTCTTATCATTATTTAACGAAGAAGAAGCTGGTAGGGCCAGGATTTCTTTTTAATCGCTCCAAGTTTCTGGCTCAAAAACTTGACCCAATGACTCCTGATCTCCCTACTGACTGATCCGTTTAGGTCCTGGACGACGTCTGCTTGCCGGCACAAGGTTGAGCTTTAATGTGCGGCGCTCGCTTAGCCGCCTTGAGGTTTTGCGACTGCATCCTGATTGCCATCATGGCTGTCCATCGGGCTCTCGCTCTGTGTAGCTTCTCCCGCCATGCTCAGATCACAGTCAGCGGTATCGTCGCACATGCGCGCATTTGACGTTCTTCGACTGTCTGCGACTTGGCTCTGCGCCAGCCCCGAGAATTACAGCAAACGTCCGCCTTTTGCCGGGCCAACAAGCACCGTCTTCATTGGCACCGACCGGCCTGCGCGAACTCTTCTGGCAAAACAATCTTCGCGGTGAGCCGATGCTCTTCGCCACGCTGTTCTTCGTTGGTCGCTGCTGAGTAGTAGCACGTCTTCTGCCAGAACACACCTGGTCTTCGACAGCTGCAGCACTTGACCTGTGTGCTTCTTCCTGGTGTCAAGCGCGTCGTCCGTGCCACGGGTCGCCGGCCGATGGGAACAAAGCAGGCAAGGGCAATTAATTTTGTCAGTTTTGGCGAACACCTGCATGCGCGACGACAAGGGGATCACACGGTCACGGCGCATTGAGGGCCCGGTTCCGACCAACGAGCGTCGCATCACCGCCCCGTCGTCGGTGGTCGAAAAGCTTCGCATCCCTGCCAAGTTATCGGTGGGCGTTCACACGTGTCTGATTACGGTCAGCAAGCTTCGGAACGGGCTATCGCCGGCGTCTGTCGACTACTTAAGCCCCTGTCAATGAACGGCAATCTGCAGACCTGCGAGATGCATGGCCACGGTCACTAAAGTTTCTTGGTTTCGTAGATAAGCCTGACGACTCACGGTTTTTGTTGTGGGTGGGCGGGTTTGCATCTCGCTGGTCTGCATATTTACGTTTTTATATATTTTTCTCTTTTTATTGCGTGTTCTTCATAGTGGAAGAAAGGGGTGACTGTCTGTCATGTATGAAACTGGTGGCGTGTGATGGTCCGTGCTTAAGGTGCGCAGAATGCACGAACCATTACTATATGGGGAAATGTTCCGGAGTAACGAACAAGGCATTGAAGACAATGACGTCAGAGAGCATTTCCCAGTGGCAGTGCGGCATGTGCAGGCTGCATGCAGAGCGCCAGTCTGTGTCTCCTGATGAATCGCAGAGTGCGTCGGGACAGGGATCCCAGGAGGGGGAGCCTTGAAAAACTAGTGCAACAGAGCAATGCTGTGAATCGTAAACTGACTGCCCTCCTGATTAGAATGGACGCAATTGAAAAATCGCTGGAGACTCAGACTGGAAATGGGGATAAGTTTATGTCTACGATCGAAAACCAACGGAACACGATTGAGGGCATTGAAGAATTTATGAATACCCAGTCAGCGAGGCACCAAGAGCTAATGGCTAGATTGGACAGCCAAGACAAAACAATTAAGGGTCTAGAAAAAAAAGTGAATCAACTAGAAGAAAAATAACTCAAATTTACGAAGATATCTGGGCACTAAGAAAGGCCGTCGACAATACGGAACAATATTGCAAAAGGCAGAACATCGAAATTCACGGAGCCGATCAACAACCCAACGAAACTTTCTCAGAGGTAATTAACGACATTACAACTAAGCTAGGCGTTCCACAACTCGCAACCACTTACGTCGAGGATGCCCACAGGCTAAAAGCAAAGGAAGGTAAACCAGCACCCATACTGGTGAGGTTCACCGAGAGGCGCACGAGAGACATTTGGGCGAAAAGACGAGCTAGTCTTAGGAAAGAGCATTTACATTAATGAAAACCTAACCCGAGCAAGGAGGAATTTGTTGTGGACAACAAAGGCATCTGCCAGAGAAAAACATTACAAGTATACATGGGTAACAAATTGAAAGATTTTTGTGGGACAGAAGGAGGGCGCCACAGTAATTCAGATTGAGAGCGAAAGAAATTTCGCCAAAATTAGATAATCATGCAGTCTTCCTTTGAGTCTTTTGAGAAATGGGACGCTTGCACAAAACAGTCAATGGCCAAAGACTGTTGCGTAAATACAAAGCTAAGTTTATTACATGTAAATGTGAGAAGCGCCCACAAACATTTTGATCAGTTAATGGTGCTTTTGGCGGGCTGGCTTCCTCTTCTGGATTTGCTCATACTAACCGAAGTAAATGTACACGAGGCTTCTTGTGCGTCCTTTAGTCTACCAGGTTTTCATTCCTACAATATATGCAGAAAAGGCAGAAGGGGTTGGGGAATCTTATTATACATTAACAACAACTGTTTATCTGATAGAATCGAAGTTGAACTGAATAATGCAGAAGTTTGCGCGGCAGTCGTAAATAAGGAAAAGTTCTCCAATGTAGCGTGTGCCGTTTGCAGACCACCCAGTTCCAATTTAAGCATGTTTTGTGAAGAATTAGCGAATCTGCTTCTGAAATTCGATAACAATAAATACTTAGTTCTTGCAGGATATTTTAATATTGATGTTTTGATTGAGTTGAAACGTAGAGTGTTGTGCTCTCTTGACACCCTTTCTGCATTTGGGCTTGGAAATGTTATTCAGGATTATACACGGGAAGAATATTACGGTGATAAAATTACAAAGACATGTATTGACCATATAGTTACTAGAATAAGCAACTTGACACATTATCTGTAGTAATTAAGCAAAAGCTTGCTGATCACTATATAACGGTTCTTTTAATATTAGGTGAGGATATACTTCAAGGCCCAACAGCGGAGGACGAGTATAAAACTATACTGCATAGCAACAAAATTTAGATTTTTATTCAGAGGTACGATTGGAATTCATTGCTAGATTACGATTACTTAACAGCCTACAAAAAGCTGGTTCAACGGTTTCAGGATGTTTATGCAAGCGCCACTAGAAACGTTAAATTAGGCCTGAAAATATTTGGATAAATCCGGAAATATTAGAATTGTGTCATCCGAAGGAAAGTCTTTGGAAGCGATGCAAGCGAAATCCTGGTGATATCATGCTTAAAAATTATTTCCGTGAAATACGCAACAAAGTTACAGCTAAAATACGTTTGGCGAAACGAAATAATAATAATAATAATATTAATGGTAATAATAATAATAATAGTCTTTATTTTATGTGTCCACAAACAACGCAGGGCATTTTGTGTGGTGCACAGCGAATTCCGACAAGATAAAAGTATAAGCACTGAGAAAACATAGCTATACCCAAAAAAACCCTCATACAACAAACATCGAACACATACCGACATCTGACAAGCAAGATAAGGTAAAAAAGGAAGCACTGAAAATACAAATACAGCAACCCCAAAAGAAAAAAAAAAAACGCTTAAGATTGCATATTACTGGTATCATGCAAACAATATATTTTCTAGATTACGCCGAAAAGTTGACTTGTCACTGAATATTCCTAGGAGCGAACAATCCAACTTATTAAAATCATGCTGCATTCGTATTAGGGGAGACGTGTGAAAAAACGTGGATGGATAGAAAAAGTTGCGATTACGGCTCGAACGTGGTGGGTCGTGAAAACATACAGCGCTTAACAAGACTCGACAATCTACAAGCCCATTAACAAGTTTGTGTAAAACCAAGATATCCCGACAACGCCGTCTGTCAAACAGAGTATATAAACTAAGATCGTGGTTATATTAAAACTTACGTCCAAAAAAAAAACGATCGAAACCGATGCGAATAAAACGCTTCTGTAGACGCTCGATAGAGAAAGATGCTGTATCATTTATAAAATAACAGACTATAGATGCAAACTCGAGTTTTGAGCGAATTAGACAACAGAATAAACGAACGATACATTCATAGGAAGAACATTGTCTTGTGAAACGTGAAATTGCTTCCAATGTTCTAAGTGATGCGTTGCATGTGACCGACACGTGATGATTAAAATTCAATGCCTGATCTATAAAAACTCCAAGATCTCGAGCAACACACACTCGTTTGATGACGACGCCATCTAAGATACAACTGAACGCAAGGGGCTTTCGCTTTCTACAGAGACCTATAGCCTGTGTTTTACTTTCATTAAGCTAGAGATCGTTATCAAAGAACCACCTAGCTATGTTATCCACATCGCTTTAAAGAAGTGTGCATTCAGAATGTGAACTAACATGACGGAACAACTTTATATTGTCGGCGAATAAAAGCACTTTAGAATTTTTTACCAAGGATACGATGTCATTCACAAAGATTAAAAACAAAAGTGGACCCAAGTTGCTCCCCTGAGGCACCCCTGACGACGAAATAAAGGTTTTGGACATAAATCACGATGCACGGACACAGTTTGTACGATCGCTAAAGTAGCTCCTAAGCAAATTACAATACGTTGAACATAGGCCGTAGTCGTCTATAGTTTACGCAGGAGCCGATCATAATTGACCCTGTCGAACGCCTTCGACATGTCAAAGTAGATGACGTCTACTTGTTGATGGCTATGAACACATGGCACAGCATAATCTAAGAATGTGCACAAATTTGTTTCCACCGACTTTCCCTTCAAGAATCCGTGTTGCTCAGGACAACTTTTTTGACGGCAGTATTTGTAAAGGCCAGTGTTGGGAAGTACTTCAAGTACATTGTACTTAAAGTACTACTTCAAGTAGGTTTAGGAAACTTGTACTTTACTTAAAGTACATTCTCTGAGTATGTACTTGTACTTTACTTGAAGTATTGTTTTCGGGTACTTTTCGAGGAAAGTACAATTCCTGACTTCAAAGTACATTCCCGAAATTAGGTTTTGTTAAATTTGTATCACAAAATAATGCTTTGTCAACTCCGAAGAAATACTGGGAGGGTTATTTTACTCTCACCAGAAACGTGAGCAGACGAGGCATCGCTGCGCTTGTTTTGGGGGCGGCGTTCCAGTAGCTTTGTGAACACTCGCTACTTCTCGGTCGGTCAGCGCAAGAGAGGAGGTTTAAAATATTATGAGAGCAAGTTTAATCATAATCTAGCGTCTGAAACTGTGGTGCGGAAGAATTCAACTTTCAAGTTGAAGAAAATATACAACAGAGGAGAACGTCACAATGTTTTGAGAAATTCTCTTTTGTCTTTTCCTTCGACTTGAAAGTTCGTTAATTTTTTCGCACCTCAATCTCAGGTGTCACATTATGATTAATTATCACCAGCTCGCTTTCACACTCTCTGTTTTTTTTTGTTTTTTTTTTCATTAAAGAGAGGACACTCCTCTATGAGAGGATTGCTTGCAGAAGCTACGGGGCTGACGTCATGCTCTCTCCTAGTACATTTAACCTCCTTAGGTGCAGCAATTCAGTGGAAGCGGCGCCAAATTCAGAAGAGGGACTTCCGAATTCGGCTTCATTCCTGAAGATAAGTACTCTGTGGCCACTTGACTTTATCAAATATTCGCCGCTGTTTTTGAAAATAGGTCATGAACACCTGATTACCCGTGGGCAATGCATACCAGTTAAATATCACTGCATAGGCGAATTAAAGGACATCATGAAATATTGTGTTAAAATACTTGCACTTTACTTTTCAGGTACATTGTAATTATAGTACTTTACTTCAAGTACATTGCACCCGGAATACTTACTACTTTACTTAAAGTACATCACGTCTCATTTACTTTGTACCTTACTTAAAGTACCTTTTAAATGTACTTTACCCAACACTGGTAAAGTCGCGATTGTGCAGCGTCATCTCAAAAACTTTAGAGAAACTAGATAATAAAGAGACAGGGCGATAGTTGCTGAGAATTGTGTTATCGCCTGATTTAAATATTGGAACTATCAGTGAGTGCTTCCGTATAGACGGGAATCTGCCCGATTGTAGCGACAGGTTAAAGATATGAAGCAACACGGGAGTTAAAGGATGAGCACATCCCTTTAAAATAAAGCTCGGTATTCCGTCTGCGCCAGCAGATAACTTGGACTTTATGTCCCTTATGCATGTATTCATCTCAAGCTCATCTATCGGAACAAACGGAAACAAATCAGAGGTATGTAAACCAGTTTCCAGCTTCGACTAGAAATCCGAAAGAAACGAGGAACTTGGTTAACCAAATTATTGGTAGGAAACTAAAAATAGTATTGATGATACCATCCAAAAACATTTTAAAGAATCTACTTCCAACAGCGCGCTAGCAGAAATGTTCAACAAAAGCTTTATCGACAGCGTAAAAGAAATTAAAAATAATATACCGGCGTCCAGTTTATATGACGTTTCCCCAACATGCTGCGCCAATTTAGCTTACCTTCCAGATATGACAGAAAGTGATTTTGTCACGGATCATCCACGCTATGTCAATACCAAGACCGCCAGGAATCGACAATATCCGAGTTAGAGACATACGCTACAATTTCGATAAAGTAAAACAAATTTTGCCTAAAACAGTGAATGACACACTGCACACTGGAAATATTCCTGGGGGTTTAAAAATATCTGTGATTAGGCCGTTATACAAAAATTGCGGTGGCTTAGCTCGGCTATGCCAGGATATGTGTAGCGTGAGCTTATGCGCACAAAATAATAATAATAATAGGAGTTTATTTACCAACAAAGTACAGGTTGGAGGGCGGCTTGGACAAAAAGCTGTTAGCACAGCTTGACTAGTCTCAAGCCCCCACGACATCACGACATCAGCAGCGGCAAAACAGCAAAAAAAAAAAAAAATCAACATTATTTTTACACGAAAGAATCATTTGCACGTATATTAGAAACTAAGTCGAGCGCTATAAGAGGACACTGCCGCAGTGTTTTCGAACGCAAACACATGAAATACACCCACAAGAAAAACATACATTGCACAAAACCACTCTCGTATAAGAAATACAACAAAACATTCAAAAACAACAAAACATTCAAAAGCATCTTTCAGTCATGGTCGTTCCGGCTAGAGAGCATCATTTCCCGCAGACCGCCCACTGATAAGTTATCAAGTTCTATGTGATTTGTACAAAGGTGATTCAGAATTGTTGGAAGTGTGTGAGCTATGGTTTGACGACCGTAATCAGTTCTAGAGAAAGGCACTTGCCAGGGTAACATTATACGTGTTTGATAACTGTATTCTCTTCTTTTTAGATTTGATAACCCTTCAAGATGTCGTATGTGCATATTTTGTTCAATTTTATATTTTAAGCATAGGCGATATCTATATAAATCAAAAATTTTCATTACACCAAGTTCATTGAAAAGCAAATCTGCCGGGTATTCCAGTGAAACATTGCAAATACTTCTTAAGATTTTTTTTTTTGCAATACGAATATCTTTTGAAAATTGGTAAGTGTGGTTGTACCCCATATTAAATGACCATAGTTTATGTGGGAATAAAATAAAGAATTATATAGTAACAGTTTTATTCTACGTGGCAAGATATGCTTATTGCGGTATATTAGGCCAGCAACGCTGGATAATTTGGATATAATGAAATTAATATGATCATCCCATGACATAGTATCCGAGAAAGATATACCTAAGGTTTTAAATGCTGAAACTAATTCTATTTTAGTGGAGTTCAAAAAATTGCATTGGTTATATCTACATGTTTATTCCTTGGGCGGAATAAAATTGCCTTAGTTTTATTTACGTTCACTTTTAAAGCGTTACTTTTACTCCATCTCTCTAGTTGCCTGAGTGCATCATTCGCGTTATCTATGAGTTCGGTGGCGGTATCACCAGTAAACAATAAAGTGGTGTCGTCAGCATAAATTATGAACTTCGCTGTTTGGCATATATTTATGACGTCGTTTACATAAAGGTTGAATAAAAATGGTCCAAGGATGCTTCCTTGAGGAACGCCTGATCTAATTGATTTTACTACTGATGAATGACCGTTGATATGTACATATTGTTTACGATAAGACAAATATGAATTAATAAGCGCTGATGATTGACCACGAAATCCATACATTTCTAACTTCTTAATAAGCAAGTCATGATCAAGATAGTCAAAAGCCTTTGTAAAGTCAATGAACAAGCCAAGCGTTAGCTTTTTATTTTCGAACTTTTTAAGAATATATTCCTTTTGTTCAAGAAGAGCAAGTTCAGTTGACCTTTGTTTGCGGAAGCCAAATTGAGATACGCTGATCAAGCTATGATTATCTGCAAACGCTGTCATTTGACTTAACAAAAGTTTCTCGAGGCCCTTCGAGAATACTGACAAAATTGAAACGGGTCGGTAGTTTCCCAATTCATTTTTATTACCTTTCTTATATAAAACTGCAACTTTCGCCTATTGCATCCGCTTGGGAAACACGCCGTTTAAAAGGCAAAGGTTAAATGTATGCGTCAAGCAAGGGCATATAATGTCAATTATGTATTTAACAGGGTTTATTTGCAAACCATCACAGTCACATTTTTTACTATTTTTAATGCATTATATACGTTTACTACATCTGTGTCTGTAACAGGGCTAAGAAACATGGACGCGCAGTTTCGAGAACTTATAAGCTTGGAAACATCTAATTCAGGACTTTCTTTGCTTAAACTAACGAAGTACTCATTGAATAGATTGGCTAACGCTTGGCCTGTCACATCGTTACCATTGTAGCTTATCTTTTCTATATGGTTTGGAGTACATGTACGATTTAAAACTGAGTTTAGTTTTTTCCATAGGATATCACTTCTGTTATGACATGCTAAAAAATATCAGCAAAATATCGTTCCCGGGCGTATCGAATTTCTTTGTTTAATTGGTTTCGATAACGTTTAAAACTTTGAAGTTTTTCGGTTTCTCTTGTTTTTACAAATTTTTGATATAGCATATTTTTGTACGTATTTTGTTGACTATCTCTTTTGTTACCCATGGCTTACGAATTTTTCTAGAAGTTCTTCTTGATTTATATGGAAAACATCTTATATAGAGCTCTTGTAATTTAGTCAAGAACATGTTATATGCATTATCTGCATCAGTCTCTTGAAGTACATAATTCCAGTCTACTAAAGAAACTTCTCGTCTAAATTTATCCAGGCCATCTGGCGTTATATCCTGAAACAGCACCGACTGATTGACTTTTTTTACTTATATTTGCCTTTACACAGAGAAATATACCCAAGTGGTCGCTTATATCAGTTCCTACAATGCCAGATTTAATCTGGGACTCAGGAAAGCTCGTAACGAACTGTTTAAGTAATGTGGAAGATTCAACAGTAATCCTAGTAGCCAAAGATATCGTGTATATACATCCGCTTGCTTTAATCAACGCGTCCATCTGTCTTTTATCTGGCGTTTCAAGTAGCATATTTATATTAAAATCGCCCCCCAAGATTACGTTGTATTTATTATCATTTGCAAACTCGAAGAAAGATTCTAGATACGTAAAAAACGAAGAAAGATTACCACCCGGCGGACGGTAACAAACCGTGATAATTTTTTTATCTATCAGTAAGGACAACATCTCGAAATCTTTGTGAACGCAACTGTAATCAGTAAACAGGTCACCGCAAATGGTCTCCCTTAACAACAACGCCGCTCCCCCTCCGCGACATACGGTGCGATTTAAAAAGTAGGTATTATACATTGGTAATTTAATAACGTCAGCAGCATCAGCGAACCACGTTTCGGAAAGCATAATTACATCATAGTTAAACCTAAATTGCTGAAAAAAGAATTCAATCTCTTCTGACTTATTCCGTGCTGATCGAGCTTTTAAGTGAAAACATTTCAGGGAGTTGGAATATTCGCTTCCCAGGAAAGAAATGACATCCGATGGAAGAAAATAGTGATCGTCTGACATCGAATTCAGTGTGCAAACTGTATTGTTCGATAACAGATGATCCGTTTCATCCATTGCAAACAAACAGGCCCTATGGTGTACAACTCAAAAAGAAATGGTATCACACAAGTTTCCGCAAGTCATCCAAAGACTTAATCACGTGCACTTTATCCCGGTCCTGTTTGCGCACAAGAACGTTTCCATTTTTGTACCAGACATACTTGTAGTTTGACTCCTTAGACCACTCTTTTGCCTCCCAAAGAAGTTCCCTGTCGTGACTCGTTAGATTTTCCAGGATGTAAGCGTCATCCTTTGCTCTTTTTAGCACCGATCGTTTGTTCAACCAGTCATCTTAGGTTGTGTGTTGAAAGAAGCGTACGATTATGCCTGGGGTTTTATCTGGTTTGCATGGTAGCCTGTGAATTGCCGCAATGTCTTTTATTGTTAGTTCAGGTAAGTACATCAAGTTGCTTTGCTATTGCATTTACCTTTAGCAACAGATCTTTGTTGTCAGACTTTGGTATGCCATGAAATTCAAGGTTCAGCTTCCGGCTTCTCCATGCTAGGTCATTGACTTGTAGCTTTAGTCTTTTTATTTCCATCTCGGCATCAGTTCTTTCCAGCCTTTCTACCCGTTTTTTCAGCTGTTTCACCTCCGTGCTATGTTCACCCATTTGCTTTAACACCTCGTCATACTTCTCTGACATTTCTTGCAGAGATATTTCGATACTGCCCACGGTTTCTCTTAGGCTCATCAGCGTGTCCAACTTAGCGTTCATCGCCATTAACATTACAGTATAATGTCAGACCCTTCCTCGGGTTCATTTACATTTTTAACGCACTGACTTCCCCGAGATTTTGCAGTCTTGCATGTTTGACATCGCCACGACTTTTTCCAGGCATTACCTTTAGAATTAAAAATCTCTTCCGAGACACTGTACATGACGTGCACACATTTTCCATGGCTTAGCAAAATCGAAGGCGTGCAACAGCAGCAGCGGCACGCAACAAGAGAAGCGGAAAAAAGAAGTTCAAAACTCAACTAACCTGCAACGATAGCGAGGTCTTGAATAAATAACGTGCCGTGCGTGCCGCCGCTGCTGCTGTGTGCCACTGCCGCGCCGTACGGATCCTTTTAAATTCTGTGCCGATGACGTATTCTTGCCGACGCTCTCTTGCACTAATCCCGGCTTCTTGGCACTTGCACGTGCAGTGCTGACGTCCGTCGATCCAGTGGCGTTGATATTGACAACTGCTGCTTGAATGACGAACTTTTCGCCTGCAACGATAGCGAGGTCTGCAACGATGAGAGGCGCTATCAAGCGGCTCCGGTGCAGCGTCAGACTTGGCTACTACGCAACGGAGGCGCACAGCTGGGCACGTGGCGGCGCCAGTACGTCTGCCGCGGCTATGACGTCACTCCTCTGGAATGCGCAGACCGGCGAGGCGCGCGCGGTGGCGGCGGAGCGCGCGGCGGTGGCGGCTCCGGTTCGCCAGCTGTGCGCCGTGTGACGTCACTGCTCCTCGCGCTTGCGCAGCACGGCTCTTTGACAGCCACGCGACACTGCTCAACCTCGGTCAGTGTAGCTCACGCTACAAAAGGAAAGCAACAAGATGTCGGGAGCTAAAGGACCATATCAATCCTACCAATCATGACACACGTAATCACAAAATGGGTTCAAAAATCAATGAATAATTTTTGCGACAAATTTTTCCTGATAAGCAATAGGCAGTACGGGTTTCGACAACCGAAATGTACCATTACTCTGCTGGAGGATTTCGCTGATTGCATTAACGAACCACTCAATCAAAACAAAATAGCCCTAGCGCCTTTCATTGACCTGTCAAAGGCATTCGACACCATCGATCATTCTTCATTGTTGAAAAAAAATTATACAGTATGGGGTTTCGTGGTCTTTTTATTAATTTTTGAGAGTTATTTCAAGGACAAATTCCAAATGGTAAGATAATGAATAACCTTAGTAGCACGGCTCAAGTCCAATTCGGGGTGCCACAAGGCAGTGTTTTGGGACCTATGTTATTTAACATTTATACGAATGGATTAGGATTTCTGCCACTTCAGTCAAAAATGTTTCAATATGCAGATGACACCGTATTAGTTTTAGCACATGAGAAGTATGATGAAGCAATTTCTGTCTTTCAGAGAGAGATTGATATAATAATTAAATGGTTTGCTGCGAATTTTATTTCTGTGAATGTTGCAAAAACGAAACTGATATGTGTTGTCGAAATCCGCTCAAACAGATTGTAATATCTCCAAACATTTTCTTGCACTCGGTACAGTGTCTTGATTATAGCTGTAAACCTTTAGCATACGATAGTTCAGTTCAATAAGTATGCGTCTTTGTTGACGAACACATGCTGTGGAATGCGCAGGTGGAATCTGTTGTAAAAAACCTACGAGTCATATCTGCGTATTTGTATAAACTCAAAAGTATGTGCAGCTTGAAGATAAGATTACTTGTGTTTAAATCTTTGGCGGAAGCTGCATTACGGTACAGTAATACACTATGCGGCCATTGTTCAGAATATAAAGCAAGAGCGATAGTTATGATACTAAAACACATGCTAAACAACATCTCATATGGAACTTCATATCAAGTATTGGAAACTCAGGAGAAAGCTAAAGAGTTGGGAGTTTTATTTTTTTTAAGTTTTTTTACATACGTAGCAATAGCAAATAACTATTTCAACAATTCCTACAAAACTGCCGTAAATAAAATTGGAGATTTGAGACGAACTGAAAGGTACGTCATTCCGAAAATATACACACTGTATGGAAAGAAACATAGAAATCATTACATTACTTCTTTATTTAACGAACTTCCAGAGTCCCTTATGAATGTAATATCCACTAGGGTATTGAAAAGAGAACTAAATAAATTGATGTCAAACATCTGAGATAGAAATATCGTATCCTGACCGTTGTAAAAATTTCGTACTTTTGTTTCAATGTTGCATGAGTGAACTTGGTTATGAGTGCCTATGTTTCATGCCTTATTGTGCTCATATATGTGTTTTTCTAATTTGCGCTCTTTTTATTGTTACGCAGTAATGCTTCTCTTTTCTTTTCTTTTTCTTTTGTGCCGCGGAGCGTTTTTTGGTTACAACATGTATTTCATTTGGTCGCATGGCCCCACATACACACAGAATGCTTCTTTTGTGGGCCAGCTCTTTCTTTTGTATGACTTGATTTGAAATAAAAATTAAATTTAAAATTGAAAAAAAAAACTAGTTTACGGTTGTGGGTTGCTAGTAACTACTGCCCGAACAGTCTCACTTGCGTTTGCCTCCCTAGGAACTCGCAGGGAACTACGTCATCGGCATAAAGCTTTTATATTATTCAAGATGCTCGGTGGGGACCACCTCCGGTCCGGCTTGTAGTCGGTGATGACGATTCCCCTTTCTGGTTCGCTGTCGGTAGTGACGGCTCTCGATTTGGTTCGCTGTCGGCAGGGACGGCGCCCGATCCGGGTCTGGTCCAGCTCCGATCTCCTGGCAGGCTCCGGCTCGACCACCTGTTACGATCGCATCGTTCCTCCGACTGCCTGGCTTTTCGCCTTCGTTCTTGCCGCCTCGAGCGCCCGCCGGTCCTCGAGCTCTCCTTCTCCTCTTCCTCTTTCTCGATGTCGCCGTTGCACCCCCCGCGCCGGTCTTCTTATCTTTTTTCTACGCGATGAGGCACTCGGTCAAAGGCCTTTGACAAATCAATTAGCACTCCGTTTCCCTGGGTTCGATCACTGACATAGCTGGATAATTCATGATAAAATTCAATTAACTGAGTCACTGTTTACAGGCCCATGTGGAAACCATGTTGGCAGGGGTTAATCGTAACCTTTGCTTCAGGGAAAGAAATACTGTGTTATCTGTTTATTAACGATATGTTCAAACAATTCACATAACGGGCAGGTCAGGTAAATGGGGCGATAGTTTACAGCCGAGTCACCTCTTCCACTTTTCTTGGCAGGAACAATTCCATCTACTAGTCAGTCATCCGACAATACCGCATTTTAAATTGATGTAGTGAACATGATTGTTAGGTATTTGACGACCCACTCATCGTACTTTTTAAGAAATGCGTTAGGTAAAACGTTTGGTCCAGATGATTTATTAGCGTCAAATGAACGTAGCAATAGCAGAATACCCTGCTCAGATGAAAGATGTCTTATATTATCACTACATGGTATTGTATTTTTATGACTCGAGTTCTCAGTAAACACATATTAAAATGCCGATTCAATTCAATCTTGATTTTTGTCTTGTCGCTCCCTGAGTCGCCGTTATGGCACAACTGCGTGATGCTGCTTCTCACCGGTGATAAATAACGCCAGAACTCTTCAGGGGAGGACACAAAAAATTCGGGCAACAACTTTGCGAAGTATGTTTCCTTGGCTGATTCTATTATTCTTTCTAGATTACCAACCTGCACAAAAACAGCATGCGAAAGGAGTTTTTCTTCTTTTTTTTCCTTTTTTTTTTCTTTTGAAGAATAAAGGTGGCAACGCAATGGTTCACTGTACAGTTAAATCTTAGCCACATTTTATTAAAATTAACATTTTATTAACATACAGACATATTACATTTGAAAGATACTCGTTTGTGATCGCATATCCCGCCACGAAGAAAAAATAGTGCAGTCGTCAAGGTGTTTACTGACAAGTAAAACAAAACACGCAGAAGAAACTTAAGATTGCTTACGTGTAGAAGTGCGAAATCATTGTAGTCTCGTGGTTGAAATGTTTTCGAGTAATGTTTCTAAACGTATTAAAGTTGTTTCTAACGGTATTGTACTCGGTGTGCCGCCGTAGATGTAGACCCTGCTGCCGATGTCGAGGCCGTAGATGTAGACGCGGTAACCTCACAGTTCATCGCACGAAGCACACAGCGAGCACAGATAAAGTCCGAAGCGCAACTGACGCGCCGGGGGCAGCGCACCACGTCTTCCTTTTGCACGCGGCGCTCCGGCGGTGACAACACCCTCTCCCATTGCGCAGGCCCGGCGCCCCCACCGGCTCTACGGCTTCCGTGACGAAGCATCTGCGTTGCTGTGCTTTTCTTTGTGTTTATTTTCTGAGGCGCGTCCGCTTTGACATTGAGTGGCGTGTGCTTGATGACGTATTTTTATGGGCATCTTTCGGGCAAAAGCCTACGCCGCCTTTTCCCGTATTGGGACATATGAGGCTTTCGCCCTAATATGTCAAGCAGAGAGCATGATGTGATAGTAACACCCGTCGTTTTTGTTATAGCCTGACGAAAATTACGACTGAAGTCGAGCTGAAGCAGATACTCAGACAGTTTCGTACTCAGGCTATCCACCCCATCCTGTGACCATTTACATTGGGAGCGTTTAAATCTTTTCCTATTATCAGTTTGGTTCAATAATTAGTCTTAGCTCATAATCGAATCTAGTTATATTTAGTGTTCATCATTTTGATAAACGCAAAGAGTACAGAATACGTCGCACGGGCATGATACCCGCTTCATATTTGCAAAGCTTGGTTACGGGGAGCTTTAGATGGTTTCAAATGCGCTGAACACACCGCTCTTGTTTTTTCCGGGTTTACAAAAACGATAAAGATAAGATTAAATTTATTCAGGAGAGGTGTGTGTCACGAGTATGCCTTAATGATACGTTTTTTTATGGGTTCTGCCGTTTTTGTGGGCGTGTGTAGTGCATTGGATTCTTAGTGCTTTTGGATTGCGACAAACCACTGGTGGTAAGTAAAGTAATTGGAAGGGAAGAAGGTTTATTGGACCTTTTACGCTATCTATTGACTGCTGTCTCAGGTTGAGAGTCATACGCCCGTTGTGCTATCCCTTCGTACGCTATGATCCACTCCGTGATGTCGTGAGTCTACGTGGGAAGCTACGCTTTGTCGGGAGCCAGCCGCGCGCGCCGATGTTTTCCTGCTGGCTAAGTACGCTGAACTAAGCACATGACTGGTAGCCGACAGTCACCTACGGACTAATTAGGCTAGACCAAGTATGACTAGCTGTCAACGATCGCCTGCGAACTCATTATGCTGGACTAAGTATGACTCACAGCCTACAGTTAAAGCACCTGTATCTGGAAAAAGTGGCGCCTCCTCTTTCCTCCTTCTCCAAAAAACCTTCCTTATCCCACCTCTAACTTCCGGTTTGATGCGGAGACGCTCTCTGGGTGTTCGCAAGCCTCTTCATGTCTCGGTCAGGCGGTGCGGCTCAATGCCGGCCGTGTGCACTTTTCTCGTCATATAAGTGTGGTTATGACCCCACTTCAAGCCCACAATCGGATCCGACAGTTCTGAAGCCGCTCTAGACCGGTTCGTCCAGCCGTGGCACCCGAAGGGGCTTTAGATAATCGTCCCAATCTTCTCTACCGACAGTGTCTCGTGAGTGTCTTTCCTCCCTTCTGATTCAGAGGAATTGTAAATCGTCTTTAATAATCATAGCAGACCGCCAAATAGCAATTATATTCTCCACGATTTTAGATGATTCTATACATGTTCTTGATATGCATTCTATGTGAGTTTTTGGGAATGTTTGGCTTACGGACGCGAAAACCGTTAGGAAGCATGGAAATCAATATACATTTTTTTTTTTTTTGGCGAAGCGTTGACGTGGTTGACGCTAAGCTATAATTTTTAAGCTGGCTCCGATTCTATTAATGATAAAAATCGCGGCGCAATTTTTTGCGTGTGTATTGTTTGCATGCTGTAAAATTGCAACACCACAGGCCTTTCGGTATGGCATACTAAATACTGCGACTCTTCTGATGGTTTTGAGGAATTAAAACTCGGTTTTCATTTAATTTTCTTACTCCGTTTTTTATCAGATTTTTTGTATTTTTTCTGCCGTTTTGTTCATACTGAAAAAAGAAAAAAACTAGTTTAATTCACAATTTTTGCGGCTTTTAGACTCCCGTACCAGCGTCCTAGGTCTAAATCCTGGCGTAGACTTGGGAAGTAGAGCTCAGTTTCAGCACGTAATCAAGTGTTTAAGAATTTTACTTCCACACCATTTTACATTAGACCTGAAAGTTCTCTATTCAACATGTTAATATTTATGCATATTATTTCTTGTAAATGCATTTAAGCGTCTAGATTTTATATCAAATCTAAGAAAAAGGGAAACCAGTTGCAAGTTAGGTTATTTCAGTAAAAGAGAATGAGGAAAATACAAAAAACAAATTATAATCAAATATCACTGAAAGAACAACGCAAGACAAACCAATGCGAGATTAAACTCTCCATGAAAATTCGCAAGCACATATGATGCTAAATTGACCAAGATAAAAGTCACCATTTTATTTATTTTGCAAAACTTCCAGTTAAGCAAAGGGCCACGGCAGGAGTATGCACTACAAGTAGAACAAACGCTGAGTATATAGCATAGTGGATCACAGATTGAAAAGGGAGATAAATGAGATTAACTCACACCATACACCATCAAGACGTTTTCTTAACACTTTCTAAACGTACAGGTAGCTTCTGACTGACATATACATGGATGTTTACATTTCATAATATACTTCTAAAGCCCTTATACCGAATGTTGTGACTGATACGGCGCACCTGAAGCCTGCATAAATTGCACAAACTGATGGGGATTCAACATTGAGTTCTTTGACAAGACAGGCCTCCAGGGGTCCTTGACTTTAGATGCATGCACAAGAGAAGGACTGCACAAGTGTGTTATATGCTGAAAGCTTGACTCTCCTATATGCTAATGAATCCATCAGCTTTTGCAATATGTCTGACACGCAATAGAAGTCCCTGAGATGACACTGAATTGTTCGTTCTACAGGCAGCCGCTGCCCCAATTCCCCAGACCCCATTGAAACCATGCGAGCCACAAGAAAGTTGAATCTTAAAAGCTTTCCCGAGGATGCCTTTACTATGCACATCCAGTCCCCATCACAATGGACGTTTTGAAACACTTGTTAAGTTGATCTGCAGCGAGAATGCGGTTAAGTCTAAATTTTGAATTGTGGTGTTACGTTACAACACATACTCCTGTCGTTGCGCCGATATCAGTTTTTTCTGCATTGAATTTAATTGTCTTTGTTCCCCTTGTTATACATCATTAAATCAGGAAGACTGGCATATTGTGATACTGCCTGATGCCAAGTGTGAACAGTGGGCCTGAAAAAAAATATTTATTCTTGTTAAGTGGTTGACAGTGGGACAATGATCTCGGACGTAAGTAACAGTCTGTACCTGTCTGCACTCCTCTAGAAATTAGACATAAGTCGAAAAAGAAAACTCATCAGCAGCTGCTGTCTCTGGACAATCTATCCAGGACAAGCTTGGGGGAGCAAAGATCTCTAGAGTGCTGTTCGGATCGTGCCCGAGGTGCCACGGGAGGGCACACACTTCTAGAATGAACAACTGAACGGAGACGACACTGTACTCGGCGTGAGCTATAGTGTGCTACGATGTAAAGGCTATCGTAGCTTTATTTAGTGTTCCAACTTTGTCAAACTTATGCTTAGTTTCATTTTCAGTTCAGACGCAGCCGACGCTAGTAGCTAATGGGACCAACAAAGCAGTGTCAAAAGCGCAAGTCTCTAGAACTTTTCTGCTTATGATTTGTTTAGCGTTCATAAAACACGTACAGAAACATGATGAACACCATGACGGTGCGCTTTTGAAGCTGTCTGATTGGACACATCAGCCGTAGCGTCGGTGGGCGAGAGGTCAAACGAAACCATGTGCTCTCGCGGCTATGTGGGGCAGCTGCACTGTGAAAGCTACGCTAGCCTTGACAATGTAGCACAGAAAAGTTGACGCCGGGTAGAGGAGTAGGTGTACTAGGTCGACCTGGAAACAGAATCATTGTGCCAAACTCACCAGCAGCTGGGGTTTCCCAAGCAGACTTCCCTGGGGAAGCTGTGGAAGCTAGGTTTTGTAGAGTGCCTTTTGGAACTTGTTGGGGGGTCTCAGGAGGACACACACTACAAGAATCGACAGAGACGGCAGTAGTGGCAGGTATGCCTCAGTCGACCTGGAAAGAGTATCAGACTGCCGAACTCACCAACAGCTGCGGGCGCTGCGACAGACGGCCCCGAAGAAAAAGATTCCTCGGACCTTGCTGGGGGGCCTCGGGAGGATATGCACTCCGAGAATGGCCAGAGATGGCACTAGTGGTAGGTGCGCCCTGGTCGACCACGAAACAATATCGGACTGCCAAACTAACGAGCAGCTGTGGTCGGTGCAGCGGTCTGCCCTGGTAATCTTTCAGTACTGTGGGCATTTTTCCTAGTAATAAACTGTTCAGGCTTCGCTGGGGTGTGGCTTAGGGACTTTAGGGAGCCAGCTAAAGCGAATAAATGGAACTGCATTTTGTAAAAGGGGTTTTGAAAACCTCTGTTTGTGCATCAAATTTGTATTGTAAAACTACCATAATGAGTGTTATTGACGAAAAAACGAGTTATGTGAGATGCTGCACTTCCCATTTACATTTCCAGTTCTGTTTCGGTGGTAGTTTACTCTCTTTGTTGAAGGTAACACAAAAATAAATCTTTGGGAAAACATCGTTTCAATCATTATGTATAACTTACACCAGCTCGCCTGCACTTTTACCGTCTTTTCATTGATCATACCCGAAGCAGGACTAGTACCTTTCTCTCATATATACTCTCTCCCGTCGTCGTCATCGTCGCTGCTTGTCTGTCAGGCGTATGTGGCACTGGAAAGGTTGGGGATTCGATTGGCGGAGGTAGATCGTTTCTCAATTTTTCGATCTCCTTTGTTTTGCGTGGTTATTGTTTCGAATTGGTCGATACTGAAGTTATCCTGTAAGAGATTGAAGATATGGGATTTTAGTCGCGAGCACATCATGTAACGTTCCCTCTAACGCACTCTTTTGCAGTTCTTAGGTTGGCCCTCGAAAAGCCTGCACGTGAAGTCTGTGCCTCAAAGCTGCTGGTAGGAGCGTGGAGTTAATCTCACATGTTTTATTTGCTTGCGTTTTGGTTTCATCAAGTGTAAGAGTGAAGGAGACCCTATTGACGCTACGAGAGTAAACGCACTTTAAATGGGCTGAGTACACACGCTCGTGCAGTAAGAGCTTCGTCAGAGAAAACATACTCGTGCTTGTCACATTGGCTTCGCTCTCACATATGTTGAAACGGGGTATACACCTGTTCCTCAAGCGCACAGCCATCTTGAATGTTGTCACTTCTGGTATGCGGTAAAACATCGTTGGATCACTCCACGCCGCTAGAAAGTGTTCAAGAAAAATGCGCGATTGTCACACATACTCGTTTTGTGTCACATATATTTTCTCGTATATTCCATGTTGAAATGTTTTATTATTTTTTCTTCCCGCATGCCAGATACGGAACCCACGTGACTGAGAACGACAGGAAACAGAGATCGTCTATAGATACATTCACATGCTCGCGTAAGCAGCCGCGACAGCGTTGCAAGCTATGAACTTGGGGCTGTATGAACTTGGCAAGAAATAAATTATGGTACGCGAGCATGTACGCGACCCTTGACAAGCGAGCGTACTCCGGACCTGCGCACGCACCCTTAAGTGCCAGCAAAGCCGATGCTACAAGCACGAGCAGGCCGTTTTGAACGGCGCTTACTTTCACGGCCCTGGCGTCTGCGCATGCCTAGGCGGGAGTGTTAAGCGCGCTCTTACATTGCTCGCGCTTACGGTAGAATGGAGACCATAACTCGCTTTAAACAACTATATTTTTGCATTCTGGTGAGCTTTATACAAAGCACATACCTCGCATAACTTTGCGGCCCCCGTCGGGTTGAAATCTCTTCGATCGACTCGGTAAAGCGGGATCTTTTACCGAGGTTCATTTTCCGTTCCAGAGGGAACACTGAAAAGCTTGTTCCCCCTCTGCGGCCGACTTTTGTACCTGGGCCCAGCATCCCGTCAGCTGTGCCGTAACAACAGCTGTACGCCCGCCAAGGGAGTGACTGGGAAAGTAACGGTGGCCGGTAGTTGAAAACCAAAACCAAGAATGTCACGTAGGTTGACCGGCCAATAATATGCGTGGCGGCTTGTTCAAAGCATGGCGCCACTTTTCCCAGGATAGAGGGGCTTTACCGACAGTCACCCGCGCCTAATATGCTCGACCAAGTTGACTCACCGTCGGCGCGTTTTTAGGACTTGGTATGCTAGACCCAATGCAATTCGCCCCTAACAGTCACCTGGGGACCAGGTATGTTGGACCGACTATGACCAGCCGCAACTGTCGTCTGCGGACTAAAGGCCCATACGCACATTCGCGTTTGAAAGCGTTTGAGTGCGTTGCGGTTTCCTTGCGCCCAGGAGCGGTCGCTTGCGGTGCGACGCGCGCCTACCCGCAACGCTTCTCAGCGCAACGCAAGCGAGTAGAGACCAGTGTTGTACACGTTCCTCAAAAAGAGGAACGGAAGCTCGTTCCTCGTTCCTCTTGATTTTTGGAACGCGTTCCCGTTACAAGTTCCATCTGCGAGAAAGGAACTCGTTCCCGTTACAGTATAAAAATGGAACGATCGTTACATATACGTTACATATTTAACTTGCATTTGTATTTTTCTATATATCATATTTACTTAGATCAAGCCAAGTTTTTTATCTGTCCTATCAAATAGGAACATACGAATTCGAATGCCGTGATGGAAGGACACCAGGCAAAAGAAAACAAGCGAAGGCAAGGTTTTACTTGTTGATATATTCACTTTTAAAAATCTCAGCGTTTTGCCAAATTCATGTTTGTGGTGGGCTATGCAGACGAGCCAAATGTACTGTTGCCCCACATTGCACGAGCGTTTTACAACAACCTCACACGTTTCAATCTCACAAACTCCCGTGTTCGAACTTAACATTTGCTTCTCGATGTTGCTGTCCGCAAGACGAGCAAGTGGGGAAGTAGGGATTTTGGAAGGTTAGTCTTGAAAACCACCAGTCCCTCTTCGTGAAGGTTGAATTCGTTGTCCAGTTTGAAGGTGGGAGAAGAAGAGAGGGAATGAAGGTTACTTCTTGTTCATCTGGCCAATGTTTGGGGTACAAGGGTGCGTTCGATGTCTTGTAACCTGATCTTTTGTTGTAACTGTAGGTTTCTTTGTAGAAGTTCGGTGATGGCTGCAGTCGGCCTGAGATTCTGGGTGTATAAGGATTCGTGGAAGCAAAGGAAGTAGCCGAGTTTGAGACGTCCCTTTTTCTGTCTTTTCCTTCGACTAAATGTTTTGATTTCTGTACCGCAGTCTCGGGCACCGAAAAGAGAATCAATGCTGACTAGCTCTCCTGCACCCTACTGTCACCAAGCGAGGAACCCAAAAAATAAACCCTAAAGCAAAAAATACCTTCACCAGATCCTGCTCTTCGTAAATATATTGTTTCAATACTTTTTTTAGAATTCCCCTTTGAAAAAATAAAATAAAAATTACCCCACTGGACGAATCAAAAGGAACCCCGTACCTTCTTCCTTTCCCGTAAAAATGTAACGCGTTCCCGTTCCAGTTCCACCGACGCAAAATGGAACGGCGTCGTTCCTTCGGTCCTCCAAAAAGGAACGCGTTCCAGGAACGCCGTTCCGTACAACACTGGTAGAGACTCGCTCAACTTTCCGAAGCGTTGCGGCCGCGTTCGACCTAGTTCGACCAATCAGAAGCCCGGAGAGAGGAGAGGAGGGTGACGTCGTCCGCTCGCGCCACTCGGCCGACTCGGCGAGACGTATCCGGTTCGCCGCCCGCAGAACTTGCTTTTTCGTTTTGGGGAGCGGTGGGAAGTGTATTTTCTGAGGCTGCGATGGTTCAAGCTCGACAAAACGTGGGGGAAGCCGGCGGGATTGTCCCAAGATCAAACACTTCGACGCTGTCGCTCTGCGCCACCATGTTGCCTTGGATTTCGCTTACTATTGGTGAGCCGCTAGCGACGATAGCGCGTTCTTATTGGCTCTTGACTGCGGTTGACTGCGTGTCAACGCAACTGTGCGTACATGCTTGGCGCAAGCGCTCTTCGCAACGCAACGCGTCCGCTTGCCGCGACGGAACGCACCGCGCTCAAACGCGAATGTGCGTATGGGCCTTAAGTAGGCTGGACTAAGTACTACTCGCTGCCGACGTCGCGTTCGAACTAAATAGGCTGGACTAAGTATAGCTTGCCACCGATGGTCCCCTGGTTACTAAGTATGCTTGGCTAAGTGTCAGCCACCGCGGACAGTTGCGCGTGATACCGCTGGCGACCGTCGGTGGCAGGCCATACTTAGTCCAACCAGAGCTCTGAGTCCAACCGCTTGCGCTTCCTTTTACATTCTCCTTCTGCAGCCGAGGAAAGACGTCAAACTGCGTATCGCCTGCTGTGGGCTATGGGATTTGTTTTCTAAGCTAAACAAAAAATTGCTGCAGCCACCGAGCAACCTGTCTCCGAAGCGCGGACGACAATAATTAAACGTACGTGTTGAAAAGTCCCGGCGCCGTCGCACCTCAAACGCCTTCGTGATTTAGAGGCTAAGAAGGAAGAAAAGGTTCGTCCGACAAAGCTTCGAGAAGGAAGCCTGGTCTTAAAAGAGCTAAATTAATTTCCGCTCAAACCGTCGGCATTCTTCGCTGGCTAAGCGTTACGAAGACTGAAATCCTTCAAAACCCCACTTTCGGGAAGTGTGCGCGTTCTTTTCATCCGGGCGTCTTCTGGTACTATGAGAGTGATAAAATAAGCGATCTCGTAATAAACAGAACAGAACAAAAACATATAAAAGAGGCTTTTCTCCGATGAGACGCAGTTTGAAGTTCGGTGAAGGGGCCTCTTTGGGTCGTTTTAAGCTTCCATCCTCACCGTAACTTTGCAAACGGCGAATGCTACGGTCCCTGTGATCCAATCAGCGCTTCGGAGGGAAGCAGGGTACCATACTCTCTTTTACTGGTGGCGCTAAGTGATTTCAAAGCCGTGGTCGAGAGTGAGAGGAAAGCCGCCTTGGGGTTGACTCGGTACGATTTTTGAGTGACCTGCTCATCTTCTTGGGGGGAAAAAAAAGCAACGTCTGAGACACACAAAAGAGGGTAAGAGAGGTGTCGCTCCTTTCCCTTTTGTCCAACAGCTTGGGTTACGCTCTTGTCCCTGTACATAGCCTCCTATATACTAACAAAGTCTGGCAGATCGGCACGAGAAGTGGCCGCCAAAATGAAAAAGGTGGAGCGGCAGACAACGGATGAGAGGAGAGCCACGTGACTGGCGCACCGCTGCGGGCGAGACGTCGAAACACACTTCTCCCGAGCGAATAAGTGTTTTTCGGGTCCTTGCCGGTGCAAAAGTTGTGCGCTGACGTCCAGGATCACTGAGAAAGGGCTCTTTGATGCTCTGTGCTACCAGGTCCTCACGCTCCAAATCTGCGACCGGGCACTCTATGACACCGTCGTCGAACTGCCAGGCTTTGTGAGTATAGAGGAGGCTATGCCCTGTATCATTGGTAAGGGCTGTCACATGCACCACCTCCGCCGCTCTGACTGGCTCGAAGGGACTGCATCGTTTGCTCTTTGCCAAGTTACGATGAGAAAAAGTATAGGTCGCTCCGCCCAATTTTCAATATGAAGGGGTGATACTTTCGAAAGTTTTATTCATCCCTTTCTTTTTTGTTACCTGAAGTCAGATGATGAGCGGTCCTAGCTACCTGAAGTCAGATGATGAGCGGTCCTTGGCTGCCGTCAACGAGAGGTATGCTGTGCGGACATCAAGAGGCCTGAACAAGTCTCCTAAATGTAAGGATGTATTTAGCATTGAAAAACGCGGTAGTAATTTCAACCAGGGACTCAACCCGGCAGAACGATTTGTTTTCAGTTACGGTGATGATCGGGTTATCATTGTTCTGGTTACCGGCAGTGTTGTACGGAACGGCGTTCCAAGGACCGGCGTTCCTGGAACGCGTTCCTTTTAGGGGGAACGAAGGAACGCCGCCGTTACATTTGGCAACGATGGAACTGGAACGGGAATTAGTTACATTTTTAATGGAACGGAAAAAGGAACGGCGTTCCCTTTTTTTCGTGCGGTGGAGTATTTTTTAATTTATTTCTAAGAGGGAAATTCTAAAATGTATAAAAACAGTATCACTACGAAGCGTAGGGTCTCGTTAACTTTTTTTCTCTTATCTTTAGGTCTATTTTGTGGGGTGCTCGCGTGATAAGTGTGGGGTGCAGGAGTTTTAACGGACATTGATACATTTTTTCAATGTCCAAAAATGCGGTAAAAAGAAAATCTTTTAGGCAATGGAAAATACACAAAAAGAGGGACGTTTGAAGCTCAGCTACTTTCTTTGCTTCCACGAATCCTCATACACCCAGAAACCTAAGGCCGACTACAGCCATCACTGAACTTTCACAAAGAGACCTACAGTTACACCAGAAGAACAGGTTACCGGATATTGAACGCAACCTTGTATCCCGAACATTGGTCACGTAAAAGATACACACAAATTAATTTTCTACCTTTCTCGCCTCGCCCCCCCCCCCCCCCCCCCCCTCCCCTTTGAAGCTGAGCAACGAATACAACCTTCACAAAGGACTGGCAGTTTTCAAAACTGGGCTTCCAAAATCCTTACCCTCTTCTTCATTTCCTCGTCTTGCGGACAGAAATTTCGAGAAGCAATTGTTGTTTATCGAGAAGCTAGTGTTATTAAGTTCGGACAAGGGACTTTGTTAGATTGTAACGTGTGAGGTTGTTGTAAAACGCTCGTGCAAAGTGGGGTAACAGTACATTTAGCTCGTCTGCATCGCTCACGACAAAGATGATTATGTCCGAAAGCTGAGATTTTTAAAGGTGAATATGTCAACAAATGAAACGTTGTTTCATTCTTGTTTTTTTTTTTTTTTCTGGTGTCATTCAGCATTCAAATTCGTATGTTGCCATTTGATGGAGTAGATAAAAACAACAAAACAAACTTTTTTTTATCTAATTGATTATAGTAATCCCCAAAATACAAATGTAACGTATATGTAACGATACGTTCCATTTTTTACCTGTAACGGGAACGAGTTCTTTTTTCACGGATGGAACTTGTAACGGGAACGCGTTCCAAAAATCAGAAGGAACGAGGAACGAGCTTTCGCTCCTTTTTTTGAAGAACGTGTACAACACTGGTTACCGGTTTAGAGTTCACCTGGCTCCGATTTATTTCTGTATTTAACCCAAACCGATATCAAGAAGGCCGGGATATGACTCGATCTTCAGAAATTCTGAACAAAATTGATTGCATAGTATTGCGATAAACGTAATTGGAACTGAACTGTTATTTTTCGGATTCAGTCATGACTACAACTGCGCATGCAAACTAACCATGACTAAAAAAAATTAAAAAGTCTGCCCCTGTGCTCTTTACATAATTGCTTTGAATTCAAGGCAGAGCTGCGCTTGGGCGTTTATTTTCTAATGCAATTTTGAACACAAAAAAAGCAGTCGTGCGCAACACGATGTACTTCATGTCGTGACACGGCCGTGTGTGACATCCGTGGTCCTGCTAGAAGCACTAGAAGTCTGAATTAGACGTCTAGAGCAAGGCATAGCTTTTTTTGTCGTATTATATTAAAATCCCAAGGCCCAACCAAACTGGAACATGTTGGTTTTTCGGTGCTGCTTGTAAGTTGTTACTTCTTAAAACCAAACTAAAATGTCTGGGTAATTATTAATAACGATAATAATAATTATTATTCTGGCTGAGGAGAGCCAGAAGTTCTTGACAGAGTCAGTGCATCTCTTTGGTGACATTAAACAAAAAATAAAACTATATTTGATATTGCCCTCTGCCATGCATAAAACTAGGCGCCGTCATTAAATCGTCTTTATTGTTTATTTTCAGCCAATGTCGTCTTCTCCATGATCCGCTCCGGGTGTCGAACCTCTTTGGAATATGTACCCCCCCCCCCCCCCCCAAACCCTCAGTTTTACTGGGACCTCCTCTGGCCCCTCTCCCACCTGTGGCGTTGAACTATGGAAGCATATCACTGTTGTTTTTTTGTACTTACCAAAGCCGCATGATGTTACAGTCGACCTGTGTGTCTTTTAACATGTATGTAAAAACACAAGAAATAAATATTATTTATTTCCTTTACAGGATTCAAGCACCGCTGACTGGCCAAAGGAGGTGTACGAAAGAAAGCGAATGAACCCCCAAGGCACAAGGAAGAAGAGGGTTCACGAGACGTTTCCCCTTTGCGTGGAATAACTATGTAGAATGCACCATACTAGCGTCTTGGATGCACCATACATCGGATCGCATGTTTTGGATACATGATGGGCAAAAACTAGGCAGATAAACATACTGTTTCTAGTTCCACAATACTAAAAGTACACGTTAGAGACTTTAATTTAAAAATGCAATCTGATAAATGCTAAGTTTAGTCGATAGCCTTCCGGTAATATTTTGTTGTGCGTTCCTGTTCGGCTGTTCCTTATGCAACCCCTTTTTATATCCCCATTCCCATAGGGTGCCACTGAAAAAACGTTTTCAGTCTGAATAATTAAACAACTCCCCCCCCCCCCGCCCCAGTCAGTAATATCAATATGTATACCTAAAGCGTTTCACTGAAAGGGTAGTCCTCATAATTGCCCTCGAAAATGGCCAGTTTGCCCAGCCTAATAACAGCCACAGCTGTTGCAGTAGTCTTGACGAAGTTGCTCTACTGTGTAGGTAACCATACGTAACATTTTGAAAGTTGACTTTTGGTCACATTAGGCATTCTCTCAAATGTGGTTTTATTTACAGTCGACGCATATTACAAGCACGCTACTGAATATATTTTGAATTAACCACCAGACAAAAATGTATAAACATGTTTTCATATACAACAGCTGCTATATTAAAATGTTAAAAGTATAAAAGCAAGCACTTTCATAGAAGTACAGAAGGGATGTAACTTTACAAACAGTTTCATACCTCTACACTGAAAGCACAAGCCTAACAAAATACTTTTATACAATCCATGGATTGAAAGTGTCACCAACACGAAGCGTTAAGGCAGTATTTCTACACATACACAGCCGTTGCCAATGTCGCAACTACATGACTGTATTTAAGTCTAGTATAAAACATAGCATAACAATCTTAAAAGCTGTGAACATGCCAAAAAATTATTTACACATATTTACAGATATCCAAACGCTCTATTTATGACAAATTTATGCATGGTAAAAATAAATTGAGTTTTACAAAGTTTGCAATTTCGTAACAAATTTTAAAAAGAAAATCACTGAGTGGCTATCTCTAAAGTTTCCCCCTGATACTTTCCTGGCAGTCTGAGTCAAAACGCCTGTGAAACGTCAACCAATCAATGGCAGAGTGACAGCACACTACAGGCGCCTTCTCTTTGGAAGAGGCTTCAAAGGCGAGCATCCTTTTGTCGGTGAGCCCTGAATTTGAAGGCCAGAACTCTGTGGCAAAGATTCAACCAACCACGGAAGGTGACTTCCAATAATCCCTTAGCCTCCGACATCGTTTGAACGTCATGGCAGCAGTAAAGGAGGGAACTGCACTTTTCCCATTCCTCAGTTATACTTTTGCGCAGCTCCGACACTGAGGGGGCTGCTGTCCCAGGAACCATAGCAACCACAGACTGTAAAGGCACTTCACAAAGCTGGGCTCATTGACAAAGGGAATGTTCGGCTCTGACACTGCTGCTGTACCACGAGCCCGTCGAAGTTGTGCGGTTTTTCAGAAAGCCGTAAAATGCGGCGTGTGCCTTCTATCATTCTGCAATTTATTGATTTAGTGTTTTTCGATGATGCTCAGCAAGATTCAAACTGACACTATGCCCATAAACTCAATATTTAAAATATTAATTACGCGAAAATAATTTACTACTTAATTACCCCAAACTTTAATAATTTTCCTAAATAGACCCCTCACCTAGGACCAAAACGACACAATCTTTTTTTTTTGGTGTGACGCGTAGTTTACGCAATATCGAATTTGTCCACCTTTCGTAAAACACCCTGTATATATATATATATATATATATATATATATATATATATACAGGGTGTTTTTTATAAGCTTAACAGAATTTTTAAAAACAAACCATGAAAGCTAGGTTAATGCGGTCTCCGCAGGTGAGTTATAAGGCCAGGGGGACATAGTATAGGGGACTAATCGTAACGATCAGTCGGCTAATTAGTTAAAATTTGTTAATTAAGTTTTTAATTAATGAAAATAGACATATAGTTCCAATTAGAAACTTGCTCAGCGTCATCGAAAGCCACTAAATCAGCAATTTTCAGAAAGACTTTGAACGCGTGAGAAGCGTAGTAGTGCACTAAAGTTACCGCTCGTGGAGCAGGTACAGGCTGGGGCTAGATAAGAGACGGAAAAATTGCGCGGGCGCCCTTATCGCAACCGCTAGCTTTGTACGTGCTCCACGAGGGCTAACTTTAGTGCACTACTACGCTTCTCACGCGCTCAAGTGTCTTTATGAAAATTACTGATTTAGTGGTTTTCGATGACGCTGAGCAAGTTTCTAATTGGAACTATATGTCTATTTTCAGTAATTAAAAAGTTAATTAACGACTTTTAACTAATTAGCCGACTGATCGTTACGATTAGCCTCCTATATCATGTCCCCCTGGCCATATAACTCACCTGCGCAGACCGCATTAATCTAGCTTTCATGGTTTTTTTCACAAAAATTACGTTAAGCTTAAAAAAAACCACCCTGTATATATATGTGTGTGTGCGTGTGTGTGTGCGTGTGTGTGTGTGTGTGTGTGTGTGTGTGTGTGTGTGTGTGTGGTGTGTGTTGTGTGTGCGTGCGTGTGTGTGTGTGTGCGTGTGTGTGTGTGTGTTTGTGTGTGTGCGTGTGTGTGTGTGTGTGTGTGCGTGTGTGTGTGTGTGTGTGTGTGTGTGTTGTGTGTGCGTGCGTGTGTGTGTGTGTGTGTGTGTGTGTGTGCGTGTGTGTGTGTGTGTTTGTGTGTGTGTGCGTGTATGTGTGTGTGTGTGTGTGCGTGTGTGTGTGTGTGTGTGTGTGTGTGTCTGTGTGTGTGTGTGTGTGTGTGTGTGTGTGTGTGTGTGGGAAATGAGCCACTTGGGTGGCGAAATAAGTAATATTCAAAACTACGGAGCTGCTCAAAAAAAACTTCACAATGTCGTGTTCTCAGACGCTGCGTATTATTTTGAATTCAATGTTTTCCACCTTAATTCAAGCCTATACTGTGTGTGCGGAGGTAAATTAAAATAAATAATCACCGAACTTCCTTGGGGAGTTTGTTATGCGTGTTTTTGAGAACCCTGACTGACTAGCACATTCTTTAAAAGTCTCACCGCCGAGGACTAACTGCGGTACTTCCGGAACTTTACTTGTACGGTTTCGACATTACTTCCTGTTCCCTTGGGTGAAAAGAACCATCACGTGTTCCTCAAGGAAATGACAAATCTGCCTAAGGTATCGTTGCCGCATCTTCAGGACTACCTTTTCGACTAGCCTGGTCTATATACCTGAGAACGACAAACACCTACCACAAATATCTAAACGCGTTCAACTACTTTGTGAACGGCAAGGCATCGGCGGTAGGCACCTACCATTCCAAGACGCCGAAGACACGCTCCGAGCTACCCCGCAAGGGTCGCCGAGCCAGGTCTTGGTTTTAGCAGACAACCTTCTAAACGTTTTTATTAGGTCTCCTTTATCGCGACATGAGTCTCTACACGATTTTGTACAATTCTTACTTGCTTGGTTTGGTATTCATGGTTTCTTTCCCAGAGCACTGTGCAGATTGCACTTGAACAACATCAATTCGTCACGTGGAGGCGGGTCCTTTTCAGAGAGCTGGAAGCGGCGGGAGGGGAGAGACGACAACGGTAGACTCCAAGTTCGGGTGGGTACCGCATGAGATAAGGTGTATAAAACGTACACAAGTACGTAAAACGTATGTAAAACGTACAAACGTACGTAAAACGTACACAAACGTACACAAGTACGTAAAACGTACTCAAGCTGTATAAAACGTGCACAATAATCGGAACGTTTTTTATCTTCATTTATTTTTTGTGCCGGCACATGAGCTTTGTACTGCAAGGTGCCAAATAAAAATACGGGGCAAAAATAAAAAATAAAATACATTAGGACTCTTCGCCTTTAAGAGTGGAATGCGGTAGCTACACTTGTGAACCCTTGCTCGTTCCCAAGCCGTGCAAGCGTGTCTGCGTGGCCAAGTCGGTAGCGTGTCTGGCTCGCAGCCGAATTGTCGTAAGCTCGAATCCTCCGCCTAAAATTCTTCAAATTATTTCTTGAAGGCAAATGCATTACTTTATAAAGTGAAATTATTTGGGGAATGCGACGACCTTTAATTCGCATTGCATGTCATGTATTAATCGCCTTCATTCCATGCATGACGTCCCGTTTCACGCGAGCGTCGTTTGGAATTCCCGCGCGAGGTTACGTGGCTGCGACGCCACGACCCTATCGACCAATCCTTAATTTTTACGTCCTCCTGACTCCAACACCGGATTTTCTGCGACACGAGCTACTGCGTTAAATAACGGGCGTGTGCATGTTATTTCTTTACGCCTTTTATCTGAGATCCTACCGCGCTCCCTCTTGTGCTCCCTTGGGCTTCAAGATGGGCCAGCCACCACGTGACGACCTGATACCCGGCTGCCGCCAAGCGAACGCCCCTCGGAAAAAGACGCGATTTCGAGCGTTCTACGTTGCGACTGTACGTACAGTAATGGGCCTTCGTTATACGGAGATGGTCGATCGGGGCGTCGCATTCTCGCGTTCAGAGCCCATTATACTGAGAGAGTTTGGCACTCTTTTGAAGATGCCGACAATCCAGCAATTACTGCTGGAAGTAAGGCAACCAGGAGGTGGCACCTTGACTCCGCCATTTTGTGTTATTGAATTTCGAGCCCACTCTGGATTAGGCACGCAAAGTATGCTGTGGTTCACCATTGAAATAAAAGTGTTTATCTCGATTGTAAGTGTTTTTGGCGCTGCACACATACACTCTAAAACAAAAATGGAGGAAAAAGGTAGCAACGGCGCGTCTTCCTCCCTTCTACTGACGCGCCCCCTAGCGGACACGAGAAGAAGGGAGGAACGAGACATTTTCCTCCTTCTCCAGGCCGATGAGAGAAAGCTTTCGCCCTCCCGACTCAACTTTCGTTTTCATTTTTTGAGCACGTCGCGCACGTTGTTTAATAAATGTTGTTGAGTTTATTGAGCTTAAAGGAGTCATGAAACGCTTTTCCAACTTTTTCCTGTTTAGCTTTCCTCCTCAACTCACAAATCGTGCATTCTACCAAACAGTTCAAGAAGACGAAAAGGGGGAGTCAGCTCTTGCTCGGACTCTCGTATCTCTAATCCGGACACATCCATTGTCCCCCTAGAAGATTAGCCGTCGCTCAAAATTCAGACAAAAGTTGCTTTCCCCACCCCGTTCACCCCGAAGGTGACAGTGCTGTGGAAGCTACGTGCTCCTTGGGCCAGCGACACTTTTGCCACGTGATCACGCTCTCTCGCGCATACCCACGCGCAGAGAATGAGGTCAGGTGATGAAAGGGGAGTGGCTGTTTGGTCCGGCAAGCGTGTAGCTTCCACCACAATGTCAGCTTCGGGGTGAACGGATTAAGTGAGCTCCGGTGTCGTGTGACGTTCGTTTGAGCCCGGTGACGCGCTGCGGGGTCCCGATGACGCGCTGCGGGGTCCGCGGATGTATCACACAGAGCCTTTTATACTGGCAGAGTTCGGCGGTTCTTTGATCCAGCCGCCAGTCTGGCAGCACTGATCAAACAGTCTGGCAACTGTGCGCATCGCACTCCGAGTTTCGTTGTCCGCCATGATGTGCCTTGCCGTCTAGCGTGGAGCGAGAGACGACGATGAAAATGATCGTTCTGCGCTCTGCCAGACGTTAGAAGAAAACGAAATGGGGGGCTGCAGTGCCGTTGGGTGCTCGAACAACGCGAAAAAGGGGTTCAGGATGTACCGGTTCCCGCAAGGAAAAGATAACCGCGCAAGGCACAAGATCTGGGAGACCAAACCAAAAAGGGCTGACTGGAAGCCGACTTCGAGTGCTCGATTGTGCGAGGTAAGTTATAATTAACGCATGATTAACGTCACAAAATGCTTGTTTTTAGACTTTCTCCTTACGCCAATAAAAGCACGAACGGCAAAGCCTACACGCGTATACATCGCATGTCAATGGGGACCCACTCGCCGGGAGGCACATCATGGCGGAAGCGGCGCCCGCTGAGTCCGCTAGACCTAGCGGGCCGTAAGCCACTCCCACCCGCCGAACTCTCCCAGTATAAAAGGCTCTGGTATCACAGAGAAAGGCAGCGAGCTTACGAAGGGAAGGAGGTACGAAATAGTCCGCTGTGGTTTTCCAATTTCCGTACCGAAAGTCAGGCTTTTGACTTTCTACCTTTTTTCTTTTGGCCTACTGAACGATGTGCCATTAGTAAAATACCAATATAAATTGATTCATTGCAGTCCAAAATTCGTTTCATGGGCCCTTTAAGCGGCAGCGAAGGCCGCCTGTAATTCCATATTCTAGACCAAACGTGCAGAACATTTCGGTTGCATTGACGTTTTTACCACTAATTTTATCAAACGAGCGAACGAAGCAGCTAGAAACAGCGAAGTTCCGGAGCAGTGCCAGAAGCGCTACATACACTGGGTAAGATGGCCGTCTCCAGCCCGGTTTGCGGGACCCACGCGGACAACAGAAGTGGAACCACGCGGAACTGTGTCGACGTTTTTGACGTTATGGAAATCGCAGAAACTGCGTCCAAGACAGGCAGGTTTTGCTGCCGCCTGCCTGGGTGCCTTCCGTGCTGAGTTCGGTTCTGTTTTCCAGTAACATAGCAGCATCATCGTGATGGCAGTGTTGTGCGTTGTGAACGAAAGGCTGGAATCATCGCCGATATGACCGTGTGTTCGCGTATCAGTGGTGTAACAAGATGAGATGACGTAAGCTGTCGGTCATTGATGCCGCTGGTCGGGCCGTGATCGGAGGTGGCGGGGTGCCACAGGTTGACATTCCGCTTTACATTACATTAAAGAGTTTAAGACCACTTGAGGATTAGGTGCAATCGATCGACGTGCGGGTAGTCATGTTGGAACGATGGTCTGAACGGTAAGCTCCTATCGATAGTGGCCAATGTGACTGTCACTGCCCGAGAGCGTTTGCGCTCTGGGGAAAGGACTGAAAAGTACGAAATTATGACGGAAAGTACGTATATTTACAGTGTGGAATTTTATCATTAAAAAAAGAATAGTAGGTAAAATTGAAAAAAATAAAGCTATCCTTTATTTTGCTGTTTAAATATACTATGGTAATAATAAATAAAATTTTATTTTTAAAATGTTTATTTTTTATTTTTTTCTAAATTTTAAAATTAGGAAAAAATTAAATTTTAAAATCTTCAAATAAAATTACTAAGGTTTCTGGAGAAACTGCCTTCCAAGTGGCGCGCTAGGATGAGCGCTAGAAGTTTTTGAGCTCGCCACGGAGTAGCTCCGTACACTTAACACCTGCCGCAAGTCGCGTCTTTGACTGCATTCAAGTTGATCGAAAAGCGATTTCTCTGCCCGTGAAGCATCACTTCCAGTTGAGTTAATATCTGCTCTGCAGAGATTAATTCAAGACGGCAATTGCAGCCGTGCGCGAACAGCACAAATAGAAAAACAAACACAACAATGAAATGCTGGCTACGAAGTGCCGTGCAGGGAAACAAACGCATGGCTTGGAACCGCTTTGGAGCGGCTCGATTTATTGGCTTTCAGATAATCCCGGCATGATCGAGCGTTTTCTTTCCTTTAAGAGATTCATCCCCTGAGCCATTAAAAATACTCTCAGAGGTATGACATTGCTGGAAAAAATCAACATGCTGGGAATATTTTTTATTGCTTAGGCAGTCACCGAGAAATTCCATACGTTCAAAACGGCCAGTATAAAAGACGGAAACGCAAAGCTCGGGTGCAGTGGTCGGGTTAGTGTGCCGTTGTATTTGTATGCGCTCACTGTATGTTCAGGTGCGTGATGTGTCCACATGTGTGTATAATAGAGGTTCCCGAAGATCACGAAGCGCAAGGTAGCGTGAGAAAATTATTTTTTGTAGAACATGAATTGGGCGGTACATAACGCCACTTAGCCTAGCTACTTGCGATTACTCCAGAGCCGTTTATTGAGAGAGTTTGGCCATACATTGGTTTGAATAGGCGAGCATCTCGGGGCCAACCACAGGCCGCGAAACAGCCCCTAGCGGTGGTCGTGTGCTCTAAATTTGTGACACGACTATACTTCGTTTCACCTTATGTGCGAGCGAAGGCAAAACTGGAAGCGCGAGCACGGAAGCTCCGTGCGTTCAGGCTTTGCTCGAGCGCGCGAGCTGGGGAGAAATGCAAAAAGCGCTGGTCTCGCGCTTCTAGCTTTGGCTTCGCTCGCAGATAAAGAGAAACGAAGTATAATTTGAGCCGTGCCGAGCGGAACTCCGCGTCTCAAGACGCTCGCGCACCCCACCCTTTGCACTGCTTTCTTTCAGCCAGTCTCTGGACGCTGTTCTAGCAGTGCAGACAAAGGCATGGGCACGAGCGCGTGGCTTTGGAAAGTGCCTCCTATGCACGAGGTCTCTTACAAACAAAAGCGTTTCGCTGAGCTAGGCTCACGCGCCTGTGCCTTTGTCTTCACTGCAGACATTTTTGTGATGGAGTAGAGGTGTCCTGATTGGTCGACGCTGTCACAAATTTAGTTTACGCTCCAGGCGTGGGGGGAATATTCGGCGCTGGCGGCGGCCTTTGCTCCGCCTATTGGCCAAACTCTCCCAATACACGCTCTGGATTACTCTGCTTGACCCTGCCATCTGGTGGCAAGCGATTTAACCTCCTTTTATGCTACGCGGCGACGCCATAATTTATCGTCACCGTGCTGAAATGAGCCAAGAGGCTGCTTCGGATTTGCTGTTTCTGAGAGCGGCTTTTGGTTTTGTGGGCGAATGGTTCACAACTCCTCCGTGATGTGCGGTTGACGAAGGAATTGTGGCTCGTGGAATAGCAAAGGTAAGACATAAAGTGCGCGAAGTAACTGGGTGCCGGTTGTCTCCGTTTAACATTGCAGTGGTGACGACGAGAAGACTGAGTGACTGCATGGTTTCGAAACGTAGTTTGTTTACCTGCAGGAGGATGCCAGCTTCGGAAATAAATGCAGTTCGCGGAAAGCTCGTGTTACGTCTTTATTTGCTGCTCCTCTCGCCCCGTACAATAGACCTAGTGTTCTCGTTAAGCCTTATTGAGCTCGATTTGCTCGATTTGTGGCCGCCATAATGAGATGCACGCGACGGAGGAACTTTGCTACCCTTTTTTTGGGGACGAAAGTTTCTCCCTTTCTGAAGGAACATATGTCTCAAGAGCGTTCCTCCCTTTAGGGAGGACTATACTGACCCTTTTTTCTAAGAGTGTATTCAAAAGCTCAATCTTACTTATCTGTTACGATCTCTTAAAATTATATGAGCTGAAACTTATTCCTCTTTTGTGAAAGGTGAATTTTGAATACTTTGAATATTGGGTCTCAAAAATAACCACCGCCAAGATTCAGTGCCGGAAGGAGCGTCATCTCGGAGAGGCGCTGTGAACTCTTGCGTTCAATCGCCAGATTATTATTTGAATGAGAAAGCCTAATTTTGTCTAAAAAATAAAAAAGCTTTTCTTTAAGTAATGTTTCTGGAGATGAATAAAGCATGACCAGTGCTTGAAAATAGTGAACGATTGCAGCCATAACAAAGTGTCAGAGTACAAGAAATTGTTTTTATGAAACAGCTCCTAATCGTGCATTTGAACTAGAGCCCATAAGTGGAGTGGCCAGAAGCAAAGTCCTCCATTTTGTGTTATCGTAAAGTCATCGTGTTTTAGCGGGCGACAGGCTCTGCCGACCAGCCAAACATTCCCTGTATAGTGGGCTCTGCTCGCGTTTGTCGCAATGCGCCATTTGTCGGCAGCCCAACAATGTAGGCTAACACCAAGTTTGCGAGGTTTACGTGCCAAACCAATGACGGGCATCAGGCACGCCCCAACGGAGGACTGAGGATTAATTTGGACCACCTAGTCATCTTTCGACGTGCAACCAAAAGCTCGATTACACGGCGCCTTCTACGCAACAAGCCTCCGTCAGATTGCGGGCACCTCGGCCGGGATTCGAACCCGCCACATGGGGATCCGTAGGCCAACGCTCTCGCCTCGGAGCGTTTTTTTTTTTTTTTTTTTTTGTAAAAGATTTATTTATTTACATAGTAAAAGGAAATGGGTGAGTCTTTGGTTCGCGACTGCCCCATAAGGTATGACAGTTCAGAATGCATACACAGTAACATACACTTGCATGGACAGTACAATTCAACAATGGGCCAAAGAATAAGAACAACAGACAATAGTAACACAGCACCTGCATTCAGTGACTTGTTATCTGGTCATCTCGTTATTTTTAATCGGGACTCAAGAGTTTCCCAAAAGTCGCTCTCAGGAAACTCTATCTCCTTAACTAAGGATGTGACATAGTTAATTCCTTGAATCAAATACCTCCACGCGGGTTGAACACCTATTCTTACCAGCGTGTGATCCGTGCGATAACTCCAAATTGCGTGTAATCCAATTAAGGTTAATATTTCAAGGCTGAGGCTATGCTGTCGCTTCGCGACATCAAGAAACTTCATGCTGTGTCACGTTGGATGTAAAGAAATTCCGGCTTCCGCCCGCAGCTGGGCCCAGCATAATTCGGAATTTGTACAATGCAAGAAGGTGTGCGGCAGCGTCTCGGCAAAAGGGCAAATGACACAGTGTGTTCCCGATGGGAGGAAAAAACCTTTCTTTTCTTCCCAGGTTTTCACTGTTAACACTTCCATGTGAAACCTGACAAAAAAGGTAATTCCCTGCCGGACAGGCTACCTCCTCAGCCGCTTGAAGACATCGGATCCGTCCGCTTCTGCAGTAAAGCCAGATCGGTAGAGGGGCGGCGGCATTAGTAGGTCAATCGTGTCCCAGTACAAACGATTTCTTTTCACTTTACTTAGGTATGCCTTTGAAAATCTATTTTCAAAATACTTCACCGCTTGTGCTATCTCTTTATAATATCGCAGAACGGGTGCCCTCTTTACTGCATCGTCATCAACGTTGATGTCCAGCCACGAAGAGAGATAACGCCCTCCTAGCGAATGGAGTACTGCGGCGGATATCGGGGCTTTCTTGTCTCGGAAAAGCAAAAACCGATGAACTTTCAATTTAATGTCAAAATTAATTACCCCTAGCCCGCCTTTGTGGGGGCTAATAAAATGACTAGTATGGAGCGTACTTTCAAAACAAGAATTCCACACAAAAGTTGCTTATACTCTTTAAATATTTTGCACTTCACTGTTATGACAAGGCACAACACGTGCCGAGTACCATCCACAAGAGAAGAAAACAGCATTACAAACATAACTTCGATTTAAGAGAGGGATATTTCTTCCTTGCCATTCCGTAGATTTGGCTCTCACAGCCTGTAGCTTCGTGGCACCTTCGCCGCTGCATAACTTTGTTCGGTTAAGGCTGACCCTAAGTAATTTGACAACGAGACAGTCCATGGAACTCCCATACATAAGTCGGCCGTGGACATCCACGGCCCCAGCCAAGACCCTGAAGATTTTTTCGTGTACATTTTGGCCCCCGACACACTACAGAACTCTTCTTTGTGCCCGACTGCAAGTCGTAGTTCTGGCAGCGACGTACACACTACGCTCACATCATCTGCATAGGCTAAAAGCTTGACATACGACACCGCCAGGCCGGCCCCTCGTGTATTAATGTCACTAAGAATTGCCCTTCAGAGAGGCTCCAAGTAGAAAGCGAAGAGTGTTGGTGACATCGGACACTCCTGTCTGACCGATGAAAAGACTGGGATTGATGTGGGCTTACGACCGTTTACTAAGAGGCGCGTCCTTATATCTTTGTAGCATATCTTCACATACCCCAATAGTCGGTTCCCCACACCGCAGTGCTCTAGTAATGAAAATAAAAATGAGTGTGATACCTTGTCAATTGCCTTTTTTAAATCAACTTGCAGCACAGCTATCGGCATTTGCAATGCTTCTGCAGTTTCCGCGATCATACGCATTATTTGGAGATTTGAGCCAATTGTCCGCCATTTAAACCGGTACGTTTGGTGCTCCCCAACGACCGTTTGCAGGGCGCTCTCGAGAAGCTTGCTTAGTATCTTGGCGAGGATTTTGTAATCAACCGTTAGCAAACTTATTGGCCAATAGTCGTCGGCCGATCGAATATTGTCGGTGCTGATTTTCTTTGGTATTAACACTGTTACCGACTGTCTCATGGAGGGTGGGAGAAGTTGTCTTTTCAAAATGTCTGCGTAGACCTCGCAAAGGATCGGCACTATTTGCTCTGAACATGTTTCGTTGAATGCCACTCCATGCCCGTCCACGCCTGGTGACTTACGAGGTGCTAATTCTTTAATTCCTTTGATTACTTCCTCAACTGTGATATCCTGATTTACCAGTTCTGACACTGATTTTTCTACTTCCGGCATCATTTTAAGGAACTTTTTTGATACATGATCATTGGAATTTCGCTTCTTTTTAAATAGCTCCTCGTAAAAGTTTGACGAGTTCCCGTTTGATATCTTCTTGGCGAGTAACAATAACTTCCCCAACTCTTAGGGCCGTGATTTTATATTTTGTTGCTCGTTCATGTTCTTTCGTTTTAAACACTTTTGTAGGCTCTTCGTCTCGCTCTAGTGTTTGCATTCTACACCGAACCATTGCACCTCTGTATTCGTCCTCTAGCTTAGATAGTAGCCTACACTTGCACTCTTTTACGTCGTCTCCAAAACATCCCGGAGTCTGATTTTCAGCGTGAATAAGCGTTCTTAAAGTTTCCGTTAGAAGTTTCTGTTCCGATCTTTTTTTTCTCGCCTCTTCCTGCCCGACTGATATCAGCTTCATTTTAATCTCCTCTTTTTACAGTTCCCAATACACGGCATTCACTGTTTGTTTTGCCAGTGCGTATAGCCGAGATCGGGGGCGTTTACCGCTCCAGTAACGTCTTGCAAGTCATGCACTGAAGGAGTTTCAGAAGCACCGCCAAACTCGAGCCCTGCCTCAGGCCCTGCGAGCAGTCTTTTGTGTTTAAAATGCAATTAAAGTCGCACACCACAATCACCTTGGCCGGTGTGTCAATGTACTGCGCTAAGTTGTCGAAATAGGCCCTTCTTTTTGCTGGATCATTTGGAGCGTGCACTGATTCGACCCGCAGCACATCGCCGTGGCACAGCAAATCCACTGCGCATACTCTGCCGCTGCGATCAGTTTCCTATTCTGGAAACACCGACATTTTCTTATTTTTGCGATCTAGAACTGCTGTGCCAACGCTATGTGAGATAGCGTTACAGTACCGGAAGTCAAAAAGGCGCTCAAAGAATTTAGTTGCGTGCTCTACATGTCCCGGCGTCAGCTTCGCTTCCTGCAGGAGCGCAACATCCACTCCTTCTTTGAGGAGTGTATTCAGGAGCCATTGCTTACGCCTCCGGACAATCAAGCTGACGAAATTTAGCGTTATAACTTTAAGCTTATACATCGTTGAGCAATAGTCGGAGCGCTAAAAGGACTGAGGTGATCAAGAATACAACCTACAGTGATTTGGGCTAACATTTATATATTTTAATTTATTTATTTAATATACCTCAAAGCGCCCTTTCGGGCATTGTATGAGGGGGGAGTACACGTTTTTGACAAAAATATTAAAACAATAAATTTTGTACATATTTGCTTAAAGACAAGAAATAATGCAAATATACACACTCAAAAAAAAGTACACTCGTACACAAACAAAAATTATATAATATACCAAATCAAAAAAAGAACACTCGTACACAAACAGGAAGCATCATGCCAACCAGGCTACAGGAAAAGAAATTAAACTGTCTTCGCACATAAAAAGCAAAAAGGTCACCATCCTATGACTCATTCCTGAGAAAAGTAGAACAAAAGTTCACATGTAGATTTGAATTCATTTTTATCTGTTATATTTACAACGTGATGGGGCAATGAGTTCCATTCTGTAATGGCGAGCTGTAATAGCGAGTTGCGAAATTGGTTAGTGCGACAATTTGATAAGCGAATTTTGTGACGATGATCATGTCTGGGAAAGATGCGATGAGGGGGAGGCAATAAGCGTTTCTTAAGGTTAATATCAAAGTAATAAATATTGTGGATGAACGCCAGACGGGAGACTTTGCGCCTGGCGTCTAATAAGGATAAATTAGCCCTTGTTTCAGTGCTGAAACGCTCGTGTATGGTGAATAGTCACTATATATGAAGCGCGCGGCTTTGTTTTTAATTTTTTATATTTGGGCAATTGCTGAGATCTGACAAAGGACTTAAAAGCTAGTAAACGAGTTTAAGGGGGAGCTAAAGACAACTTCCGTCTGATGAATCCCAAGGAACGACTGGGTTTCCCAACTAAGTAGTTAATATGATCGTGCCAACTAAGAGTATCGGAAATGAAAACGCCCAGATATTTATATTTCGTTACCTTTTCCAGAGGGACACCATTGATAGCGTAGTTGCAACTGATTGATGATTTCTTTGTTGTCACAGTCATACATTTTGTTTTTCGATGATAATTCGCATCTGCTACCTATTGCACCATAAAGCAATAGAGTTCAGATCGCCTTGAAGTGTGCAGATGTCGGCTGTTATGTACTATCTTTTTATGCAGCACACAATCGTCTGCAAAGAGTCGAATCGGTCATCTGTTGGTCTTCAGGTTTTGATGGTACGACTTTTTCTGGCTTTTACCGGTTGCCATGGTGGACGCTGGAGTGGTGCGTCTGGGTCGTCCTCGTCCTCTGTGTATTCACTCTCTGCCAGATCCAGGGGTCACTTTCCAGTGGTTCCCTCTATAACGTTCATAGTAGTTTCGTCGGTCTGTCCGTTGCCCCCACCACGCTTCGTCAGCGATAACTTGGCATCCTCCACTGCCTGCATCAGGTGGTAGTCGATGGTTTTGCTTTCCTTCGTCACCCCTGCCGAAGCTGCTTCCGTTGAAGGCACGGTGAGCGGAGGATACATGTCGCTTGATTTCGTGTTGCTTGAGGATGGCCGCCGCACGGGTGCAGCGTCCGTAGACTTTTTTGTCCCACAGTGGCCTCGGCCTCAACCTCGTTCATTTAAAGTTCAGAGTTTGGATCCTTGGGCTCCACGTTTGTGACTGTTGCGTAGGTTTGCACGCAGTCCTCTTTGAGGTGGCCAAATCGCCGACACGAATCACAGCGCGGCGCCCGACAGTCTCGACGAACATCCCCATTCCTCCGGCAACGCAAGCACATAGGTGCCCTTTCTGAGACGATGACAAGCGTGTTGGCGTTGAGAATCCGCAGCTTATGGGGCAGTCGTTCCGTCGTCACGCCGTCCTTGAGTTTCGGCGCACTCTCCTTGTGGTCGTCTCAACGCCGCTGAAGCCTTCTTAGCGCCAGGTCTTCCTTTCCACACCTTCAACCTTTCCGAAAGGCTCGAGTGCCTTCCGAACGAGGTCGTCTGAGACAGGGCAGTTAATGAAGCTTCAGTCGCACTTCGGCCCTGTTTGGGTCTAGAACAAGGCAACGCCTACCCTTAACTTGGAGCTCCTTTGCCTCCAGTAGCTTGTGCTTAGAGGCCAAGGTGTGGAATATGACCGCCCAGAAGTGGTTCATCTGGTACGGCCCACATGCCTTCAGGTCCTGCAGCCCACCTGCGGTCTCGAGTCCTGTCTTGAAGTCCGCAATCATATACGGCCATCCGGCGATGTCACAGTGAAGCATACTTGGGTAGTAATTCAATTACAGTAATTGAATTACTGTAATTTAATTACTTTTCTTGGTAATTTGTAATTGTAATTAATTACTTTTGGCTAAAAGGAATTGTAATTGTAATTTAATTACTTTCTAGCATCAGTAATTGCGAAATCTCAGGCACAATTACAAATACCTTTGCAGAACATTGTGGCGCCGACAGAACCTCTCTGAAAGCCTCAGCGCTCGCTCAAGTGGCCTAGCTCTCGGTGAACCACTAGCGCACAGACACGCACTGACACACACGCACACCATAAATAGTGTCGCACTGTTTGCTGTTTTGTTGCTTACATTGCGGGCTGAGAGACAATCCTCTGTGGAGCCTACCTCAACAGCGCCGTGTAGCGCCGTCTGCGGTGCGAGCAGAAAACAATAGCGTAAACATGCCAAAATATTGAAAGAAAAACAATTTAGCTTCAGTTTTCAGCTGAGGTTGGGAATTTTAATTCTCTATGAAGTTATTTGTTTTTCTCTTTTTTTGCCAGTTTTTTACGTCCCTCTTCCAGTACTGTCGCATATTTGTATCTGTATTATTTTCAAGTTTATTTCCTGTTGGTTTTGCTTCGGATATTATTTGCATAAGCATTTTGGAGACTGACCTTGCACCTGTGAATATTGACACCAATGCTTCGGGAGTCCCGATTTGGTTCTTACATATTTCTGAGCCATTATAATATCAACTCAATGTAAATATTTACAATACCAAGATGTTTGTATGGGAGTGCGGTCGTATTACCGCGTGTGGATTTTAGTTTTATATTACCACTATTAAAATATTCATATATGACTAATTGCCACATTTTTATTTGCCTGGCTAACAAAAGTCCATCAACCCAATTTTTTTCTTTAGCGATCTGGCGTCCTCCAGCATATAAACTATTTTATTATTATTTATTAAAAATATAAGAATGTAGTACTTCATTGCCCCAAACTGTCAATTGCTATTATGAATTTAACAAAATTCATAAAGTAAAGTACAATATGTGACATCTTGAAGCAATGCTTAAGCTTCCTCAAACATTGGGGCAAGGAATGAACAAATAGGTTGCACTCTATGCAACTCGTTTAAAGTCATATGGCCCAAGTCGGGTCGCTCTCAGAAATAAGTAATTGTAAAGTAATTTCATTACTTTTTAAAAGTAATTTGTAATTGTAATGAATTACTTTTCATGTAGTAGTAATTGTAATTGTAGTTAAACTACTTTTGAAGTCAAGTAATTGTAATTGTAATTAAATTACATTTTGGAAGTAATTTGCCCATGTATGCAGTGAAGGAACGCGGTGTTTAATAAAGCAACGCCGCTTGGAGGGCAGGCATCACAATCTGATAATCCTGGGACACGTCGCAGCAGCCAAAACCGTGGCCCGAGAGGGCCGTTATCTCCTCTCTATCGGAGCGAGCCATCCTTGCGTCCGTACTCGCCGAGTGCCGGACACAGAATGTCTCGCCTCGGAGCCACCGAGGCGGCACGTAGACTTACACCGACTTCCAATGCCATCGTCCTGCCATCACCCAGGCTCGGTCGAGTCGGCAGCGTCCCTCGTCTCGATGTAATCGAAATAACTTCACTTATGACTTTTTATTCGTGCCGGTACGCATGTCCAACTTAAAAGCATGACACTGGGGCATTTCTAGAGCGTAGCTTTCACGGAATTGCTCGCTAGTGAACCAAGAGTCGTCGCGCACCCAGTCAAACACAAGGCAAACATAGGAGAACCGGAAGTATTTCTTTCTTCTTGTGATGGCGGCTGGAAGTGAAGTGCACATCCTGCATATCCTCCGTGATTGATTACACCAGTCGTAAAGCGCGACGACCGAAATAACGTATACTTGAGTTTTCTGTATACGGACTCTTCATATGAGCCAAACGAAGACGTCCCGACATTCGATCATTTGACTCATTGGAGGCACGAAAGGGATCAACAGGCACGCCGACAAAGTCCGAATGGGAAGGAAAGCGTAGAAATAAAATGTATTTGCAAAGCTCCATGTTTCCCATGTTTACTAATCCTAACAGCTGCAGTTATAAACAATTATAAATATACCTTGTGCAAAGCGTGCAGTACCATCCGCGGTGCTGAAAGGAGTGCTGGGAACGGCTTGCACAGAACCAGGTGTATCAGACGACGGACGCGGTTTTGAAGGCAAGGGACGATCCGCCGGCCAAAGCGTTATACCATCCCTGAGGCTGCATTCTTTCGCGTGTTGTATTGCAGCTAACTTTATATTTCAAGTGATCTATCTGGCGAACTTGTGGCGTCGAGACCGCAAATTAGTACATTATTTCCTATCATGCGGAATCTCCGTCGAGAAATACCGGCTCTCGTCGAATGTGATCAATTTTTCAGCCAGACGATATACTGGAATTCCGCAATCACATCCTGTGGTAGCGCTGGGAGAATGGGTAGAGAAGAAAATAGGGGGGGGGAGGGGTAGTCTTTTTTTTACCTATTCTCACTACGCTACTGTAAGATGTGATCAGATAATTTAAGGTAATGAGGTAGCAGACAGGACGGTGAAGAGTTACCATTTCAAAACTTTGTTTCTAACTGTTCCGCGGAGTCGCTTATTAAAACATTACTTTTTCTTAACCTACCGAATGATCTATTACTTTTTTACATAGTGACTGATAATATGAAAGCTCTTTATAGGAACTCAATGTTTCATTTTGTGTGCGCTTGTTCCATGGGCTGTTCCTCCGAGAGAAGTGTTGGCGCTCGCTCATGTAGAGTACTCACGAAACCTACGAGACCTACAAAAACGGTAAATTTTAAGAATGGTTAATTCAGTTGAGATGGTGTGACGTATGATAGGGTGGGGGAGGGCCGAAATGATTTATATCAGAGGTTCTCGAATGGTGTTCGATGGAACCGATAGGGTCCGCGAAGCCAATTTAAGGGTCCGCGAAGCCTCGCCTCAACCTTCAACCCCCCTTTTCCCCCTTTTAAAAAAAAAAATGAAAGATGTTTACAATCCCCTGTAACGACGAATTAGAGCGCAGCTCTTGAGGAGGAGGAGGGGAAGGTATGGAGAGGTGTGTATGGCCCCCTCCTCACTCGTACCCTCCTCTCGTGCTCCCCTCCCATCACCCGTACCCTCCTCTCCTCACTAAATTTTAAGCTAAAGTGAGCGCAAAAATTCCCCGCTAAATTAAGCGGGAAAATGTTTCCGCTAAATTTTGCGGAAAAATTTTTCCGCTAAATTTAGCGGGGAAATCTTTCCGCGAAATTTCGCGGGGAGTTTTTCTGCTAAATTTTGCGGCAAATGTTTTTTTCGATAATTTTCGCTGGGAATATTTTTCGTTGAATTGAGCGGGGAATTTTTCCGCTAAGCGGGAAATGTTTTCCGATAAATTTAGTGGGAAATTTTTTCCCTAAATTTAGCGGGGAATTTTTCTTTTACATTTAGCGGTAAATGTTTTCTGCTAAATTTAGCGGGCAATTTTTTTCCGCTAAGTTTTGCGGGGCAAAGTTTTCCGCTACATTTAGCAGGGAAATATACCCATAGTGCTACACGCGGTGACGTCACGAGTGACGTCCCCGCGTGTTGCATTATTTCCCATAATGCAATGCGCGGTTACGCCAACGCCGACGGCAACGTCGACGCCGCTCAAGCCGGAATCGGGCGCCTAAGAGCTGCGCTGTAAAAGAAGTTTTTCTTAACTCTGGCTAGGAGGCGTGCTATCGCCCATTATAAAGGATACAGCCATTACCATCTATTCATCCATTCATCATTTTACTTGATGATTCTCATATTTCCTGTTTATAACAGAAAAAGATGCCCTTTTTATAATGTAATTAGTTGTCTTATTTTATACTCCCCTTCCCCTTTCCCTTGCCCCGCTGGCATCGAGACCCCACCACTTTGGCGGGTCCCCAGAGGGTCCCCGACAGATCCATGCTTTAGAACTATTGCTTTATACTAAGTGTACAAAGACAGTTTAGTGACTGGTTAAGACGTTTTCGTTTGCAGTTACTGAAGCGAGAGGAACGATCTGTAGGTCTCAAGAAAACTGTGCTTCATGTGCTGCATGGCAGCCAACTTATGATGCGCGTGGATGAGTCAATCACGTCAGTTTGTGACCGACCCATCATAGACAAAGAACAACACGGGTACGCATTTGTAATTGCTTATCGCAACAATTTCTCGAATTGCTAGTCACACGGCATCCGAGGCGTGTTTGTTTCAGTGACGTTCTTCTCACTGTTGAGCCAGTTGCTGTACACGCAGCCGATGCAAATAGTTAACAAGGAATACGTTTCTATTACAAATTTGATGATTATCGTTGACCTCAAATTTACTACGTCATGACCAGTGGGTGCTTTATGTCTAGGAGTCAGTTATGTCCAATGTGCCGCAAAGGGTGAATGTGACTTTCGTCGGAAAGCCAGCGACAAAAAGAAGCCCAATTTGAGAGTCCGTCATTATGGATTTAGCTGACCATTCTGAATGTGCCAGTTACAGTGTCGCCACTTACCTAGAATGAATGGAGGGAACCTTTAAGGAGCCATCTAAATACACTCCCCCACAGCGCTCCTCTCGCGCACTTAGCACACATTCACGTAGAATGTACAGCTTTTTGTTTGCCTAGCGAAGTGCGCAGATAGAGGTGTCTCGAGTCTAGGCAACGTCACCTCTAATCCAAGGAATAATTGCGTAATTATGCCAGGCGCCAAAGGCGCTCGGACTATCTAATTGCCAGAGTCCTAGCTGTCGGTTCACAGTGCCCTTGGGTTCAAGTAGGCCGGGCGGCTGGTTTCGCAAATTATGCAGGGACCAACGTAAGGGTCCTGCGGCGTGTTGGCTTTCCCCTTGCATATTTTCAAATTAAGAGACTTGCGAATTATGTTACTTCCACCAGACTGAACTTTTTTTTTTCTCCAAACACCATCATATCCGGGATAAAAACTATTGATTAGTGCTTCAAAGTGAACCACTCCCGTGTCTGTTTTTTTTAGCTTTTGTATTAGAATAAATGTTATAAATTAATTTTTGTGAGGGCTGATAGAAATATTTACCTTGATTAATCGGGTGCTATCATTAATAAAATAGAGTATGATCATTACTTGGTCAAGGAATAAGTTTGTCTCCAGAGATGTTAAAACACGGCACGCATGTACATAAAGTATGGCGTATGTGGCACAAACACCACATATAACGAAATTGGGTAATATATATCCAGCACATAAAAAAATAGTTCTTGTGTCGGATTTTATTAGAATATTTTATTATATTACTGCAGAGTTTGAAATGAGGAAATATGGTCCAACACGGGTTCAATAATAGGTCTGAATAAAAAAAAAAAGTCTTCATTTTATTTCTTGTATAGAAAAAGCTTTCTTCAGGCGGTGATTCAGCCATCTTCAGTAAAAGAAACACTTTATTTATCTCTTAAAACGCAAAAGAATGGCAATTGTGGAGGTGCCACTTGAACCGATGGATATTATATCTTTCGTGAAAATGTCAGAAGACGTGCGAACAATTACGAGATTACTAAAATTAGAGGGCACAAAACAACCATTTCTGCGTCGCATGCAAAACAGCAAAACTACAAAATGAAAGACTTTTCCAACTCCCTGTAACGCCGAATTAGAGTGCAGCTCTTGAGGGGGAGGAGGGGAAGGTACGGAAGAAAAGTATGCCCCTCCCCCTCATCTGTACCCTCCCCTCCTCCTCTCCTGCTCCCCTCCCATTTAGCGGGAAATTTTGGATAAATTTTCCGCTAAATTTAGCAGAAAAAATTCCTCGCTAAATTTAGCGAGGAAGTTTTCCGCCAAAATTCACCGCTAATTTAGCGGGAATTTTTTTTTTGCTAAATTTAGCGGGGAAATTTACCCATAATCCAGCGTGCGGTGACGTCACCTATGACGTCACTCGTCACCCTCTCGACGTTCCTATGAGAAGCGTCCCATAATCCAACGCCCCGTTACGCCGACGCCGACGCGGACGCTGACGCTGACGGTGACGCCGCTCAAGCCGGAAATGATCGCCTAAGAGCTGGGCTCTAAACCAAATAGTGGCATGTGACAACGTTTGAAACAAGCCACAAGTGCGGTATTGTAGCTGAACTTACTCTAAAATCAAATTACTACTAAGTCAACGGTAGAAGGGGACGAGTCCAAATCGTGTGGTCCTGAGCTCAAGATGGGGAAGCATTTTGAATTTATTAAAGCTACTATTACTACCTCAAAATCAGCACTTCGTTTTTGAAAAAAAAAACAAAAAAACGGTAAAACATAAGTTCATTGGCAAGTTGTCAATTCTATTAAGAGAATAAAATACCCCTAACGACCTAGTGAACCTTTTGTTTTCTGAACCAATAACATGACAACATGGCCTACTCGCAGGAGGTTTAATGAAATGAGTTTATATAGACGTTATTGCGTGCCATAGCTGCCATGTCTAGGCCTCAGTAAAGAAAATAACAAAATATTTTCCATCTCTTTTGGAAGGCACTGAACGTTGCCCGGCACCAATGGTCTACCTTCACGCTGTTATTTTTTTTTTATCGTTCCTCCAATTTGTTTTAACACATTTGTAAGCACATTTTTAAGGCTGTACCGTATTTACTCGAGTATAACCCGCACTATTTATGAACAAGGCCCTTGTGTCTACTTTCCCAAACAGCACATATGCAGCCAATCATCGCGTTGCGCATAAATAACATAGGGAATAAGTAGATCAAGAACATGACTCTCTATAGAAATGCAACCTTCACAGATGGTATCTTTGCGCGAAGACGTTATCTCTACCCTGTAAACAGCTGGTATTACGCTGTCGATCGCGGTGATTGGCAATCCGCGTGCTCCGTGGAAAAGCGAACCCTCAGGTTTTCTTCATAAATGGTGCGGGTTATACTCGAGCAAATACGGTACTTTCCACGCATGTACTTAAATCGTTACTAGAAACGAGTTACTTCTACCTAGTTACTTTTTTCGATGCGTAACGTACTGTGTACGTTAAGCCCATTTTTTTCTAACAAAACGTAACTGAATACGTTACGTATTCAGTTCCTTTTTTAGAAAAAAGGGTGTAACGTACACAGTTACTTTGGGGCGAAGTAACGAGGAACGGAAGTTCGTTACTTTTGACGAGTAACATGTACAACGCCGTTTAAACATTTACTTCTAACCTGAGTAGGCGACTTTTGCGACATAGGCAGATGGGCAACTCAAAAAACAACTAAACAATATGACTGTGCAGCAACGTTTATCGCTGAACATGTTCGTTGAACTCTAAGCTGGAAATGCCTCCCCCCCCCCCCCCCCCCCCCCGAAAAAGATTCCTGGCGGCGCCGCTGGTACAATGTGGTACAAAAGTTCTTTCCAAGTAAAATGCGAATAAGCGCCGATGTCATGTTCTTGCTTACGGTGTCGCGAAAAAAAAGAACGGCCATGGAACAATACTGTGTTCATAATTCAGGCACTTTACACGAGCATACTGACAAACTGTTGAACAAGCATAGACGAACAAAACACCACTAAGGTTTACTGTTCCCGCATAGCTTCGACAATAAAATCAAAACATTTATTTCAGTTTCCTCTTAACAAAACTTGCTGGCGTTGCATAAGAAACGTGGTGTTGACGTAAATGTAGAGATATTCACGGGGTGACCATATTGCACGTGTCCTCTGGATTGGCCGCTCGCTGTGCGTGAGAACTCAAGTCGGCGTATTTATATTCAGAGACTTGTGCCTATCTGAAATATGCTATTCGAGATGTTGTATTTAAACTACTTTCTTGCAGTCATTTGGTATCTGCAAATATATTTGATCGACGAGAGTATTTAATACTTTCTCTTAATCACAATTCTTAGTATCTTGTATTCATTATGTCAAATACAATTTACAATATTAAAAAAAAGCGTTTGTCGTGGGAATATTTTACTGAAATACCGGAGCCCAGAGTCGAACCGATTGCAAACTTGAAGTAGAAACGACCGTACATTGAACAGAAAACAAGCCAGGACAAAAGATGCACACTATAAATGCCAACGAAAAAATATATGAAAGGAAATAAGGAGAGGGAGACTGAACTTTTGTTTTGCTTGTTGCTTTTCGATTTTTGACTGGGCTAAGTCAAGAATTTCAGTTACTTTCGGGAACTGTACGTGGGGGAAATATAGTTGGCCGACCCTTTCATAAGGGTAAATATTGTAACACGAAGGTAGGAAACAAGCTACGAGCAGGATGAGCTCTCAAAATACATAGTCCTTTCAAAGTTATACGCCTTTCTGAACGGGCTCCTAGAGCATAATATGGCGAAAAAAATAAAGTCGACAATCGCAGACTATGTCGCGACAGTCGCAAAGACAGCAGTGGTTCTCTGTGTCCCCCTCCTTTCTTTTTGGAGCTTAGTCATATCTTCATGCAGTGTTTGGGGCACCCTGCTTGAAGAAGGCGCGGTAAGAGCCATGCCTACTAAACCTGAGCCCTTCGTGCTATTCAATTTATTATTTTGCGTATATAAAACTTGCTTAACTTGAACTCCGGATATTACGACTACTGTGCCTTGTGGAATGGTACGTCCAATTTGTAAATAAAAAATACCAAAATATGTGATTTTTTGGCAATGTGACAAGGTAGAATAATCTCGGTTTGCTCATTTGTCTCAAAAATGCCATCATGCAACATGCACCAGTGATCACTGTACTCCTCTACTGGGGCTGCATATAATTTCACTCTTATTTTGTTTTGTCTGCATCTTTTGATTTAAGACTAAGCGTTCTAGTGTCACTCAAGTCGAAACAAATTATGCTTTGCAGAATAATTGTGTATCTTCCAAAGTAATTGAAGTACATTTCTAAGTATTTTTATTCTACTCAAGATACTTTTTAAGAACAAACTTGAGTAGTACTCTAAATACCATTTGAAGCAGTTATTTAGTAACTTTTCGTTAATACATTTGTCGAGTAACTTGTCCAACACTCAGTTAAAATCAGGTATTCAAACCGAAAAAAATAACAGTTTTGTTACGGTTACGGTCAAGGTTACCACTACCGTTATAAATTCACAATCGGTCACACACGTTTTTTGCTGTTTAGGTTTTTATAGTTTCTGTCACCGGTGAAGCGTTCCCAACGCGTTTTCATTTTGGGATTAAAAGGAAAGCTGGCAATGAGATGTTAACATGTTTCCTGGGTGTTGCTATTTAATTATAAACCATCTTTCTTCTGAACGATCCGTTTTATTCTAGGCTGGATGTGAAAGAGTTCGAAAGCGTGTTCGTCGCTTGAGTCTCGTACAGTTTTAATGTTAATACTACTTTTCTCCGCATTTATTGGCATTATCTTTTAAACAAAAGAAGTACTTCGTTTTCCCTTACGATGAACCACAAAGGAGGCTACGAGCCATCGAAGCCAATCCAACGCCGTGAGACTGTTTCGTGACCTTTGGGAAGGGCGCAGCAAAGCGCGGGCGCGCGCTGTAGGCTGATATTTCTGAACACTGCAGATTGATTGAGATGCCTCACAGCCTCCGCTGAGGTCCGTCGCAAGTTCAAAGGAAGAATACAAAAACATATAAAACTCTGGAAACACGGCGTTTCTGTCGATAAACAAACAAAAATAAAATAAAGACCGCCTCTTGTTAGCACGGGGATTTGTAAACAATCCTATGGCAGTTTCATTGTTTCTAGGAGTGTTTTCCTTCTTCGTTTCGCTATTGCCAGGCGTCATCATTGCTGCTGCATTTGGGAGCGCAGGATTATCACATCTATGTGAAATTTGGAGTCGTGTGGCGGGATATGTGGTGGAATATGTGGCGGGATATGTGGGGAGTGATCGTTGGGCTTTCCTCTTGCCGGAGTACTAGGTGTACACCACTGGCGATGAGGGAGAGGTATTTAACGTGTGGCTGCCGGATAAGCGGTAGCTTTGTTTGAAACTCTGTGTGTGGTGTCCACTTTTTTTTCTGTTTTCCCCAGTCTTGAGGTTTTTCAAAGATGAATTTTCACCAGGTCACCTGTTGTTTGAGTATTTTATATATATAAGAAATGGCATCACCAAAATATTTTAATGCCTATAGTTTGACGTACCATGGAACTTGTGCTCAGTGAATGAGACGCCCCCGCTTTTATCTTGGTGTACAGTTGGCACCGAAAAGGTGCCCTCATACTCTACACATCTGAAATCGCTCGGCAGTTGCACAAAGAATAACAAACCAATCCGCTGACCTCCGGTCGTTCCGGCCACTCTTGCCGGGTATTTTTTTTTTTTAATTTTTTCCCTGTAAGCTCTCAATCTAGAGCGGCGCTAAAAACGACGGGTGCTTTCATGTACGTTTATTTTGGGGAGTTGCCAATCGCTCCTTGCTACACTCGTTCGCGGCCACTTAATTAACCTTAGGATATCCATGAGTGCATATCCTTCGCTCAAACCAGCGGTGACTTACTAAAAGCAGTGCCTTTGACTATATGGAAGAAAACATGACCGAAGCCTGCGCGCCAGCGAAGTGACGCTTGAACCAACGTTGACTTGAACCGAGTCTCAAGGCGCTCGCGCGCCCCAGCCTTTGCAGTGCTTTCCACGCAGTCTAAGCCAAGACTATGTTCTCGCAAGGCGGTGATATTTTTCTGCACAAAAAACCCCTAGCAATAAATACATAAGAAGAATAAAACAGCAAGTCATGCATGGCATGCATTAGGTACTAAGCGAATTCAGACAAAGCACTCCCACCCAAGTCGCTCACTTCCTCGGCCCAGGCTTGGACCAGACTGGAGCGAGCTAGAGCCAACTCGGCTCAAGCCTGGCACACGTTTGCGCCAAACTGTTCCATTTATGAGTCGGGGAAGTGTGCTACGAGGCAGTTATTTATACAAGTTGGTACCTAATAAAAAACACACCTATATCGACAGATTTTCCCTAGTCTTTGTTACTTTGGTATGAAAAACAATGTATCAAAAATAAAGAAGCAGGCTGGTCTACAAGATGGAACAAAATACATATTTGGGCGTGAAACGCCTTAATGACACTTCAGACACGAGGGAATATCTTGATTTCTTTGCCATTGTGCACTACACTTTCACTTTGTTTGCCAACCTTAAAAACAAACATTTGTTTTTTGGTATCCCGGTTAAACTTACGGAGTACATGTTGTCACGTTTGTCGACAGAGCGGGCCAAATTTGACGGAGAGAGGGACACGCTAAGCAGCCGAGACCAACAAAGAACCAGCCCCGTTTATTTCCACACTTCACAATATAAACACTTGAGGATCCCAGCACCGCCCGGCAACAGCCGCGATCTTTCTTGTACAATGACGTCACTCGTATTTATAATCAGTTATCACAGCGCTGGTTCCCAGTGACTGTATCCGCTACGTTAACCGGTGTGGCCTCAACCTTGGGACGGAGAAACTGCGTGTTTAGCTTACACCACACATATCCTCACACACGTTATGTAGTGGCTAGTTGGATACACTCAGGCATCCAAAGAGGCATCTAACACAATAAGATGTGGGAAATGCTTGCAAAATGTATTGAAATCCAAATAAAAATCACAGAAAAAAACGCATCTCTTACAAATGCAGTTGCAACTTTCAAGGCGTATTTATATACGGAATGAAAATACAAGAGGTACATTTGATTGCCTTCAAACACTTCTCAAAATAAATTTAGGTTCCTTAGTCTGAAACCGGCGACTCTCCAACCATGAAAATAAAAAGCCGGTATGACCATATAGATCGCGGCTTTTTAATTTTTTTTATGCTTGGGATTTTTAAATTATATTTTAAGACGCTTTCTAGGAACATAACGTATGTCGAAGGGCATCTAAATATGAATGAATACCTCTTGTGTTTCTGCTTTATATTTAAATACCTTTCATAAAAGTCCAACTTTTTTATGCATTTTTTCTAATTATTTAGTATTCGTATAATAGTCGACTTTTTGAGGTATTTTGACCATTTCTGGCTGCTAACATGAACACTTGGCACCCCTTCGAGGAGCGTTTACTCTTTGTTCTCGTACTGGTTTGCGAGCCCCTAAAGATTTCCCAATGGATCGCCACGGAGCGGGAGCTTTATCGAGCGAGCGAACTACGTTAGGCACAAAGAGTTTTAACGGCACATGTCCCGAAGCGCTGTCGGCTCTGATGCCAGAATCCAATTTGCTCGGCGCTCCCACGACGCAGAGTATCCGACAGCGAGTCTGACATCAATGGCGAGGCTTTTTCGTTTGGTGGAGTCTAGGTTATCTTGAGCGGACTCCGCTTTACCGAACAATTCTGTATTTTCTTGGGGACCTTTGCAAAAAGAGCTCTCTGGTCTCCGCCATTTTGCGAATCGAGCGACCCCTATCAGCAAGAAATTTCTGCCACCCGCTTGAGCTGTGGAAACCCGGTCAGCGTGACTCCACACCTGCATTGTGCATTCGGGGTTCGCTGGCCTTTTTGGGAAGTTCTTACTTTATTTGCCTGTTTAGGATGCTTACCCTTTGTGTGTTATTTTCCACTGTGAGAACCAGAGAATACCAGGGCTCGGAGCCTGCTCGGCCTTCCCAGGAAACGAACAAAGAGAGCGAACGTCAAGCAGCCCGCGATGCGGGCAGTTCGACGTTCTTGGAAGGTTATTTTCGTTGAGATAATATCCAAAAAGCCTTCCTGGCTATGTTCGGGTCTCCACGAAAAATAGTTGATAGGGTCGGGTCCTGGGTGGGGGGGCGGAATAGACACGTACGGGTCATTTGCTTTGTAGATGTGCAAAAAAGCAGCTCTCTTCTACATGTGCCCCAAAACATGCCGGATTCCGTCCGATCGTCCTGAAATGACTATCGTCAACACTGTATATTGAATATGCTGTGTTATTTTAAACCTTTCTCAAATCCGGTTCGGATAACGCGGCACCGTGGGGTACGTACATTATATGTTGTTCAATTCATGAGACTCATTGAATAACATGTTGTGGGCGGGGAATATCTATGCAGTTCGGATATTCTGTGTGGTCAAATATTTTCGACGGTTAAGACCTTTGTAGATTGACACGGCTGAGTGTATGGGGACGTAAAAAGATCAACATGAAATGAAACAAACATTCCAGTTGCATTTGTTCTGTCGCGCACGGACTCAACGAAACAGCTTTCATTTCTTTGTTTTTGTTCCCAAAAATAGTACAATGCATTACTAAAAACCCCAAGAAAATCTGTTCGCCATAGAACACAAAATAAAAAATAGAACGCGGCAATTTAGCCTCCACCAGCGTCCGGAAGTACGCCTACGCAGGCTGCCACAGCCCACTGAATAGAAAGCCCACAGCCCAGCGCAGTCGGGCAACACTGACATACCCTCTCAAAACCAGGGACACGCGCTGTATATCGCTTCGTTCGAGACTGCCGCTGGAAAGGTCTACAGCAACCGGTTTGAGGATTTGTGAGGCCTTTGCGGTGTACTCCTTCCCAGCGCTTACCACCTCCAGGTTTGAAATTCGGAGTCACCGGACAGTGGACTGATGCGCGGCGTTTAATATTCCGCGAAATAGAGCTGCCGTACATGCTCAGGTCGCATTCCACAGCCCCGTGGAGAGATGGACAGGGTAGCCACGAGAGTGGGACTTTTTTTTTATAATTCTGAATTCCGGTGGTGACATTCTAGTTGGAGTGTGTATGTACGTTTCATTTTGAACGTAAAAAAAACAAATATTTGCTGGCGCTTTCGCTACGCCCCCTGAGTAAGAAGGTCGGTTTGTGATGAATTTTCTACCTCAGCAAACGAATACATGCACGGGCGCAGATTGCACATGTGAGCTGTGTCAGTTCCGTTGTCACTCGTGTTAGGTCAGTGCAAAAATCAGTACCGCCCGAACTCTGATACATTTTTTATTTGCAACCTGTGCCTCGCACTCACCTCCGCTAGGTAACGTAAAAGAAAAGGTTCAGCGCTACGGACTTGTTTTAAGGAGGTGTACTGTCGCGGACAATATGAGCTGAAAGAGCCCTTCGTATTTTTTCTGGCGCACCAGCCAATTTTTTAGAAAGCTGTTGTACGAGCTAGGAATGGAATGCGAGGTTAAGGTCCCATTCTTTCGACTATTTGAAACATTTAGAAAGGATATAGCTTTTGAGGACCGCGGACGCATTAAAGTGGCGGAGGGGGTGTTTAAGCTCGCATTGTCCGCGGGGGTAGAACTAGACTGCGAGTAACTGGTTCAGAATAAACGTAAAACATATACTACATAGACGTCACACGTTGTGGTAACGTACGATAAGGAAAGAGGGACATTTAAGAAAAACAGACAAGACAGGCTTTCGACTTTCAACAAAACGTTTACTGGCAGAGTTTTTATCTGTTAGTTTTAACCAGTAGATCGACTCGAGTGGAGACGTCGGCATTTTTGGTTAAAAGGGCACTCAAGTGGTTTTTGAGTTCGTGTTTTGATGATGACATCTGAATTTAGACGCCCTAAGTATCCCTAAAAACCAAAAAGTATAGTAATACGGTAATTATTTCTTTAATGAAAATGTAATTGAAGGCCGCCAAACCTCGGATCTATCCGAAAACGAAACCACTCTCATTGGTCATCGCACGCTTATCAAAAGGATCTCGGGCCAATGGCGTTGGACGACGTTCCGTCGCGCAGTGATCCCGAGGTAGCCGCATCGGCCGAACTTCATTGTCATTCGAGCTTCGATCATGGCGAAGTTCTCTACGCTCGAGGACCTGACGCCGTGAGGGGTTGAAATTCTTCGGCGGACAGCCGACCTGGGGATGATTTCCTATGACGCCACTCCGATGTGCGATGTTGACGATAGCAGCGCTTCGGAGTCGTGTTTGGTTTCCGAGGACGACGAAACGCAGACCTTTTCGGGCGCTCTTCGATTTGCGGTTGGGGCAAGTCGTAACCAATTCAATGTTTGACATCGCAGCGTTACCTCTGGTACGTGATATCAAACGATGTCGCCAGGTTGACTTTCGCCTCGGGAGGACGGGGGGAAAGCAGGTTCAGACATGCGCAACGAGCGCGTACCTACGAATGCGTCCGTTGCAACCGGAGCGACCGGAACGACCGCTCTGCGCCGCGCGTACACGCACCTGCAACCACTGCAACAAGCGCAGCGGGTCATCAGCACGGCGACCGCTTCTATACGCCGCCGTCAGCTGTTTCAGCGGCGCCTCTAAAAAGGGGACGCACTGCTACTCAATGCCGTAACAGAATATAGACAGACAGTTTTCTATAGCCTAAAGCTTTATTATTATTTTTCTTGATAGGCTTGCAGGGTACAGTGAATGATAAAAAGAAAAGAAAAAGATGCAATACGCCATCTTGGACGATCACGACTCTAATACACAACATTGCCATTAGTACAAATATCGCCAAACGCCTTTTCTACGATTATAAAAGACGATGTAATCTTAGCAGCGAAATAGCAACGTAGAAATATGATTTCGGGATCAGATAGACGTTGCGAGCGTTGAGGATTGCTAACACTAATCACTTTTCTCCGGTGCTGAAAACGCGTAAAAATTCGCATCCTTTATACGGTACGCACCAGTAATACTTTGAACTTGAGCACACGCATGAAATGCGCCAAATAAGAAATCCGGGCGATGTTCGAGGACACAAATGCTTAGAAAGCACCACTGTAGTCGAAGTAAACAAACACGACGGCACGGGCGTTTCTGCTGTCTTGAGAGTGGCCGCCACGACATCGCCGCACGAGTAGGTGGATCTTCCCTTCTAGTACGTGCTGGGTTATCATAGCGACACACGACGAAAATTCACAGTCAAGGATAGAGCTTTTTACGCGGAACGATGAGCTTTCACCACGCCGTCCATGTCAACGATCGCCACCGACGCCATGTTTGCGGACAGAAGGAGCCAGCCCACGACCGGCACGACCGGCATGCAACGCGCGCAGATAAGTGCGCTTTCGCGCATCCCGGGGGAACGGGAAATTCACCCCCCGCGGAGGAAGGCATGGAGAAAACGTAGTTCCTTGTTTGTGAAACGATAATTGCAGTGTCGCGTATTCTAAACTAGAACTATTTTACGTCTTGTGAAATTATCATGAACAACATATCTAAATGAACTGAAAATTGTTTCTTTAGCGAAACTTTACAAAGGCCGCCAAAATTTTCAAACATACGATAATTTCAGTGGTGGGCGCAGGAACAGAAAAGAGTCAGCACGTATTTTATTCCTGCGTGATTAATAGGCGGTTCTGCCTTTTAAAAGGCAGAACCGCCTATTAATGCACGGAAGCAGCAACAACGACAGCATGGCTCACATGCCCTGCTCTTGCATTTCGCAGGCATTCCTGGCGCTCCTCCAAGCTACCCGGCCCTTTTTCTGCAATCACCAGATTGTGGTGGATACCAGTGCTCCGTCAGCGGTGCGTTTTCGGACTTGCCGCGTCTGGATCAGCCCCTCTTCACTGCGACGGCATCAACGACAGCGACATCAATTCCTGCAGCCAATTTAAACTGTCAGAAGACCGACCGTTTCTTCAGTGGGCACGGAAGCAGCAACAACGACAGCATGGCTCACATGCCCTGCTCTTGCATTTCGCAGGTTTGTAAATGCTTTCCACTCCACGCTAAAAAAACGACAACCGTTTTTTATTTCTGCTTCCGTGCCCACGGGTCATGTGTGAAACTCTTGGCGAATGTTACTCAATGATGTTATTGTTACTGTGCTCTGGGGACGTAGAGATGAACCCGGGACCCGTTACCCGTTCTGAGGTTTTGCTTGAGTTAGATTCGTTGCCTGATGAGCCCTCAGAACAAATGGCTGTTCTTTTTCACCTTCTGAAAGACCTTCAAGCGCGGTCAGTGCAATCTGCAAGGAGTCAAGCTGAGTTGGTTGCGGACTTAAAGTCAATTAAGGCTGGCCAAAAAAATATTGAAACCAAAATTGGCTGCATTCAGAAACGACTAGATGCCGTTGAAGGAAAAAACTAACGCCCTTGACGATTTTGGGCAAAATATGTCCAGCTTCCAAAGTTCAGTGGAGACCATGACCACTCAGCAGAACCTTTTGCAATCACGCCTCGATGAGCTGGAGGACCAATCACGGCGTGACAACCTGCTTTTTTGGGGTATTCCTGATTCTCGTGAGTCATGGGAACAGTCCGAGGCGAAGATAAAAAGCGTTTGACAGGCCTATTTGACGTCCTACCTGACAATGTAATCGAACGGGCTCATCGTCTCGGTACCCACTCGCCGAGTAAATGCCGTCCTATCATAGTCAAATTTTCAAGTTTTAAAATAAAGGAGAATGTACTTTCCGCGCGTACAAAATTGAAAGCAACAAACGTAACGGTCAGTGAAGACTTCTCGCCCGCCACGCGTCACGCGCGTAAGAAGCTAATCGCGTTTGCGAAAAACCAACCGGGCGCACCCACCTTCCAGCTGCGTTACAACAAAGTTATCATCAACAACAAGCATTACGTCTACCATCCGCTGAGTGATAGCGTAATCGAGCATGTGCCACTACTGACACAAGTGAACCGTCATCCAAGCACCGTGGCACGCGCCACCACGTAGGGAAACGCGAGGTGCAGTGGACAAAACTTAGCGTCTGTATCATTTCTTTTTTCTAACGTTCGCAGCATTGTTAACAAGCACGATTCCTTAACCTCTGCCATAGACACCTGCAATGCTGACGTAATAGTTCTAACCGAGACGTGGCTGCACTCGTATGTTCGGGATTGTGAAATTTTTTCGAGCGCCAATAATTTTTCCATTTATCGTTGCGACCGCACCTTTCGTCAGGGCGGTGGCGTCCTTCTGGCCATTTCCAAAGACTTCCCATCGCAATGCATTCATATTTCCAGTAACCTTGAAATTGTGTGGGCTCTCATTGAGCTAACTCATCAAAAAATAATTGTTGGTGCGTGTTATCGTCCCCCCACTTATTCCTCCACATTTGTGAATGAGCTTCACGACGCAACAAACATTGTTTCATCGCGCTTTCCCACGTTGCCTTTATTTTTGCTTGGCGATTTTAACATCCCGAACATAACATGGAACAGTGAACCACCCCTGATGCACCCTGTCTCCTCTCTAGCGAAGGAGTTTTTAGACTTTTGCTCTGTTTTTTCATTTACACAAGTTGTCAAGCAGCCTACGAGAATCACCCAGTCGGCAGCTAACACCCTTGACCTCGTATTGTCCTCTAGATCTGATTTCATTTCGGACATTACTTATTTGCCTGGTTTAAGCGACCATGCCCTCCTTTCATTTCACGTTAACCTGTCGAGACCTTTAGCTCCTAAAAAGTCGAAAACTTTTCGAAACTATAAAAAAGCTAATTTTGAAGCTATCAATAATGAACTATCAGCTTTCCTTGACATATTTTTGGAGGATTTCAATTTTCGTAGCGTACAAGCTAACTGGAATCTATATTTGGCGAAAGTTAACGAGCTAACCAATAAATACATCCCTACTTATACTGTTCGTCATAATCGTAACGCACCATGGTACAATCTTCACATCAAGCGTTTGTCAAACAAAAAAAAAACGTCGTTTTAAATCAGCCAAGCGATCTTCAAATAATGACCGCTGGATACCTTACAAACAGGCTGCCGACGAATATGTCTCAGCAGTAAAAAAAGCCAAGGAAGAATTTCAACAGCAAACGTTACCTTTAATGCTAACAACCGACACTAAAAAGTTCTGGCGCGTTATAAATCCGAAAGATGATAATAAAATAATCCTCATCGACGATACTGATAATGTAATCCCATCTAACCTGTGCGCGTCCACTCTTAATGAATGTTTTATACGCAACTTTTCAGAATCTGCGGATCCCTCTCTACCCTTCGTTCATTCGTACGATTACGCAGTAATGTTTCCCATATTGATTGAGCCAGCTGGGGTAGAACACCTACTTAGATCATTAAAGCCTTCTTCTGCCCCTGGTTGTGATCTAGTCAATCCAAAATTCTTAAAAAGCACAAGTGTTTATTCCTCTATCATACTAACAAAGATCTTTCAGCAGTCACTCGACAATGGTTTTCTACCCGCGGAATGGAAAGTCGGGAAGGTGATTCCACTCCACAAATCAGGTAACAAGACCTCTGCACTCAACTACCGACCCATATCACTCACCAGTATCCCCTGTAAAATTCTTGAACATATTCTGTTTTCCAATCTTGCTAACTTTCTCGAATCGAATTCATTTTTTAGATTCGCGCAACATGGTTTTCGAAAAACTTACTCCTGTGAAACACAACTGGTGTCCTTCATGCATAAAATGAATATCATCCTCGACCACTCATCATCAGCAGATTGCATATTTTTAGATTTTTCCAAAGCATTCGATAAGGTCTGTCATAAGCTGCTGCTCTATAAACTGCGTCAACTAAACCTTGATCACAAACTTCTCACGTGGCTTGAATTCTTTCTTATTAACCGTTCACAATTTGTTTCAGCTAACGATCTAACATCCGAGCCGCGCAGTGTCCACTCTGGTGTACCGCAAGGCTCGGTGCTTGGTCCTCTTCTTTTTCTAATTTACATTAATGATCTCGCGTCAACTGGTTCCTCCCATATTCACTTGTTTGCTGATGACTGCGTACTTTTTCGTGAAATAACTTGCGATAATGACATAATCTGCCTTCAATCTGACCTTAACGCTATCTCTGTCTGGTGCGAAGCATGGCGCATGGAATTAAATATTAACAACTGTAAACTAATGCATGTGTCCAGAAAACCTTGCCAATTGCCAAAATACTGCCTTAATAACATACCCCTCGACCCTGTATCCTCTTACAAGTATCTTGGCATTCATATTTCTCATGATCTGACTTGGACCGCCCATACCACATACATGATTAATAATGCTAACCGGATGTTGGGATACCTTCGACGTAATTTTGCCCGAGCATCTTCGTCATTAAAACTACTGCTTTACACCACGCTAATCCGCTCTAAATTGGAATACGCCGCGTCAGTTTGGGATCCCAGCCAAGAAAACCTAATAAACTCACTCGGAATGGTCCAAAATAATTCTGTTCGTTTTATACTTTCTAACTATAACCGAACCGCGAGCATAAGTTCAATGAAGTCTAGCCTCAGCCTGCCATCTCTCGCATCTCGCCGTAAAGCCTTTCGTCTCAGTCTCTTTCATAAATTGTTTTACCATTCACATCTGCATGACGAACTTATTTTACCTCCTCAGTACATCTCACCTCGGTTTGATCATGCTAATAAGGTTGGAATTCCATCAGCCAGAACTAACGCTTTCTTTCAGTCATTTCTGCCACGCACATCTGACGAGTGGAATCGCCTTCCTGCTTCAATAGCCACTATCGAAGACTCCCATCACTTCAAGAGCGCCTTAGCTAACATTGTATGATTATATGCCATTTTTTGTTTATTTGTATTACCATTTTTGCTGTACTCTGTTTGTTTAATATCTTCTTGATTGTTACCACTCCCCTCTATAATGCCTTTGGCCCTGAGGGTATACTAAATAAATAAATAAATAAATAAAACTGAAGATACTCATTCACTGACACTTCCTTAAGGTCATCGCACCAAAAAGTAGCTTCCCCAAAAACCGCTTGAGTGCCCCTTTAAACTCAGTCACGCACAGCTAGCTCAAAATAAAAAAAAAAAAGTTAAGAACTCGCCTACACCTTGCCCTCAGGGCCGCACTCACCTTCATGTTCTTACTCACGAACTCATGAACTCACCGAACGCACGCCCCTCGCCAAACTCACAAACTTACGCTCGTCACGGGAATCATGATCTCACCGAACTTACGCCGCTCACCGAACTCCTGAATTCACCGAACGTAAGAGCTCACTCAACTCACAAACTCACACTCCTCACCAAACTCACGCCCCTCACCCAACTCATAAACTCACAAAACTCATAAACTCACAAACTTACGCCCCTCGCCACACTCCCAGACTTGTTGATATGTTGAATACAAATATTTCCAATATCTGTATTCAACACATTCATCCTCCTTCGAACTTGAACAAAAATGATATCTCTCAAGCTTGAACTTGAGAGGTCCTATTGTTCAAATTTTGAAGGAGGATGGATGTTGCCTTATTGCGTCGACCTGTAAGGTTGTCCTCATTCTTACATTGTGTGATGTAGACCGTGGCACTTGAACAGTATAGACTTCGTCTTTTGTGTTGGTGGTGATGACCTTGAGATTGACACTATATAAGGAGGAAGTATAAATAAACGAGTTAGCTTAGTTTGAGACGTCGTCCTGTCTATTTTCTGTCTCTTCTAAGCTTTGATGTTTTTTTCACCCCAGTCTCTGGTTAATTCAACATGAATAGACAATGTGCGTTAGTGTTCAAACTTGTCGATATGTTGAATACAAGTTTTTACAAACTATATGTACAACATTTTGTTTTTCTATTATAATCATTTATTAGTTTTTGATGGATGGTACTTTTTTATGTATTCTCTAATTTGAATGAATAAATGGCCTACTGGTGTAAGCGCCCGTTATTTTATTTTCGATATTTAAATTACTTCCCTTTTTACTATTGATAGCCTAATACGGATATTCACTCTATATTTGAAGTGGGGAAGGGCGCGATCATGCAACTTAATTAAACTCTCTACAATTCTTCAGTATGTGTCTTGTTAGATATAAAAAAAAGAATAACTGGGGCGCTTAATTTCTTCAGGCAGGAAAGGCTGCCTCCGTGCACGCCCGCGCATGCACGCATATCAAACCTATTTAATGACTTTAGTTTGGTTCTTACTCCCTCCGCCCTGATATTTACTCTTATAAATATAAATCGTTGCTAAAAAGACATATAACGCTCCTCGTAAACAACTAGGACGTTCACCGGTGCAAGCTGTACCGGTTGATAAATAATAATACATAGGAATCAGGGTTAACATCTAAATACTTTTGGAGTTAGTAAGAAGACAATTTTTTCGGCACGCGATACGTTTTCGGGTGCAGCCAGCATTCCGGCTATGCTAAATGGCCCCTCCTGAGCGACTAATGGGGTGTCGGATAGCACGATAGAACGTCGATTTGTTATCAACAGTATTAGGTGAAAGTAAAAAAATAAATATCGTTTAATATTTTTTTAAATGTAATATAGAAACGTATCATCTGCGATTTTTCTATAGCAATTCTTGATTAATTCAACTTTCATATCCTATCAAATAAATGCAGCAGCCTTGAAACCCAATTGCGAACAAGTCTGGCATTTCGGGCGCACTCGAGCACGAAGTCTTGCATGCGTACTTTATTTCACAGAACTCCAGGCTACAACTTGAACAAACTAGTATACAAGCGCATTGGGACAATTTCCCAGCTGGCTTTCATTTTATTATTGACTTCCGAGTTAGCGATCGTGAATAAGGCGAGCGCACTCGAAATAGCAATGTCTTCCTTTTAGGCGTAGCGGTGAAGCGTCCGTTTGCCAACTTTTAGAGCGCAGCTCTTAGGCGCCCGTTTCTGGCTTGAGCGGTGTCACCGTCGCATCTGCGTAACCGCGCGCTGCATTATGGGACGTTTCTCATAATAACGTCACGAAAAACGTCCCATGATGCAACACGCGGGTCTCACTCGTGACCCGCGCGTTGCATCATGGGACATTTCCCATAATGACGTCACACGTGACGTCCCGCGTCACGTCATGGTCACTCGTGAAGGTCATGACCTTCACAGTGAAGGTCACGTGAAGTTCACGACCTTCACGTGACCTTCACTTCACGAGGCCTTCACGAGTAACCTCACGAGGGTCACGAATGACGTCACGGGGAGGAGGCAGGGAGGGGAAGGACGAGGGGAGGAGAATGAGAGGAGGGGAGACGAGAAGCATGCAGGAGGGAGAGATGGAGAAGGAGGGGGAGGAGGAGAAGGAGGGAAGAGGAGAAGGGGAAAGGGAAGAGGGGACCAGGAGGAGTGGAGGAGAGGGTACGCAGGAGGAGGAGGGGCATACCCTCCAGTCCGTACCCTCCCCTCCTCCTCCTCAAGAGCTGCGCTCTAATTCGGCTTTACAGGGCGTTGTAAACGTTTTTCATTTTTCCTCAGTGAGTTACAAGAAGCTTGATGTAAAATAACTGCCAGAGAAACTCGCGCCAGCAATACGAAAAAAAGACGCGCTAAATGCAGCGTTTTGTTATGTTAGACAGCCTTCTCGACTTGCAAGTTATGTAACATGTCACGTAACCCAAAAAGAGAGGGTGGGAAAATCTGAAAACTTATTTTGCAATAAATAGCCGTCATTTGTCGTTTATTTCAGTTGATATTTTGAATATTGAGATACAAATAGAATGCATGCCGGGCCGAGGAAATCCGGAGTATTCCGAAAATGGGTTTAGTTCGAGTAGCCCAAAGAATCGCTATGTGTAGCGCTTTTGGCTCGTTAAACATTTGTCGAGGCGTGCTTTTTGTTTTTCGCTTGTAATAAAAAAAAGAATACGAGGAGAAGGGGGAGGCGATCAGACGAATAAACTACCCTTAGATTTACGGACAACAATAGTCTGTCCGTACTGAGTGTCGTATAACGACGGTATTTCACGTTCAGTAAAATGGCTAAGTGGGCCAGAATTGGTACATTGTTAACTTAGAAAGCTCCTCGAAAATACGTGGACACGAGAAAGAACACTCTAAGAAATAGGGGGTGTATAGGGGTACACCCCTTGTCCCATATGGAACACCCCAAAACAACAATTCGACGTTCCGTCCACAGACGTCGAACTGACGATTCCAACTTTCAAGGGTGGCTTCATAGTCGGCCCATTCAACTTATTAAAATAGGTAATGTACGCATTAAAGGCCACAGTAAGACTATCTACGTTTTTTTTGGCCCTACTCCAAAACCTCAGTATATTTTGTTTCTAGTCTTTGATACGCACATTAGGTATTTAGTACGTTATATCCAACAGCAATCAAGCCGCTCGTAAAAGTTGGTATGGCCAGCTCGACGTCAGTGGACTGAACGTCCAAATGTAGTTTTGGGGTGTTACATATCGGACAAGGGGTGTACGCCTATACACCCCCTAATTCTAGGAATGAAGGGACAGGACTGAGCGCCATTTCACTTAGGGGGATTTGGGGCGTTCTATAATTGAGATAAGACTAATAATTTGAGATTAGGGGAGGTACGTCGGTGAGGAGCAGGTTACAATAAACATTTCAACTCAAGTATCAAAACCATAATCCGCTGCTGCCATTTGGTGACGTTCTCCAATAACCACACTTCGACACCGCGCACAACGTGTGGCTGAGAAACGTCACACTGATGTTCGACTCAAATATTTCATTTTTTCGTTATGTGTTTTTTGCCGTCTTATTAGTCACCAAAAGTCAAATTTCAAATTTGGGGTTTTTACGTGCCAAACCAACGACGGGCATCTGGCACGCCCCAGCGGAGGACTGAGGATTAATTTGAACCACCTGGGGATCTTTTGACGTGCAACCGAAAGCTCGGTTACACGGCGCCTCCTCCACAATAAGCCTCCGTCAGATTGCGGGCACCTCGGCCGGGATTTGAACCCGCCACATGGGATCCGTAGGCCAGCGCTCTCGCCTCGGAGCCACCGAGGTGGCTTAATTAGTCACCGAGATTTTGTTTTCGCAAGCCTTACTGATTGATTCACCGCGCGCTGTGAAAGAAACTACGCTGAGATCTTGAAAGATAAAATGCGCCTAATCTACCCAGGTGGGCTCCTTGTTTCACATTGGAGATTCAGGTAAACAAATTTATGTATTAGCTTTCCCTGAATCTTAAGAGCTTTTTGTTAGTTGTTCATTAGGTGGTCTTCCTCGGTATCGTGTGCTTCTGATGGCTTTGGCATTAGTGATTTAGATCTTGTCAACTGGAACTGAGCACGCCAATTCAAAAGTTCAAGGACGGGTTTCTTTCGTGCAAGACATTACATCTGCTTAGTTAAAAAAAACAAAAAAAAAACACTCTTTCTTAAGTGGTTGGCAAAGCCTTCAAGTCTTAAGTATACACAAGAGCTGTTAGCGAGTATCAATGTTGTCCCGGGTATTTAGAAAAGGAAAAAAACGAAATGCGTGGTTACTTTACTTTCAAGTTTCCTTAGGCGTTTGTTTTCATTTAAACAACGGCGGAGCGCGGCGGCTATAATCTGTAAACGCGCAAGGTCAGGGTGCACTCACGTTGGTCAATTGCTTTAGCCGATGATCACATATAAAGACAGACGGCGAAATTCGTGACGATGCGCTCTTGCTGTTTTTTTTTTTTTTTTTTTGTGCTTATGGGATGTCGCGTCGTATGCGCTCTCACTGAAGATGGAGTGTGGTGTGCCAATCAACTCTAAAAAACGCAGCCCAGCCTCAGAAATATTACCTTTATTTCATATCACGACTACACTTGCATGGCATAGTGCGGCAGCCTTGGCCGAATGCCGGGTGGGCTAACCGAGTTTGTCATGGGGTTCTCCTGCACAAACGCCGCCAGCAGCCAAATGCGTGTATCATACAGCTATGCGTGGCCACGTGGCCTATCATGCATTCATTCACGCTTCTCGCTTTGTAATTTGTTTTTCCGTGTTCTTATCGGCGAATGGAGCAACGTCATTTACTGCGGACCAATATTACAATCGCTGGGACTCGTCCGGCCCGGCGTTTCTGAAACTTGATTGACCGTAGGCAACGCTCAGACAATAGCCCACGTGGTAAAGGTATCGTGATCATTGGCGCCCGTCTTAGAGCTTGTCCATTACAGGTGTTGACATACATTTGAAACGCGATCGTTATTTTTCAGAATTTTATATATAGAAAGTTTAAGACTATGAAGAATATAGTTACCACAACTTAAAGTGCATCAGTGGCTCTATAGGCGTTATCAGCTCGAGAAATGCAAGGCGCTTATTATGTTCTCGCTTCTTGATTCCTGATTGGTTCTTCGAAGTTTCTGATCGGCTGATGCCGCAACCAGATTGGCTGCGAGGCAACAAGGGGCTCCGGACTTGTCATATCTCGCGTTTCTTAAAGTTGTCAGTGAGTATATCGTCAAAATAACTGTACGAATGGTGACTAAAACACGTATAAAGAACACATAATATGGCAGAAAACTCACATACAATAGATATAATCTGCACGAGTTCTGCTATGTTTATTGTGCAAAAAATACTGTAAGAAATGTGTTTCTTTGCAATTCTCTCTTTTTATTCTCTAAAACAGTATGACCAGGGTAATCACTCTTGGACGTGTGAAATTATCTCGTTTTTTCAAACAACAAATTGCTAATTATAGGAGTTTCCTGGTTAATTCGAAGAGATGCAACGAAAAAGAGGGCTAATAGTAGGTGCACGCCGTCGTCGCTGTATATTTAGCTGGCTCGAAGGGCATTGGATGGTGGTTGATCTACATCATTAATTGGCAAAGAAGCAATGCCTTTATTATCCTTGAAAAAATGATTTTAGCAGTTTAATTAAATTTGTGTATACCCTCTTAACTGTGTGTGTGTGGGGGGGGGGGCGAACATATCAGTACGATACGGCGAAAGACAGCTAGTTTTGAATAATTTGTCGAATAGCTCGCGCATCTTTGTTACCCGATACTGGTACGGGATGCAGAAGGAGCGCCGGTAACCCTGCCTTACAAGTATGCGCAGAAGATTGTCGGGCTATATTAACAAAAGCGGGGCGCGGCTTTTTGTGTTCACGATTTCTGCTTGGTGATTCGTTCTTGGGCATTCCTAGTTGTTAATGCGGCAATCTGTTTAACTTTCGGCGATAATTAGGTGCTTGACGCTCGCTACTCCCTACCTATCTCAAGAATTGTCGGTAATTATGACCGCCATATCTCGGCAGCTTGCGCTTCGAGTTCCCACTAACTACGCGCTTTTCAGATTGTGTAAATTGGCGTAGCCACTAATATGTACTACTACCTTTGAAACGTCAATTGCAACATGGCAAAAAAAAAACATAGTTAAAAGATAATTAATAAATTTTACATGTTAGCTGGCTGGTCGTGATAATAATCGGCAAATCTAATGCCCGCCAAACGCTGCAAAGTTAGATAAACAGGAACCACACTCTAAAAAAGCCCGTGCGTCTACTTTTCCGCGCAACACTCGGAGAGCCAATCGCTGTAGCTTTTGGAGGCAGCTCAGCGAATTACGATGCCGACACATATGTTTAGACCAAAAAACGCAGTCTTGAGTTGTGACATTAATCAATGCAAAACGTCACGCTTGCATGGCTTAATGTCACAACTCGGACTGCGTTTTTTTGGTCTAAACTAATGTTTCGGCATCGTCATTCGCTGAGCTACCTCCGTAAGTTGCGGTAATTGGCTCTCCGAGGGTTGTGCGGGAAAGTAGACGTACGGGCTTTTTTCAGAGTGTAGAGGCGGTACCCTATTTGCAGTAATTGCCTGTTTGTTTTTTTTCTTTCTTAATATATGCTCAATTTTAGACAAATATTTTACATAGACATTTTTAGTATAATTTTGTTTATCACCTCTCTATAAAGTTGACTTTCCAAATTTTAAATCAGTAAATAAGGATGAGCAGGAAGAGAAAAGTGTACCTCTCGTGCAGTGAAAGATGCCGATCGCGTATGACTCAATCTTGCAGCTGTAGTTCGTCGCAGCTCCCAAAATGTCGAGCTGTGAAGGCCAGCGCCGACGCGAACGTTCGCTCGACGACGCGTGCCCTCAAACAGACTCGACAGCGATGCTCTCTGGGATGCGATTCTCTCTTACATCACGGCAGGCCTTCGGAACCTTCATCCTCCACTGCGCTTTCATGACGTCCTCCAATGTCCACACTGTGTCACGGTTCTTATCCTAGCCTTGTTGATTGTCCTCCCCTGTCCTCGTCAGCTGAATCTTTTATGTTTCGTATCCCCGTCCCGTCGTGTTTGCCACGAGACAACCCAGCTCCCCGCCTCGTTGTTCCTTCGCTGCTCATTTGCGGCCCGTCAGGGGCGGTTAATATTTGTTTCGTTAGTTCTAGTTATTGGTTCTGTATACCTGCTGTCATTCGCAGGCTTGCCGTCTTCAGCACGTACCTCATTTTTTTTTTTATGGGGTTCGGCTGTAAACCTTGATGCTCTCATTGGTGGGTTTCCTAGCGACACCCCTTTGTTGATCCCTGGTTGAGCGAAATAGTATCGTTATAATGATACTATATCGCGTGTTAATAACACTTTCTGTGACTCGTGTCAAAGTTAAGCTCGTTAATTAAAACATTTCACGCCGTGAATAATTTTTTTTTTAACTTTTTTATTTGGAAGTTAATTTTGTGGCGTTCTTCTAAGAATGCCCTCATGTGTCAGAAAGAAACCCCAAGGTTCTCACGGGTCTGTGTTGTTCTTGAATACTTCAAAAGACGCTTTTTGAATAATTATCAACTCGCTGGCGTTGCACCTGAAGTCTTTCCCGTTAAAAGCTGAAGTTAGTTTTTATTTTCCACTAGCATGAAGTCCTTCGGCTCTGGTTAAAAATAAACAGCGGAGCAATAATGAAAAAAAAAAAAAACGGCTTTGTATTTGTGAGTTACAAAAGGCAATTGCAAGCAGCGGTAAGGTTGTATAAGTCTCCGCAGAAATGAACTGGCGGCGCAGTTGGATTGCATTGCCTTGTTTTAGCTACCTGTTGTAACAGAAAACGAGCGTAACAGAAACAAGTTTAGGATTGTAAGTAGTACAAAACGTATCTCAGGAAAGCCTCGTAATAGCGTCTAACGTTTCCCTAAGATGCACACTACCGAATTCATAAATAGGGTATTTCTCACCGCTGTGTTCTTTTTTTGATAGCTTTAATAAACTGAGACAGAGTCATTCCTCGGTAAAAGAGCAAAATATTTTAGAAATGAAAAATAGCTCTTTCTTGCAAAACTAAGCTTAGAGTCTGAGCTGAGTGCCTAATGACAGGGCTCGTTTACTCTTGGTAAAAATCATTATAACACCAAACATGAGAAAAATACACAAACATTTTTGCAAAATAACAACGAATTGTGTGTTTTTAATATCTAAATAATATCTGAAATAATCCTAATGAATGTGATCTTTAGGCTTACCATATAACACAATGAAATGAAAGCGAAAATAAAGGACAGGACGAAACATATTTTACAGTGTCACTGAGCAAGTTCTGGGAACTCCGCGTTCCTACAACTCCCCACGGCTTAGCTAAGGCAGGCCGTGAGGCGTCGCCATGTCGGTGTGAGTCCCGGATGCTAGATGAGGGCGTACCCGCTTATGGGCGGTGCTGTCTTGTGCTTCTCGGGTGACCTGGCTCAGCACACACTTAGGGAGCATTCATGCTTGGAAGCGTCCGCCCATCTGGAGAGCGATTCTACTGGCGTCAGCCACGGGCGCGTCCATTTACACAGGCTACATAAGCCGACCCAGAACAACGTCCGGGTACTCTCGCCGGATGATGCTATGCGTGATGACGCCCAGCATTCTTCTCATAGCCCTTTCCCTTCCGTGTTTCTGCCTGACTATTGTTGCAGCTCAAGCTCCGAGAGGTAATCCTGCCAACAGAGTAGGCGCCATTATCTCACACTTTGTCGGCCTTGGGTCAAACGTGTTGGCGTATCAATCAATAAACACGTCTTTCACAGATTTACTTCATAGCTCCTTGCTTCCCTCCACCCTCCCCCCACCTCGCACACACAAGCAAAGGGGAATCTCAAGGCAGCCATCGGACAACCCGCCATATCCGCAAATGCAGCAAATTGTGGAGTGAGTTTGACAAAGCGGATGCTTTAGGTGACGAAGGCTATGATTCATTACTCACAACGTTTATTGACCTTCCATGACAGCAGTGACAATTTTAGTGAAGGCCTGGTTAAAGAGGGAGAAATAAATAGGCGGAAAATGTGGAAAGAAAGTATCCTTGAAGACAAGATGATGGGCGGGAAAATTTCACTATTCACCGCCTAGGTGGACGGAGGTAAAAAGTGATTTCAATGAGAGCCAAGGTGAGAAACGGGAATTTGATGTTTTCTAATAAATGACGCATGATGAAAGCCTCAAGTATATTGTGGCCATACCGAAAAATCTGACTCCCAAGTGTAACGGTGGCTGAAAAAGCTGTATCTTAAGACGAACATATACTGACATGCTCGGCTACCGGGTGAAGAGTTTAGAAAGGCGGGTCAGAGCTTATTTGTAGAGTCTCATTGGCATGTTCCCTTGGGTGGTCGTTTAGACGTTGTCCGGTCTGACCAATATCCTGCGATCTACAGAAATGTTGAATCAAGTATACACAGTGTTTTCTGCGTGGGGAATTTCTGGTGGCCTGTTTGTTCGGGTTGTTGACCTTTGTGCAGATCGAGGAGAGTTTGATGAGGCATGTAAAGAAAACCTTTGTTCTGTCCAAGAGTCAGAGATGTGATTCTGGGAGATGTATTATGAAAGAACGCATGCATACCCGACGACATGCTGCTCCTAGGATTAGTGGAAGAAGACTGAGCCTCGACGATGGGCTTATTACTAGTTCAAAGAAGATCTTGCTGATAGCCTGCTTTGAGGAGACACTAGAGCTTCAAGTGCCACATTTCGAGCGGTCCAAAGTCAGTATGTTTTGACAATTCCACTCTTTACATGTTTGGAACGTTATCTGTTGAATTAAAAAAAAAAAAAACAGGCTTGCTTGATCCTTATAACGAATACCAACAAATGTTTGACTGAATATCAAGAAAGAGAACTGTTATCCCTATTTCACAAATTTAAAAGCTCACGTATTTTTTCTTTAGGTATGCGGTTCGATTACCGGTGATACTTTTATTGACTTATTCGATACTGCCAATTCTTTCTTTATAGCTATTGGGATTAGTTTCTATGCTTCCAATTTTCTGTTTGGAAATATCCAAACTCATCATTATGTTCAGCAAGGGATTGATATATTAACTAACAAACGGAGTTTAGGACATTTATACCTAAAAGACGGGCAAATTTGTGGCTACCTAAACTGGAGGAAGGTTAGAACATTGTCTGATGAGAGAACTTTGAAAATATGAAAAAATAGACACAAAGAAACCAAGATTGTCTTCATAAAAAAAAGCTAAACTCAGTAAAAACAAAAGGGATGCAACGGTTTCATCTCAGACGAAGAAACGAACTGTGTATTGCTCAGTGCGAACAGTTATTTCCGGTGTCATGTTCTTTGGGTCAAGAAATTCCTAAAATCGAAGCGGGAATGTTACTGAGTACAGCCCTAAAGTCAAAATTTTGGGAATGATTGTACTTCCCGACATTAAAGCGGGGGCATTGCTTTTTGGGCAAAACAAAAAAAAAAACGGAAAAGGATATTGGTAATAGCGCAGTTGTAGCGACGGTCAAAATCAATATTTCATTCTTAATAAAGGTCTCTAGTCCTGTGCGGTGTTTTAATTCTCAAGTTCATAAAGACAACGACAAAAGGATTATACTTGACCAGACTTCAATATTTGAGTCCAGTCACCGTGCCGATACTATTAAAAATGTATGCCTTTCCTCGAAAAAGGGCTTAGTGCGACACTGTCGACGTAGCGAGAGCACCAGTGGGGGCACGTCAGTGGGCGAAATGATAGATACTAGTTAGAAAGTAGGCTTTAACACTCGAGGTGAAAACTTTTATGACAGTGATATTTACTCGATTTCGCCTTTAAATACCAGTTCTTTATTTTGTGTCTGCTTGAGGCTGATACTTTGTGCAGCATGACACTGAAAGCTTAATCACTTCTGTGAAAAAGAGAGATACATCAATTAACCATTTTACTTGCTTTCCAGTCTGACGTGCTAAATGAGGTGATGGCGTAGTAATATTTGTTTCGAGTCAGAGCTTTACTAACAAAGCAACGTTGACAAAAATGATGTAGGAAGGCTACGACGATTGGTTTTCAGAAATTTTGGGTTATGGTAATACAGACGTTTCTGATTACGAAATGGTTAGACATACTTTGATGTAGAACTGTAGGCACTCTTACTTATGAAGGTGGGGATTGTTTTTGGTTGTGGGACATTATCTGTGTTTGTTTGACAAGAACAACGAAAGAAGACATGTATAACCTATAGCGCCGAGAAGTAAGGACAACCTTTTTTGAAAAACGATTTTTCGCATTTTTTGTTTTTTTTTCCGTTGCTTACTTTACGTCTCCAAACAGTTGTCCCATTCTTCTGCCTTAATCACTTGCATATTCTAGGATTCTTTTTTTATTTGTGTGTTTGAAACTTTCCCTGAGGAGCTCGTTCTGACAAACGACAGTCCAGAAAGTTTGCGTAATGCACGCTGGTAAATAACAGTACAGTTAGATAAACACAGATATTTTATATATTTGTGTGAGCGTGCCTCAAATGCTCATTAATAATGAATAAGGCCCACGGGCTTGATGCTCTCATTGGTGGGTTTCCTAGCGACACTCTTTTGTTGATTCTGCGTGGTATATAGCGAAATAGTATCGACATAATGATACTTTATCGCGTGTTAATAACACTTTCTGCGACTCGTGTCAAAAGGTAAGCTCGTTAATTAAAACATTTAACGCTATAAATAATTTCTTTATTGTTTGTTGTTTCGAAGTTAATTTTGTGGCTTTCTTCTAAGAATTCCCTTATGTGTCGAAAGAACCACCCGGGTTCTCACGGGCCTGTGTTGTTCACGAATACTTCAAAAGACGCGTTTCTAAATAATTATATACTCGCTGGCGTTGCACCTGAAATCTCTCCCGTTAAAAGCTGAAGTTAGTTTTTATTTTCCACAAGTATGAAGTCCTTCGGTTCTGGTTAAAAATAAACAGCGGAACAATATTGAAAAGAAGGCTTTGTATTTGTCAGTTACAAAAGGCAATTGCAAGCAGCGTTAAGGTTGTATAAGTCTCCGCAGAAATGAACTGGCGGCGCAGTTGGATTGCATTGCCTTGTTTTTGCTACCGGTTGTAACAGAACACGAGCGTAACAGGAACACGTTTAGGATCGTAAGTAGTACAAAACGTATCTCCGGAAAGCCTCGTAATCGCGTCTAACCTTTCCCTAAGATGCACACTACCGAATTCATAAATAGGGTATTTCTCACCACTATGTTATTTTTTTGTTAGCTTTAATAAACTGAGAAACAGTCATTCCTCGAAAAAAGAGCAATATATTTTAGAAATGGAAAATAGCTCTTTCTTGCAAAACTAAGCTTAGAGTCTGAGCTGAGTGCCTAATGACGGGGCTCATTTATTCTTGGTAAAAAAAAATCATTAAAACACGAAACACGAGAAAAAAAATACATAAGCATTTTTGCAAAACAACAACGAATGATGTGTTTTAATGTCTAAATAATGTCTGAAATAATCTTAATGAATGTGATCCTTGCTTACCACATAACACAATGAAAAGGAGGCAAAGACAAAGGACAGGACGAAACATATTTTACAGTGCCACTGTGGAAGTTCTGGGAACTCCGTATTCCCACAACGCTCCACGGCCTATCTAAGGCAGGCCGTGGGGCGTCGCCATGTCGGGGTGAGTCACGGATGCTAGATGAGGACGTACTCATTTGTGGGCGGTGCTGTCTTGTGCTTCTCGAGTGACCTGGCGCAGGCACACCCTTAGGGAGCATTCATGCTTGAACGCGACCGCCCCTCCGGGGAGCGAATCCACTGGCGTCAGCCACGGGAGCGTCCATTCACGCAGGCTCCATAAGCCGACCCAAAAGAACGTCCGGGTACTCTCGCCGGATGATGCCCTGTTTGATGAAGCCCAGCATTCTTCTCATAGCCCACCCCTTTCGTGATTTTGCCTGACTATTGTCGCAGCTCAAACTTCGAGAGGTAATCCTGCCAAGGGAGGCAGCGTCATTATTTCAGACTTTGTTGGCCTTGGGTCAAACGTGTTGGCGTATCAATCAATAAACACGTCTTTCACAGATTTAATTTGTTGCTCCTTGCTGCCCCCACCCCCTCCCACACATACGCACTTGGGAATCTCAAGGCAGCCATCGGACGAACCGCCATAGTCGCAAATGCAACAAACTATGAAGTGAGTTTGACAAAGCCGAGTCTTTGGGGAACGAATACTATGATTTGCTACCCACAACGTTTATTGACCTTCCACGACAGCAGTGTCAATTTTAGCGCCGGCCTGGTTAAAGAGGGAGAAGAAAGCGTACGGAAAAATGTGGAAAGGAAGTATCCTTCAAGACAAGATAATAGGAGGGAAACTTTCACTATTCACCGCCTAGGTCGACGGAGGTAAAAAGTGATTTCAATGTCCGTCAAGTTGAGAAACGGGAATTTGGTTTTCTCCATTAAATGACGCATGGTGAAAGCTTCAATTATCTCGAGGCCATACCGGGACATCTGACTCCCAAGTGTAACGGTGGCTGAAAAAGGTGTATCGTAAAGCTCGGCTGCCGGTTGAAGACCTTAGAAAGGTGGGTTAGAGGCCACATGTAGAGCCTCATTGGCATGTTCCCTTGGGTGATCCTTTAGAAATTGTCCGGTCTGATCAATATCCTGCGGTCTACAGAAATGTTGAATCGACTATACACAGTGTTTTCTGTACGAGGAATTTCTGGCGGCCTATTTGTACGGGTTGTTGACATTTGTGCAGATCGAGGAGAGTTTGAGGAAGCATGTAGAGTAAACCTTTGTTGTGTCCAAGAACCAGATATTTGATTCTGGAAGATGTAATATGGAAGGACGCACGCATACCCGGAGGCATGCTGCTTTTAAACTTAGTGGAAGAAGACTGAGCCTTGACGATGCGCCTAATTTAGCTTAAAGAAGATCTTGCTGATAGCCTGTTTTGAGCAGACACTAGAGCTTCAAGTGTCACATTTTGAGCGGTCCGATTTCAGTATGTTCTGACAATTCCACTTTTTACGTGTTTGAAATGGGTGCTGTTGAATTCAAGAACTGGCCTGCATGATCCTTATAAGGAATACCCACAAATCCTTGACTGAATAAAAAAAAATAGAATTGTATTCCTCATTTCTCAAATATAAGACCGCACTTATTTGCTGAGAAAGTCTGCGGTTTGATTACCAGGGATACTTTTATTGACTTATTCGATACTGCCAATTCCTTCTTTATGGTTTTTCAGATTAGTTTCCATGCTTCCAATTTGTTTTATGCAAATATCCAAACACATCATTAGGTTCAGCAAGGGATTGATATATCAACTAACAGAAGGAATTTAGAACATTTACACCTAAAAATGGGCAAATTTGCGACTAATTAAACTGGATGAAGGTTAGAACATCGTCTTACCAAGGAACTTTGAAAATAAAAAATAGACAAGAAAACACAAGAATGTAAAAAAAACGAAGCTAAACTCAGTAAAAAAATGAAAAATTAATGCGACGGTTTTGACTCAGAGGAAGAAAAGAACTGTGGATTGTTCAATGTGAACAGCTATTTCCGGTGTCATATCCTTTGGGACAAGAAAGTCCAAAACTTGAAGCGGGAATGCCACTGAGTACAGTCCTGAAGTCGAAATTACGGAAAAACACGGGAAAGGATATTTGTGACAGTGCAGCTTTAGCGACGGTCAAAATCAACACTTCATTGTTAATAAAGGTCTCTAGTCCTATGAGCTGTTTTAATTCTCAAGTTCATAACGACAACGAAAAAAAGGATTACTTGCCCAGACTTCAATATTTGAGTCCAGTCACCGTGCCGATACTATTAAAATGTATGCCTTTCCTGTAAAAACGGCTTAGTGCGACACTGTCAACGTAGCGAGAGTGCCAGTGTTAGCACGTCAGAAGGCGAAATGGTAGATGCGAGTTAGAAAGTAGGCTTTAGCACTCGAGGTGAGAACTTTTATGAAAGTGAGATTAACTCTATTTCACATTAAAATACCAGTTCTTTATTTTTTGTCTCCTAGTGGCTGAGAATTTGTACAGGATGACACTAAAAGCTTAATCACTTCTGTGAAAAAAGAGAGATACATCAATGAACCATTTTACTTACTTTGAAGTCTGACGTGCTAGATGAGGTGATGGGGTAGTAATATTTCGTTTTAAACCAGAGCTTTACTAACAAAGCAACGTTGACAAAAGTGGTGTATGAATGGTACGACGATTTGTTTTCAGACATTCTGGGTTATGGTAATGCAAACATGTCTGGTTACGAAGTGCTTAGACATACTCTGATGTAGAACTGTAGGTAATTTAACTTTGGAAGGTGAGGATTGTTTTTGATGGTGGGACATCATCTTTGTTTGTTTGACAAGAAGAACGAAAGAAGACAGGTATAACCCATAGCGCTGACAAGTAAACACAACCTTTGTTTAGACAAATAACTTTTACGTGTTTGTTTTGGTTGTTTACGCACGTCTCCAAAGAGTTGTCCCATTCTTCTGCCTTTATCACCAGCATATTCTAGGATTCCTTTTTTAGTAAAGTGTTTGGAACTTTTCCTGAGGAGCTCGTTCTGACAAACGACAGTCCAGAAAGTTTGCGTACTGCACGCTCGTAAATAACGGTACTGTTAGATAAACACAGATATTTCATATATCTGTGTAAGCGTGCGTCAAATGCTCTTGATTAATGAAAAAGGACCACTGGCAGACGCATTATGTGTTGTCTCCATGCAATTTCGTTGTGTTTGCAGACGGAGGCTCAAACACAATTCAGATGAAAGAGATTTCTGCTTCTGGAACGTCTAGAGTGAACTTTGCTGGCTTTGTTATTGCCTCAAAATCTCTGGACACACATTAAACAAAATCAAACAACTGTGTTCCAGCAGGAGAAATGCGCAATCTCGGTGCCCCAGCAACGGTGTTCTTTCTACGGGTTCGGCAAAACAGTAAGCAAAATTTTAACTGGATTTGGAGGGTTCCCAGAGCTTTGTGGGTAACGTTGCATGAAAGGGATTTTGTGTTATTGCACGTCATGAAATTTTGACAACTAGTTGAAGGTTTTACCGTCGGAACAAAGAATCATTTTTGTCATCTGAGAATGAACGTCTACCGAAAACGCGAAAAGAGATATATTACGTTTTCGCATCACGTTTGCCATGTTGAAATATGACGAAAAAAAAATAAAATAAATAACTTAGCAATCACTACAATAAAAAAATGACCGCATCTCCACGTGGTGAATGATGTTGATTGGGGCGAAGCTCGGGTGGTGCTGATGTTACTGATTTTGGTCATAGGTATTGCTGCTTGCTGTCGGCGTTGACGCTTTACCGCCGCTTCCCGAGCTCTCAACTCCGGGTCCGCTTGGCGTTTTTGACGCTGTGCAGCAGCTTCTCGCGCCCTGGTCTCGGGAGCAGCTTGCAGTCTACGTGGACGCTGAGGCGCTGCATGCCGAGCTTTTTGGTCCTTTTCATTCATGGCAGTAGGAGAATGTGTGGTTTTCTTCTTTTTCTTTTTTTAAGCAGACAGATGGGATGGAATCTCAGAACCCCCTACTCTTTTTTTTTTCTTCTTTTTCTTTTTTCATAATTTTCTTTCATCTATTTTATTTTCCAATTTTTTTTTTGCCCTGCACGAGCACGTGAGCATGTGCTCACGCGCTCGTGAGCACGTGAACTCACGAGCAGAAGCACGAACACCCGACGCCGGCCTATGGCGGACGGCGGACGGACATACGGACATGGCTAGACCCTAAGGAGCTTCGCCCCTAAAAAACATATCCAAAATTAGTGGAACGATTAACTCAACCAGTTTAATTTTTAGCGTTTTCAATCGGCAAATAGAGAGATTGGCCCAGTTGTTTTTCTTACTCCATAAATATAATATAAAAACGTTGCTGGAAAAATTGCTTTTCCAGCATCCGCTTGGATGGAGTCCATATCTGACCCAGAATTTAAAGTTGAAGATAAGTCATAAGGCAAACGTAGCCGTTTTACACTTTCTCAAGAATCCGGGATATCAAATCTTAAAAAGAAACGTAAAATAATAAATAAAAGGCACGTGCCTTGGTTTTCATGGCGCATGCTGAAATCCCGCGGGCACCGAGCGCCCGCGCAGACACATAGTTTAATGTTTACGACGTCACATGGGCAAATATGGAGCGGCGCTAGCTTTCTTATAGCCAACGTAACATTTATGTAGACACAAAGTACTTTCAAGAATTTCAACAAGGTTTTTTTGTGAAAGAAGTACTGTCGCACTCAAAAATTTGTGACTATCTGAACACAGTAATACAAATATATCTATTTTTTGTCATTTTTAAGTTAATTCTACTCTCAATTCTTCTGGATCACAACTTAGAACTTGACGTCTGAACATTTTGTACCACCCTCAACAGCCAGATAGCAAGTCACCTTTACTAGAGGAATATGATGAAAATTTTCATCGGAGATTTTCTTGCTTCGTTTTGTGTGTCACAGAAATAAAAACATACGTTCCTTGGGTTATCCATAAAAAAACCAAAAAAACAGTAGAATTAGCAGAAAACATTTTTTTATCACGGGAAATACACTCAATAATGCATATCTCAAACTGCAATGGCGATATCACGTTTGTTCTATACAGCTTGAGATAAAATATATAGTGGGATCCCCGCTTGGGAAAATAATAAAAACAATAAGAGTAACAACCGTTTAGCTGAGTTCACAAGTCCCAGTGACTTTGCTTCTTTTTGGCAAGAACTGGTCTAGTGAAAAATGTGGCGTGAGAAGGAATGGAGTGAACGGATTCCTTCCGTCATTGCACAGTAAGAGGCAACAGGAGCTTCATTGAAAGTGCAGTAGAGTGTAAGCTATAACCATTGCGTCCATGGTAAGTGTTGTTCTTCAACGTTGCGTTGAAGATTTGTTATGTGCTACGTTGAATATAAATCAGTGTCTTAATTTGTGTACAAGTGAATTTCGGAGGGTTCATTTTGATGACGATTAGTTCAAAGAAGTGTTGTATATACGAGGGTCAACCAACCTAACGTTTCTATTCAAGTTGAAATTATGTTTGTGTGATATTACATAATATAACGCTGTAAAAATACTACGGGGATGCGTTGAGCTAGTTGGTTATGATATATTACGGGTGGAACCAGCCAAACAATGAAGGAAGGAGAAACAGAAATGACAACCAATCGCTGGACAACCAACTATTTTAATAAATCGTTCCTCTCTTCTACTAGATCTTATTCGTATCAATTTTTAATCGTGTTTTTTTTTACTTTTATTTATATTAACCAGGGTGTGCGCCCTTCAGAAAGTGCTTTTCTTGAGGTTGCAAAGTTATAGAGGCGGAGCTCACATAGTTTTCTTCCTTGTTGTTTACTGTCAAGCCCTCCCACAAAATAGTTGGTAGTCCAGCGATTGGTTGTCTTTTATGGTTCTTCTTTCTTCATTGTTTATCTGGTTCCACCAGTAATGTATCACAACCAACTACCTCAACTCGTCCCCGTAGTAAGTTATCTGTCTAGTTACATGAGCACCTCTTTCGTTAATTCCAACCTCCTCAACACGTACGCCCAAAACCTACTGATTGCCCATTTAATTTGCCATGCACGGTTGCTCTCCAGAAGCATTCAAGAGAAGGTGATTTTAGATGAAGTGCTGTTTTTTTTTTTTTTGTGGCAGTGAAACCATCACAAGGACACGCACAACGAGTGTCTAAGATCCTTCGTTCCAAGAAATGGCGTCAAGTACGCCTCCTCACCGAGTTTCTACGAGTCCGATGTTCCACCCACAACGAGTTCTCCAATCACATGACAGTTAACAAAAACACAGAATGATTCTGGATTAACATGTTTCTCCCAATTTGGCGTCATCACCTGGAACTACGTCGACAAGGTATGACAACTGTGAAAAGATCTCCGCTCCAGGTAATAGGAAAAGTTCCTATATCAACCAGAGCAAATCAGGTGCTTGAAAAAGGATCCAAATATGCCATCGCATCTAAGCTTGAGGCGTTAGACACGTTAACCCTCATTCGCCAAATAGCCGCAAAAGCCCCAGAAGACCGACGAACACAAATCATTGATGAGGGAATTCAAGCCATTGCTTGCCTAAACCGCCAGGCCCAGGCGAAAGTGATCTTTAGACCTATTATACAAGAGCTGCGGAGCAAACAATTAAAACTACGCGTCTCAGAAAAGCAAGAAGGATTCGTGGTTCTAGCATCCAACACATATTAAGAAAAAGCCCACCAAGCAGTGACCAGGAATTTGATCCCTGTTGACTAAGAGCAATCCAAAGCAGCGAAACTAGCCATCCTTAAATTGCTAGACGAAGCTCAACAACCAGGTCTTAGCACCAAGATCAAAGGCGCAAAAAATGGCCTACTATCAGTGTTTTGTTTCGGCCAAAATTCATAAAGAAGGAGTTCCCTTCCGGGCAATCGTTTCAAAAAGAACCACATGCAAGGCATGCGTGTCGAAGTTTTTGGTGCAACAAATCTCCAACGTACAAATTGAAGACTCTTTCCGCATACCAAACTCGGAACATGTCATATCCTTTCTTCAAGATCAAGGGCACCTCATCGCTTCTGGTTTTTCTTTTGATGTGGAGGACATGTCCATCCATTCATTACGCAAGCCTCATGCATATTCTCCAAACCACAATAGAAGAAAAAGGGCTCGCCAAATTCAAAAACACCGCAAGAATGAGCTTAGGCACCTTTTTGGAAATCTTAAGATTTTACCTGTCAGCAACGGTAGTGGCCCAACAAGATCACCAGTATGTACAAAATAGTGGCATTTGCGTTGGCTCTCAATGGCCCCGCATCTATGCGAAATCTTTCTTGCGAAGTGTGGAAAAGTCATCCAGGAAGCCATACAAGATGCACGCATATGGGCACCACTGAAGTCGACGACCAATCCGATGGATGACTCAAAACCACCTTGAGACAATTCGCAAAAAGCTGCATTGACCTCACATTCACCCACGAAACTACAGTGAATAAGTTATTTTGGTTTCTTGATTTGGCTTTGAAATTCAAAGCAGGGCATGTCTGTTGGCAATACCAAGCACGATCAGAAAAGGGGTTTCTGCCCTATGATTCCGAACACTCCACAAATGTTAAGCAAGGAGTCGTCATCGCAGCCCTCTCCGCAAGCCTAAAAAAGACTTGCTTACATCAAGTCCAACAAAATTTGATACCCAAATTTCCCGACTTCACAATGCGGGTATCCAAAAACCTTATTGGCCTTCATATGTGAAAAAATATGCCGCACTGTCAAGAAGAAAAATGTCCAGTCAAGAACAAGCAAGGAAAACCAAGAAGCCCTTTGCAGTAGTCCCGTATATTCATGGGGTCACCCACAAATTAAAAGAAAAAATAGCAAACCGTCGAGATGTTCAAGTTGTGTGCTCGGCACCCAATAAGGCTTATTCCTTATGCTGCAGGATCAATCAAACGCAAAAAAACAAGAAAGATATGTGTGACACCCGGCACAGGACAAAATGCCTTCCGTGCCAAAAATGAGTCGTTTACAGCATACCGTTAACATGTAGATGATGCTATATTGGACAGACCGGAGATGCATAAACGACCGTGCACGTGAACATATGGCCAACATTATGAATCTCGCGGGACCAGGACACCTCGCTGCCCATTTTCGAATTTCCGAATGCAAACCAAGGCTTGAGCAAGCCAATATGATACGGAACCATAGAAACCAGCTTGCATGGGAGATGTTGGAGGCCTTGGCTATAGACAACAAAGAAGAAAACTGTGTGAGCTCCGCTTCAATAACTTCGCAACCTCAAGAAAAGTTCTTTCTAAAGAGCGCCCTCCCAGCTTAGTATCAATAGGAATTAGAAAAATACACGATTAAAAAATATTAATACGCGTAAGATCTAGCAGAAAAGGAGGACAATTTATTAAAATAGTTGCTAGTCCAGCGATTGGTTGTCTTTTCTGTTTCGCATTCCTTCGTTATTCAGCTGGTTCCACCAGTACAGTAAAAATGGTCCAGTATTTTTAAATAAATAAACCACCGGTTAAACGGCGATGCTTTAGCCGATTCCTATTTTTGCTGCTTTAAAAATGCCGCTGCACTTCACAGGTCGTTTCGACTGAACCGGCCATCTTCTTCGTTCAAAATCCATTTTGATTTTGCACCTGACAGAATGTAAGTTCACAAAATCTATCCCCCCACTAAATGGAAGAGTGTAAATTCCATTCACATTTGTTCACGCACTTTGTATCACATTGGGAGAGCGCATCAATTTTATCAAGTCTCTTGAGCTATATTCGTATTCTTAATCAATCTAATAAAATTGAATTCACTCCTGCCCCTACAAATAAGGATCCGAAAATTAGACGCAGTGTGCTCAGCCTGTGTTCTTGCGCTGCAGATATTCAAATTTTTTTTTTTTTTTTTTTGGGGGGGGGGGGGGGGTGGGACGGAAGTCTTCTACGGGCACACCAAGTCTCTCATTTCCTCTTCGTAATGCGGCATTTTAAAGAGATTCCTCGGCGCACGTTTTCTAGAAACCGTATGTGCCGACATAATGTTTGTTTTTAAAGCTGTCTCTATCAGGCTCAACGATGTTTCGTAAAACACAAGAAATCATCACTATGTTATAGTTCACGATATTTACAAATTGCCTTATATCAAATTTAGCATTCACTAGTTCTTGTTTTTAATGAATAATGTACCCTTTCCGGAATTCAGACTGGCCACTTTGATGACAATCATCATCTGAGGAATGGCATATGTGCCATACTAATGGCAACCTACCTTCAGATTACTGATGATGGAAGAAGTTGAAGATGCTCCAAAGCGGATGATGCGAGGCCTACACATTCAAGACTATCGTACGATGCGACGCAGGAATTTAATACAAGATATGAATAAGCGTTCATTTCTAACTCGGGTCCACTCAATCCGTTGGTGGCACATAATCGGCTTTACAGACCCACGATGTTTCACATTTTATCACGTCTTTAATGTGGGTCGGTGCTCCATACATACATGTTGCATATTTGTCACCAGCGAAATTGAGATCCTGAAAAAATGTATAATAAGAACACACATTATCGACTGTTTTTGACTTGCGATAGTGATTTTTTCCCGGCAAAATATTAGAGACTAGAGTTCGATTACCGCCATTAATACGGTAAAGGATAAACTGCCATTTGAGCCACCAGATGGCTCTGAATTTCGAAAATGGTCTATTGAACCAGTACTTAATGTCTCTATTGCTTCCCGAACAGATCGAAAACTGCCTCTTTATTTCTCACCACTGTAGTAAACACGACAATGGGTATACTATAAACGAAATGCAGTTGTATCACAAATAATTTTTAAACATACTGTATCTTGTTGGTGCCAAAAGGAATATACCGCGGCATTTCCTTAGGTGCTCTCTGCATTTTAATTATGATGTATTTTGATTTTCACCTGTGCATTGCGATTTCTGTCGAGCTCTATATGTTTTTCCTTGTCTACCTATATTAATCAATATTTATATTGTTCACGCTATGTTTTTAACTTCTATGCTGTATAGCTTGCATCACATCAATATTTATGTATTCACATTGCGCATTTTATTGAATATTGTCACGAATGACAAATGATGGGGGGAAGAATAACTAAAGAAACTAAACGTTTAATGAGGCGAACGTGTGCCCAAACAAAATAAAAGTTAAGTAGCGTCGCAGGCGTCGATGTCGGCGAAACAGCAGGATCGATCGCTGGAGCGAGACTGACTCCGCTCGCCTTGCGGAGTCCCTTATGTACCCTCGTGGGGTTCTGGGTCGTTCGGTGTAGAACTTTCGGTGCGTAGAATATTCGGAACTCAATCAGACGAGAATGTTCTCGAACTTACGAGAAGGCCAAATTAAAAGAATAAATAAAAGGACAGTCTGCTGACTGGAGTCGAACCTACACCTTCCACGAGAAAGTCGAGCGCGGTAACCACTCGTCCATGCACGCCCTTGCTCGCCGACGCGCGTGGCAATATACGCATCATTCAGAAATCTGTAAAACTTGTGTATAACCTCCAAATTAATAAATAAATAAACTCTCCAACACCATGTGAGAAACGTATGTACTCTTCATTTGCTTACAAAAAAGACAATAAAGTATAAGAGCACCCTTCAACCTAGCCTAGAATTTTAGGTTAACTAAAAAAAGCGCTTCGTCTTTATAATTATACTGGAGAATGAGATGCCAATATATTTACTTTTGCGTGCATTTATTGAAGCTGTACTGGACATAAATGCCCGGAGTTCTAACGTAAACTACACATAAATGCTTATTTGAGGCACGAAATGATGTATCACAGTTGTCGTTGTAAACCTAGAAAGAAAGGAAACTAGGGGCACCGGAGAACGTAGGGGTGCTTCTGAATAGGAGAAAACAAAGAGCATAATTTTAAACAGCTCGTTTAATCTGTGGCACAGCCTGATGGATGAGAAGTGTGCTGTCAGGGTTGCATTTCTAAACAGCTGCAATATATTGCCAGATAAAGAACATACACTTTTATTATGCAGGACATTACAGCATATAAACTATTTTGTAGCAAAAGCACGGGGTAATATGGCTTTGAGTTTCTGTGTTTTGTTGCAATTTTTTTTTAAAACAGTTCAGACGAAAACGTTTACGATAGTTTACAATTAAATGGCGACAAGAGAGGAAACTGTTTTTGTGTTCTTTTATATCTTACAGAACAAAAAAAGCACAATTCAAGCATTAAAAAAATATTTGTCTTGAATGCCCCATTTAGGAAACGATGGAAGGTAAGGACATATGTTTAATTTACAAATAAGATTCTAGCATTAATTTTGTAGTCGAAGGCATTGAAATTTTATAATTCGAACAAAATACAAAATTGTCAATCCTTTTATATTCCTGCAAGGTGAATGTTCAATGCGAAGATAGCGATGACTTTTTTAATTTAGCGGAGTTTATGGTTTATTTTTGGATTAGGAAGACATAAATAATACACCTTATGTCTGGCTTCTATTGTACAGTGCTGCTTCGGGTAATATTTCTGCGTGTCAAAAGAGTAAACTGACAGATCAACATAACTCCTAAAGCTAAGCTGCCCAAACTGCAAGAAATTTACACTCCGGCTTTGGCAGCTCCAAGTATAGGCTATTTATAGTATGCCGGTGGCGATACTAATACTGACTCCGAATTTCCACGAGATTCGGGCGATATTTGGTGGTGTTAGTGTTCTGGCAGCAGTCCTTCGCTGGGAGGTTTCATTCGTTGCTTTACCGTGGTAGCTGTATATGCCCCATAATTCTAGCCTACTGGCGGTGTGTGATCGTCTTCGTGACCGAGTGGGTTGTCTGGGTAACAACGGTAAATAGAAGAGCGCATCGCCGTAGAGGAAAGAGAGCGCTGCATGTGTGACATCATCGCGCAGGAATGCGACGCAGCGCGCTGGTGGCGGCTACTAGTATCACTGTTGTCCGAAGCTTATTTGAGCGTCTTCAAACAACGAACAAAACATTTTTACTTAAAGTAATCAAAGGTGATTTTAACTTGCCAGATATTGATTGGTACAGTCTGACACCCAAAGCATGTTGCGAGAATTCAGAAGACGCCAAGCTAATATCAGTGTTCGCCAAAGCTTATTCGAACTTATTCAAACTAAATTTAAAAAGAACGCGGATGGTAGTTACGAATGATTTTAGCTTGACAAATATTGATTGGGACAACCTGATGCCGTAAAGAAAGTTACGAGCATTCAAGAGCCCCTAAGCTAACATCACTGTTTTCCATAGCTTATTTAAGTTTCTTCAAACAAAACATTAAAAAAAAAGAAATTCGGGGATAGTAGGTACGGACGATTTTACCTTGCCAGATATTGACAGGAACAACCTGATGACCGAAGTAAGCTGCAAACATTCAAGACTTCTTGTCGATATTACCTTGCACGACTGTTCAAGCTCGTAAATTCTCCGAAGGCAATATAAAAGGGGAGGCGAGCCTCTGCTCGTCCGTGTATTTTTATCCTAGGTCATTGCCGGAAGTTTTGCTGTAACTATCGCGAACGGCGTAATAGACCATGCAATGGTCTTCTGTGATTTATATATTCGTTATTATGACACACACTTTGAAAAGGAAATGAAGCGTTGCAGAGACTTCTCCGGGCTAGTGAAGTCAATATCGTTGATTTCCAAGAAGCATCCCTGAATTTTTTTTTGTGTGTGTGTGTACTCGTGTGCTTGCATCAGAAGGTTTACACAAAAATTCAAGAAAAATTGAGTAGGAAGGCTCCAACCAATTTTTAAGTGTTCGTTTCCGCTTTCTCGTTAATACTTGCGCACTTACCGTGCTGCATATATGTGATATAATTTATTTAATATCACAATGCCCACCTTTCTTCGGGAAAGCCCGTAAATGTTTTGGACACACTTTTCTAAAAGGAATCTAAAAGTTTATCAACTTCGTCATAACGGGAGGGCGAATGCCAATGAACAGGGTATTGCAAGCGAGTTCTAAAATATTTGCAGTTGTTAACAATGGCCAGCAGTCTAGAGAATGATGACAACTGTTAACATCTGTTTGCTCCAACGACGGCTAGTTCCTGGTTTTCTTAATTTTAGAGCGCTCTTCTTGTCCTGGAAAAGTCCCAAGATCAAATTTGGAACTAGGCGGATTCTTTCAGCGGACACCACTCGCCGAGAGGCCGCTAGTTGCGCTTCGTTTAAGGTGGAAGTCTATTTATTCTTGTCTAAAGTTTCTCCGCTTTGTGGACTGCACCTGAATCATTATAGCCAAGCTTCGTGGTGCTGCAAAAGAGCCACACGCGCTGCCCGCTTGGTCACGCGCGCGCATTTTTCTAATTGAAGAGGAAATAGATTAACAAAAGCGGCGACATGCTGAGAGTGACTCTGCTCGACGTGCGAAAGACACGAGGAGGGAAAGAAAGCCACGTTTGGCTAGCCGAATCAAGTATTAACAGAATACATGCAAAGTTATCGCATTTCCAATCAATCTAGAGCGAAGCACCGCAGAAACACAGCCCAGTATTTTATTCGTGTTTTTCGTCTAGAACATCAACCTCTACAACATCGATTGACTTTTTTGGTCCACCCGAGACATCCTGATAATATTACTACATTCCCAACCTTTTATCGTGTTACTACGTCCTAAATTAGGCTGTTCATGTTTCACTCTTGCGTCAGAACTGCCCTGACAGTAGAGGTCCCGTAAATTATGTCAGAACCCCATAGATCACAAGACCCACCTTAAGCGCTATTCATACATGGAGAGAAAATTAAATTTTTGGCGCATCTGTAATCTGTAATCTTACAAAAACCCATACATGCAGACAGGAAAACAACTGGCAGAGTAGCTGCTCGAGACGGAACCACACAAACTCTCTCTAATAATGTGGGTTCGGCCCGGCTAGCTTATCCCGGATGTGTGGGCAGGAAGTTCCGAGACTTACTCATGCGCGGGAAGCACGTATGACCAGGATAATTAGTGGCGCTGGTCATTCTTTCCGCACGTCCTCCGCTAAACCCCACAAGAATCCCTACGGCCAGCGGTTCCCAGAGGCGAGCCTATCTGCTGCCGGGGGATCGTCAGCGTGGGGCCGACGCCTCAGCGGCCGACGACGAGGGACATCCGCCAATAAGCCCGGGGTCCACCGACCTCGCCTCTGACGAGCGCCACGATGCAAGACGCGTTTATAGGGGCGGAAAAGGCCTACCCGGAAATAACCTGATGCTCAGCCACGTCAACATCCGTTAGGCCTAATCAGTGCCGACAAGGTGGCGTAGATTTGAAATTACTCCCTGCGAGTTCCCAGTCGCCGCGACTCAAAGCGAATTCAATTAGTGTAGAATGCGTCTGGTTCTGGTTTTTGTAATACATGATTTTGGAGGTTCCGGCGAACATCTTAATTAGCTCGGGTAGTTTTTTTAGGCAGAGGACTTTCTCTTTTGTGCAACCTGTTCGTAAGATGACCCCGAAGGCGAGTAAAATAAAAGTTCATTATAGAGCTGTCACGCTGTGCGGAGCGTTGCTAGAGCCTGCCTTTGAATCTCTCCTGAACAGGGTTTTCAATTCTCTTTTAATATTATCTCTTAATCTACCCACTCCAACAATGACAGAAACCGACCAAGTGTTGGTGTGCGTTGCCTTTCTCCGATATAAATAAAACTTATTCCTGTTATCTTCTTTAGATTAAAACTCGGTGGTGTAAGATTTGTTGACCAAAAACTAATCGACAACCTATGTTTAAAAACATTCGCTAGTTTTTGCTGGGAGATGATCATGACCGCATTTTTATGTCAACCGTAGTCTTTGAAGAGCTTTCACAAAAAGTATTAGAAGACTCAGTGAATCCCCCACAATATTGAGAAGTTCAGAAACGCACAGTATGTTTGCATTCGAATGGGGTCCGCCAGATTAGTGACCCAACTTGTAATAACAGAGAGATGTTGGGACTGGTGTAGGCCTTTTAATAACGACAACACTGATTAATCGTAGTTGGGATATTTGGTGATTCATGCTTTTGCAAAAAGAGCTTTGTCTCCAGTAAATGGTTGCTAGTCCAGCAGTGTTCGTCCTTTTTCCTCTCTCTTTCTTTCTCTTTCTCTCTTTTCGTGTATCTTACCGAATTCAGCTGGTATTATTCAGAAACAGCAATGATATCTCTCTGCCCGAAATATAGAGGGGAGACTTGGCCTTCGTGTAGGTTATCCCAGACAATCGAGCAATATGCGCATTAACAATCTAGGGCTGAAAACGGCTGCCAGTATTTCGTTGCAAAGAAAGTTTCGTGTCCTTAGTTCCTTCTCTAGTGTTGTTGATTCATAACTCAATACATTTTCAAAGGCTCTTTGAATAGTTCGACAAGATGGTTTATGGAGCGTATATATCTGGAAGCTCCACTGACCGATTCATCTAGAGAAATCAGCAAAAATAACGTCAAACGGCGCATGACTTCATAAACAAAGTTCTTAGTATTCTCCACTGCGATAATCCCCATACCGTCGTTTACCCCAAAGTACATTTTGCCGCAAAGTTTCGACTCCAGCGACCTGTAGGGATCGCCACTCTCGGGCTAATATCTCGGTCGAAAACAGGTCGTGCCGTGCCTTGTGCCAGCTGTTGTTGCCAGCTCAAAGCACGGCGCTCGGGTTTAGGCAGGCACGCATTGGCTGTAAAATGGTTTGCCCCAATCTTTATCTACTACATTCCAAACCTGCGGCGGTGTGTTGTCGTAATCCACCATGCACAAGCTTTGCCTTGTTCGGGGACGCGATGAAAGGATTAGCTGCTGCGCTTCGACGCGCTGATGAGCGTTGATCAACGCACAATGTCCGGTTCAAGCGGTTGCGTAGGTTGCGTTCTGAGAAACCTTAGACAACACGCTGATAGGACAATAACGGCAGAGTCACCGGGGCAACGGTTCACCCTACACAACATGAAAAACATTGTAAGGGCGCATCTATGTCGTTTACAGGTTAACAGTTAGGGAAAGCTCCTACCCCCTCTTTCCACTTTAGCAGAGCGAACGCCGGAGAGGAGGTCGCCTCCTCGCCAGCATTCGCTTTCCTAAAGAGAAGAGGGGTGATGGCAGCTTCCTTTGAACTCTTAATCTATTACCGACCCTAGCCCATTATGAGTTATAATAATAATGCATTTATTTTCCATGCGAGCGATGTAGGAGGTAGGGGAAAAAAAGCTGAAGAAATCAGCTTGACGAGCTGTTTCCTCCACATAAATTACACTATGTAAAAAGCAAAAAGGCAGGCAGTACAGCACATCGCTCAAAAAAGCTGTGTAACAGTCATAGCAACAAGTTTTTTCTTCTTCGTGAGACTGAATATAAACACTCCACAATCATAACATCTCAACACTCATGATACACTCGTGTTAGAAAAGAAAACAATTCATATTAATTTTTATGTAGATTCCAGTTGTATGTTTCAATTATAACAGAAATTGAGCAGTTCTGGAAGTTCGCGTTTTATAATTTGCTTCCCATAACTCGTTTTACACGAATAAATACTCCATATGTCATTGCTACATGTAGGATATGTGATTGTTATTTTACATAAACATGCTAACTTAATAATAAGATTCGTATTGCTTTTTACCTCCTCCTTATACATTAACTCAGCGAATAAGTATTCATTTATATGCAACAGCGACCAATAAGAAACACATGACGAGGAAGACGGACAAGCGCTAACTTCAACAAAAGTTTATTGCCGAACCAGCACTTATATGACGGCCTGAAAAGGTGGAAAGAAAGAAACTCAAAGATGCAAGAAGAACAGTGAGTGCCGCCTACGAAGAATTCTATCATTTTCTGTTCTTTGCACTCTTTGAATCTTCCTTTCACTTTTATGCTTTAGATATGCTGCGCAAGAACTTTTGGTTGAAAGTTAGCGCGTCCCGTCTTCCTCGTCCGTGTGTTTTATGAGCGCTTGTTGTCAGTGAGAGAACCAACACGCCAACCTTCCTCGAAGTAATTAGTTTTGAGGAAGTGTGCAGAAACTGATCGTACGGTAAACTTTTGTCTCAGAGTATGATATATTAAGTGTATGTTCAAACGTGACTAGAGTACAATAGTCGAGAAAGTTTCGACAGTGCTTAGTTTGTATGTTCTTTCCAAGTCCTCCGTTACGCAAACAACACTCCAAGGGTTTTGAAGGCGCTACCGCTATTTTTTTTTAATTGAAAAAACTAGTTGCTTCATAAGCACATAAATATATATATATATTTTTTTTATTTTTGTTTTCAATATGGCCCTGTTGTTGCTGCTCTTTGTTTATGAGACAACCAATGCCACTGCACTCCCTTTACTTCGGTGGCTATCGCGCCAGTCGCCTACATCATGCTACCAGGGAAGCAACAAGGGACGAGCAGAAATTGCGAGAGGATCTGTTTCGGCCAGTTCACTGTTTTTCCGCTAGGTGGCGTCAATATTGCTAGAGTTGCGAATAGCTGGAGGACAGAACGTTGGTGCCCAATCCACTGTTTGGTGCACTGCAACAAAAAGTTAACTCTTAAAAACGTGACACAAATCCAGATCTTGGGGAGATTAGTCCCACTGCTGTGAAGCTATTTTTGTCGTAATGCTTATAATAACTGGAGGCGAAGTTATATTTGCATTGTTTCGCAAAAACAACATTGTCTATATAAATTTGTATCGTGTTGCGTCATGCCACGTAACACTCAAGTGTACAATTCAAATGTTACGGCGCGTAGAACTATATGAGCAATACCGGTGTCATGCATCAGCAGCTCTTCTAGGGTGCAAACGCCTTTGCCATGTTACGTCAGCAGCGAATTGCGACATTCTGCCGTAATTTACTTTCCAACTAGGTATAAATACGGGCTAACTAAAATCACTCGAACAACCGAACTGGAAATTACTTGTTTATTAGAACAAACGAATTATGATGACATAGGCACGATAACTAGATCAAAAGAGCTAGTGCTAAATTGTTCCGCACACTTACAGCTAGATAAAAATAAAACGATATAGCAATTAGTAATGCGACTCGGAAATGCTTTGGGACTTGACATGCCTGGGGAACAGGAGGTATGAATTGCGTGTAAGAAAAAAAAAAGGCATTCTTCTAGCAGAACTTTTCTTGTCACGCTGAGAGTATAAAACTCCAAATCAAACAAACTTGGTCTTGCTCCTAAAGCTACAACCGTGTGTTATAAATAGCCTCTTAGGAGCACGAACGATATGAGAGAAACGACGATAAAAATCCCTGGAGAAGGCGCACAAAGGGTTCAAAGGTCTAACACAAATCTCCAAACACAACTAGGTGATTGGTGCGCGCCCGAAAAAATCCGCCTGGTCCTCGTATCGAACCAGGGATTTCTCCATTTTTAGTGGAGCGCTCTACCAAATGAGCTAACCACCCTTGTTGGGGTTAGACTGGTGACACTTGATAAAACCCGTTTGCTCTACTGACACCTAACTCCTGGTTAGCTAAGTTGGTAGAGCGCTCCACTGAAAATAGAGAGGCCCCTGGTTTGATACCAGGATCAGGCGGATTTGTTTTGGTCACGCACCAGTCACCTAGTTGTGTTTGGAGATTCGGGCCTGTCCTTTGCCCCCCTTGTTCCTCCTTCTCCAGGGATATGTTGGTGCTAGACTGGTGGCAGCTGATAAAACCCGTTTGCTCTACTGACGCCTAACTCCTGGTTACCTCGAGGACAACGTCTAGAACGACCTCAAGGACGACTTCTAGGACGAGCTCGAGGACGACCTGAAGGATGACTTCTAGGACGACCCCAAGGACGACCTCAAGGATGACGTCTAGGACGACCTCAAGGACGACTTCTAGGACGACCTCGAGGACGACGCCTAGAGAAATTCAGCATTTCCACTCTAGCGAAAACCAGAGTGGAAAAGCAGGAAAGGTTGCGACCTTCGCTTATAGATGGCGGGAGCTGTCCAGAGGTTTGTGTCGACATTTATTTGGTGACGGACACAAAACTATGGAAACTAGCCCTTAAAAACTTCACTGTAAAAGTGAGCTGCAATCCTGTCGCTTAACATGTCCGATGTTGCTAGTGAAATCCCAGACCACAATACATTAGCGTTAACAGGAGCACCAGAAACAAACATCCAGGAACCCGGCGAATTTGATCGAATGAGCTTAGCTTGGCCCGGAGACTGTTTGTTTCTAGGAAAAGTAGTTTGAACAAAAAATTGCTTCACTCGGATGCATCGTTGCGCCAGGTGGTAGCAGTGTCCAACTTTGCTAAATTACATTCCTCCATTGTTAGAGTGGAATTAACTTATTGGAGAATACTATTATATCCCGCCATGTTCTTCCTCTCAATACAACTTCTTACTTTTTGTTTAGAAAGACGAGATTAGTGCATCAATAGGGAGTGGCACTCTAATAATCAAGAATATCTCTTATTAGAACACTCACAATATGAAGAAGCAGCAAATACATCGCCCAATATTTGACTCCAGCCTTGATTACCTCGACCTTCTAGGCCAACATACATTTTATATTGCTATCAAACATAACCAAAGAAATCTCTGTTGCCTGGCTACTCTTCGGCCCCCCTCCCCTCCCCCGTCGCCCTTTTCTTGTACATAACGTGTTTTGTTGTGATTCAAGGCGCTCAAAAAGAAAAAAAAAGGAAGCGTCCGTCCTATTGTCGCGTGAAATTAGGCTATTATCGTTTAGCATTATAGTCATAACAATATTCTATTCGTAGACTATTACATGTTGATGATTAAGAAAAAATTGCAGGTGAAGCATGTGCATTTATAGGCCAGTAATATAACATCTCCCCAGTCTTCACTCTACTACATTCCCCATTCAGCTTTTACTGGTCTTAAGGTCGGACATTTGAGTCGACCAGAGATGTGGCTCAAAATGAGACAGGACATAATTACATAATTTGCAGAAGATCTATATCACTGAGTTTGAGTCTAAAAATGTATGGTTGCTTAACATCTATTCCAAGTTCTTCCTTGCGCAATATTTATACTAATATTGTAACCAGAAAACATGCGACCCTATGTAATAGGTCGTCTTAGAAAACGAGAGCAAAAAAGTACTGCATTTTTGACTGAGTGATTTAGGAAAATGTAGAAATGCTTTTCACTCGTCCAGCGCGTGAAAAGGGACAACGATAACTTCCATAATTGACAAAAGTGGAAACAATATAACCAGGGCGCCGTCAAAATCTTGGAATGCTGAAATATCTTAAATGCAAAAAGGTAAAAAAATGTATTACCTGTTGCTTTGCAAAATGTTCTTTTTCATAAAACCATGCCGCCCTAATTAACTAAATAAAATTACCAACGGATTAAATAATTGTCCGATATTAAATCATCAATTAGCTTGTATCATCTTGTAAATAGTCGTTTGTGAAGAAAAACTGCAAACAGAAAGCTTAATGTAAACAGACATTTGTTTCTTACAGTTGCTCGTCGCCTCAATTGTAATATTTCTTACGTTACACTTGAGGCGACGGCAAATCCGACGCGGATTTGCGACGTGACATATAGTGTTTTCCACCTATTTTGCGTGTTATTACTTTTTTCCTGTTGACATTCACAGCTCGGGGAAACTTGCAAACAAAGGACAGGAACCGTGAAGGACATGGCTTCTTGATGTCGGAACAGCTTCTCATTCCGAGGAAGAAAACACAAACGAGACCAAAATTATATGTATTTTGTTTCACCAGAAACCTTTCTGCAGATTCTTTCAGTGTTGATATATGTGCATTTTATATATTTCAGATTGATTAGAAGTTTGAACCCTATCGTGAGAAACGTAGAATTCACAAAGCCCTTCCGAAAATCTAAATTTAATCTACTTGATAAAATAAACATATGCACACCTAAATAAAAAACGAAAAACAACAATGAAATAGTCGTTAAATCTGCATTACAAATGCCAGCCTAGTGTCTTTCACATTCTTTACGCAGTAGTGATACATGATTTTTCTTATGAAAAACTAAAACCTATATAAAGATGGGCATGGGCAAAGATGAAAGCCAAAGTGCCTTACGTCTACAGCGCACGACTTCACATTACGTATGCTGAAATGCGATTTCCTTACATACTCAGTGTTTGTTTTACATTTTAATATGCTTTAAAACGGTTGACCACTTTAGAATGTGTTCGGCTACCTAAGCGCAATAATTAAAACAAAGGCCAATAGAAAAAAAAGAAAACGAGAAAGGACTGAACATTTTATCATTCTGCTAAAGACGTTTAAATGCTTTAGCTTTATAGGGCCATTGTTGGAGAGATGTTTTTCGAAACGACATAAAATGTTATGGTAATACTTTTAATGTTCTACAAGTCTTTGAACCTTCTAACTGTTACTGTGGTGATTATGCAATTTCAATTTACGGAAACACAGCGTGCCGATCGTTGGTGGCACTGCAGTGGCTGTCGTGGTTGTTACCGCTGTTTTTGTTGTTCTTGACGGTGTTGCCTCTGTATTCCGATTTCGACGTTGTACAAAGAAACTGTTTATGCACCGAGAAGTCCGCTCCAAAGTCCATGCAAAGTAGTCTGGAAACGTTTCGCGCGCAGACGCAATCGGTGGTGGTGCCCTTGCGCGTGGTTGGGACTGTGGCCCTGCTCACGGGGTGTAACCCCAACGATTTGCGCATGAAGTCGATAAACCACAGATTGCGTTCCGCGGTCACGTTAAAATCTCCAGTGATGGTCATGGGCGTTGTGTCACAGTCTCTCTTCCATGCCTTCAAGCGCTTTCACCAACGGTGTTTAATTGACAAAATGCACCAAGAGGGAGCGTTTTAAGCTCACTTTGGTTGTGTTTGTCGATATGTAGACGATGGTGATGAGCGTGCGCACGCCAATTCTCGCTCAGACAGCGCAGACGTGGCCGCAATCGCGGTAGGGGGTGGTGTTGGCGGTGTCGGTGCTGGTAGTGCCAAAAACCTCTCACTCAGACTGAGTGTAGAATTGTGTGAGGCCCCTTTGGCACATTCGAATATCGCCTAATTTTCTGGGTTACAAAGAAAATTGAAGGGTTACTTTCCTGCCCTTTCAATCCTTTTTGTTCCGCCGTTTTCCGCGTTCTTTCGAGGCATGACAACCCTAGAGCGAGGCGATAAAAAGGGACGGATAGACACGAATCTCCGAAGCTTCGGGTCTGTCCGTCCCTTCTTGTCTATCACTCTAGGGTTACCATGTCTATCCTTAAAAAGTTCGCCTGCCCACTTGCTTTAACTCTTTGTTCTACACTACATGTTTCTGCTGTTCTTTTTTTGTCATTTGCACCTGTCTTCACTCCGCGCGCTTTCACACACCACCTGCTTCTGCGCCTCCAGTTTCTGTGTGCTGTGCCCTTAGCTCCATCAGCAACACACTCGGCTTCCACGCCGGTAACCGGGGATCGATCCCTGGAACCGGCTGTCGTTCTTTTTTTTAGATCGTCAAGCGGGTAAAGACTGACCGACCTTCACATTTCGTGCTTACGCTGTTCCTGAGGCTGGTTGGCCCTATAAAGCTACCACTTTAATACTTTTTTTTTATCTCGCATAGTATTACTAAAGACTCAGCAGCGAGTTAATATCTGAGCATATTTGTTTCAGTGGCCGGTATTTTGCGAACCTTGTGTACGTTAAACATTTCATTGCAATTATTTACGCATTTCTTGGGAATCTCTTATATTTTCAATACTTCGACTGGGAAACAAAATGTTTCGGAATACATGATCTTTTTATAATTTTATTGTAAATTTTACTGAGTTCAAAATCTAGAACTGGGGCACAGCACGTATAGTGTCTGGTGTGAAAATCGGGTGCACAACACAGAGAATATATTTTCGTGAATCACCTTAGCTTTTATTTCTTCGTGTGTATATAGTGCATAAGTATATCTTTACAGTGATAGCTTTTATGTACTCTTTCTACCACTGAAAATGACGTCTGCTGTTTTTGCCGTAGATGTTCACGTCACAGGTGGCGTATTAGGGCGCAGAATGTCCGTCGTCGATGTTGCCGAACCCTTGAAAAGCATCGCCCGCCGCCCGCGGGAATCCATCGTGGGTCCGCTGAAAGTGGGTGCGTTACCACTGAGCTACGATTTTTTTTTCTTTATCGCAACCAAGCAGACGGCACAACTCACTTCATTTACAAAGTGCAATACGAGACACTGCAGCACGTGTTGAAATCGTGGCGTCTCGTGGAGAGTGCCGTACACGCTCAGCCACTCGGGCTTGGGCTCGAGGGAAGTAATAACACTTTCAACAATCCTCACGCGGCAGAAGAAATAAAATCGAACTTCTCTCGCATTGGCGTCGGCATGTCTTATTGCCGTGCGCGATCTCCATATACTAAGCCCTCCCCCCCCCCCCCCCAAAACAAAAAAGAAAAGAAAAAGAAACATGTCATATGGTACCCCATTATCGTTCGTTACGACCAAAAAGCGTATGCCCATCGGGCTAATGTAGAGTTGTTTCTTTAGCGTGCGTTGAAGGTACATCCCAGAAAAATAAAGCGTCCTCACAGAAACCAAATCCGTGTTTAATGTTCTCCGTTTGCTTCCATAAACGTCAGTCCACAGAGAAGCGAACGTATTCGCCCTTTTCCTTGAGCCGCACCTTCACAGGTAATGTGGTGTTGCGCAATTTATAAAAAAATAAAGAGTTATCGCCGAAGGAGCGATGCACATATGTTTCAGTCGCTTCAATGCATCCTGGGCCCGCTGCAAAAAAAAAAAAAAAAAAAAAACAGAACGATACAGCGGGGTGGGAAACCAAACAAATAACGCTGCAGCGTTTTTTTGGTTTTTTTTTTCGTTAAAACAAAGAGGCATTCTATAAAAAAAACTGTAAAGAAAAAAAAAAGAACTGCGTCGGCCCCCTTTTTCTGGAACCCCACGAGTCTCGTTGGCTCCCCGTCACAAGCCGATACAAGAAAAAAAGGAAAATGAGACGACAATTTTACTTGGATAAATGCACGTATTAAAATGCAAGTGATCTGGCCAAAAAAAAAAAGCAACGGGACACAAATTGCTTGATAAACAAATGCGACAACCCCAAACCACCCTCGCGCACATGCTGCAACAAATTATCACGTCTCACCGGTTCCCACCAAAAGTTCCAGATGACCGTCGCAAAAACACGATGAAACTTCTGGATATTTATGCACGCTCAATGAATGGCCTGTATTATACCACACTTTGGAAGTAAGAAAAAAGTTATAAACCGTTCCTTTAGCAAAAATCGACAGGTCTGTGGCGACACCCGGCCAAACGTGTTTTTTCTCTCGGTAACAATTAATAGGCACGTCAAGGAACGGGCACGGCACAGTGTCCCACCCCACGCCTTTGAACACCGAAGGTGTTGTGGCCCAAGCCCCACGCTCCTTGCTCCACGCTCCACGCCAAAAGCCTCGGCACTTTGACCAGTTTAGAACCGCCCTGGTCTCACCAGAAATAAAATAGCCAAAGACACCGCAGCACTCACGGTCTTGTTACCGCAAAAAAGAAAAAAGAAAAACAGGAACATTGATAGCGTAGCTCGAAACTTTCACTCCTAGGTTTCCCAACCAGAAACCGCTACACTGCTCGCTATTCAAGACGCTCAAATCGAAAAGTCCCAAGTACAAATTAACATATAAAGGTAACAACGGGCATCCTCGTCGCACGGAGGAACGAACGTTTATCGGAAAGGTTAACTCCTCGTTAACACTGGGCCGCGTCGTGGAAGCTTTGTTCGCCATTCTGGACCCCTCCAAAATGACTGAGCTAACGTTGGCTCGCTCTAAAACATAAAAAGGAATATCGTGCTTAACGCGAACGAAAGCTTTGCCAAATCTATATGAAGCATGGTGACTTGGTCTCCGGAATTATCGTACGCCTCCAAAGCGCTCCGAGCCACGGGAAGGTTCTCTGTGATGGAGCGACCCTGAATCACGCAGGTCTGATGCTCCCCGGTAAGTAGGTAAACGACGCACTAACACCTTCGCAAAAAGTTTGTAGTTGAGGTTGCACAGCGTTATTAGCCGATAACCTGTGACTCTGCGAAGTTTATCGTCATAGTCCCTTTTCGGGATTAGTACAGTTTACGCTCGCGCGAAAAAATTCGGTAGCGTTTTATGTCTGTACGCCTCAAAAAATACATTTAACAAAATCTTCGCTACAAAACCTTCAAATAAATTTTTAAAAATTAGCCCTAAACTATCTGGCCCTAGCGTCTTCGCGTTGGCCATAAAGTCATTGGCCCTCTATACCTCCTGTATGAAGATGGGCTCCTCGATCCTTTCTTGCTCCTCTCGGTCAAGCTGGAGGCGAGAATCTAATAGTCTCTCGCACGCGGAGTCTTTCCTACCTATGGCTTGATATCAAAGAGCTGCCGGTAGTGCTCGACGAACAGCTACACTCGGTCACACACGGTTTCGTGCTAACCCCCCCACCCCCCTCTCTCCCTTATATTTTATTTCCCCTATTTCAATGCGCAGCGCCTACCTTTTCTTCTCGGCCAAGGAAAGTGCAGTCGGTTACTCGACTAGTAACTCGTCTAGGCGCTATTTCACCCCCGCTATAATCTTAAGTCCTGTGCCAGACCTCTCACACTAGGCTTGTGGCAGGGCTGCTAAATCGGCGATTAAGCCGTCCTCAGCGTGACACGCGTCAAACGCTAAATAGAAGACCTTTCCATCAGAATAATCGTTATCTCCTGCATAAGGAGCTTCCATGCCACATAAATGCCCCCCTCAGTTGTTTTTTTTTAATAACGCTTGAAAGCTACCACTGCCGCGTTTAAAAAGGCCTCATCACTGAGCAGTTTTGCAACGAACTTCCAGAGCTTTCAGTTAAATGGCTTCGGTGACGCCTTATCGCCTATAGTCGCAGACACAAAACAGTGGTCCAAAAAATAAACAGGTGTGGCACGGTTAACATGGTTGCAACAGAAGCCGATACGTAAATGTGGTCTAATCGCGCGTTCGAGGACGCCTGTAGATGTGTAAAACAAATCTCTGACGTTTCGTTTTTCACAGTTCCCGCGTCCACCAAATCAAGATTTTCGAGCAAATCACATAGAACCGTAACTATGTGCTGCCGAGTCGACGAACTATTTACCGTTCGAACGACGCAATTAAAATCACTACACAACACGACTATTTTATTACAATCTACAAACCGCCGTAGGCCAGAAAAAGAAAAGGAAAGAAACCCGGTTTTTCACCGTACTGGGGGCATATATACAAAATACGCCGCAGTGAACTGCTGAAAATACAAAGTCATACAAAATAAAACATCCTTCAGTGTCGGTGGTGACGGCCAACTCAGACAAAGCAACGACTATGCTAAAAATGACTTTAGTGCGTTCGCTACCTGCTCCTCTTCGGCCATCTTGGTCTCCAGCAACGCTAAAAAATCGAGTCTCTCCTTAATTTGTAGACGCTGTATTGATATTGTTTTCTGCGCGCGCCGAGACCTCGTACATTTAGCGTTGTGACCTTGATAGCTGTGTCGTGCGTAAAAATCATGCTGCGCATGATGCAGCACTTGCCTTAGCGCCGCAAAGGGGTCTTTGGTACCAGGCTTTACTGCCTTACTTGCTGTGATGGCGTCGCCGGTCGTCCGGAGGGGGGGGGGGGGGGGGGGATGTTTGGTACGGCCGTCTACCGGCCGCGCTTGCTCAGCTTTTTCATCCACGGGTTGAAGGCAGGAGGTCTATCCACTGTAGTGGTCGCCTCATCGAGGGCTGCTTCAAGGAGTCCGTGTTCTCGCCATGTCCTGCTGCTCCACGTGGGACACGTATGGGGTGGGCGAGTCGCTGTGTCGTCAAGGGAAGACGCCACAGCGGAAGGGAGAGACAAGTTTTCTTCTGGTGCGGCGGCTGCCGACTTGTCCTGGATGTCTACCGCAGAGTCTTGCGCTGGATCGCCGCCTCCGGCGGCTTCTACATGTTGCCCCAGGAACCTCTGGGCATCGCGTTCCAATCCGCTGGCAGACAGCTCTGCTTCCTCCATCTCCATAAAAAACGGCAAGTCGTCCGCCGCGGCTCCGCCGGTAACAGCAGCGTACGTATTGACGCACTCCTCCTTGTTATGGCCGATGCGGTAGCACTTGGTGCACTCCGGTACACGGCTATCACGTTTAGTGTAACCAACTCATCTGCAGCGCAAACAGACCGGAGTCCTGCCTGGAATCACGATGAGGGTGTTGGCACCGTAAAGCCGGAGCTGTGTGGCATGTCTTCAGGCGTGACACCGGTCTTCAGCGTAATGCAGACCAGACGGGTCGTCGACTCGATGCCTTCGAAGCCTTCGAATCTTCACTTTTCACGTCCGACCTCGTGAACTTACCCGTAAACTTCTAAAAGTTCGCGCACCGCGTCGTCCGAGAGGTGAAAAGGCACCCAGTGCAGACGGACGCGAACCTCCGTGAAGCTGGGGTCGACGACGACACACTTGAGGTTCTTGACCTCGTAGTCCTTTTGGGCGAGAAGTCGATCTTTCGTTTACGGCGTCCGAAGCGTTGCGGGCCAAAGGTGGTTCATTTGGAACGCCCCCAACGCCACGACGTTGGACAATACAGCGATTCGCTTCAACTCTTGCATGAAATCCTCGATCCGGTACGGACGTCCTTTGAGGTCGCAATTCAACAGGACGGAGTTAAGGCACGCCGACCCGGTTGACATCGGTGGCAGCACAACCTTATACTCGTCGGCCGAAGCTGCGTCAACACAGCGACAAAAGAACCACGGCCGGAGAGGGGCTGTTATAGCCGCTCTGGAAGAACTCGTCATCCTGTGACTAAACGTCTCATGCGAGCGCAGAAGCAGAATTTCACCGAGCTATGCTTTTAACGTGAAATGTTTTTTGGTAAGGTGTTTTACATTTGTGCAACCCGGATAAAAGCGTCGTCGCGAGACTTCATACCAGTGTTGTACGGAACGGCGTTCCCAGGAACGGCGTTCCTGGAACGCATTCCTTTTAGGAGGAACGAAGGAACGCCGCCGTTCCATTTTGTGTCGGTGGAACTGGAATGGGAACTCGTTACGTTTTTACTGAAACGGAAAGAGTAATGGCGGTCCGTTTTTTTTTTTTTTTTGTCCAGTGGGGTAATTTTTATATTATTTCTAAGAGGGAAATTCTAAATGTATAAAAACTATATATCTCAAAATATATTGTTTTTAACTCGTCAACTATCTGGCTGCTTATCGTTGGGTTTATTTTGTGTGGCCCTCCCTTGGTAACAGTCGGTTGCAGGAGAGCTAATGGACAGTGATTCTTCTTTGAGGGCCCGAGAGTGCAGTACAAAAAGCAAAAATTTTAGTCGCAGGAAAAGACACAGAAAAAGGGACGTTTTAAACTCAGCTACTTTCTTTGCTTCCACGAATCCTCGCAGACCCAGAAATTTAAGGTGGACTACAGCTATTTCTGAACTTGCATAAAGAAAACCTACAGTTACAAAAAAATCACAGGTTACCAGACATCGAACGCGCCCTTGTATTCCGAACATTCCATTTCAACGATACACAAAAATTAACCTTTATTCCTTCTCTCCTTGTCCGCCACCTTCAAACTGAACAACAAATCCAACCTTCACGAAGAAGGACTTGTAGTTTTTAAGATTGACCTTCCAAAAGCCCTACCCTCTCCTTCACTTGTTCGTCTTGCGGACAGCAACATCGAGAATAAACTGTTGTTAAGTTCGAAAAAGCGACTTTATTAGATTGAAACGTGTGAGGTTATTGTAAAACGCTCGTGCAATGTGGGTTAACAGCACATTTGGCTCGTTTGAATCGTCCACCACAAACATGAATATAGATAAAAGCTGAGATTTCTAAACTTGAATATATTAACAAATAAAGCCCTGCTCCCGCTTGTTTTCTTCTCCTGTTGCCCTCCATCACGATATGCGAATTCGAATGTTCCCATTTGATGGGATAGATAAAAAAAAACGTTTGCTCGATATAACTAAATATGGTAATCAGCAAAATACAAATGTGACGTATATGTAACGATACGGTCCATTTTTTAAACTGTAACGGGAAGGAGTTCCTTTTTCACAAATGGAACTTGTAGCGGGAACGCGCTCTAAAAATCAGAAGGAACGAGGAACGAGCCTTCGTTCCTTTTTTGAGGAACGTGTATACACTGCTCCATACTGATGGGTTTTTAGTGTGTGCGCGTGTGTGTGTGTTGAGGGGGGAGGGGGGAGATGGAGGCCATCGCAGTAAAAAGAATGTTTCCGCCAGGCGGGAATCTAACCATTTCAATTATTAAGAGAGTGTCTTTCCAGCATGTCACGATACATCGTCGTGGATTCAGGTGCTATTTGGTGGGAACGCTCTGAATGGCATCCGCTCTGCGTCCGGCAGATAGCAACCTGTCGCACTGTCGCAAGTTTTTTTTTTTTTTTTAACCTGAGTAAGCACCGCTATCTCCAATCTAGGAATTCCTGTCGAGTATACACGCCACACCTTAAGCCAGGCGCTAAACTAACCGACGAAGAGCGCCGCGAGCACATATGCCACATATTTCACGTGCTACACAACTGCAGAGCAATTTACTATGCATTTGTTTTTATTGCCGGGTTTTGACAAACAGAAAAGAAAGCGCTTCAAACATTATAAAAAATAATCATGTTTTCCCAGAACAGCCAAATTCACATGGCTAAAAATATTTCATATGCGCCACACTTTCAAGCACACGTACCCAAACAGGCGCACACATCTTTGGGCCTTCCACACCCCTATAATTTGCCGCATCATTTCGCAAACGTATTCATGCGCCTGTCTGACGTTAATGGCTGCATGCCGTAGGGCCACAGTTGACTTCCAATTACTATTAAGCCCCACAAGGAAAACCAGATTGAACGGTACATTATTGTCATTTTCAACGGATAAGTATCGAAAACCGTGTGTGTCCAAAGGCAGATTCTTTAATGTACGTTGTAAAATGTCCCTAAAAAAGACCCCGTCCCAGCACTCGAAAAACAGATGCTTTACCATATCTAGCTTCTTACAAAAAAGAAATCACCCACATACTGCAAATAAGCCAATCTCATGCAGCCATATGTTAATCGGTAACACTCCAGTATGCCGTTTAAAGAAAAATCCACTGGCGTTCTATTCAATCACTGAAGAACATTTTAACCCGGGCACACAGAAAACAGCGACCTGTATAAAGGAACAGGGAGAGCAACACCGACGAGGTATCTATACAAAGTTTCCCGCGACATTTCACATAAATACTCGAAAGAAAAAGGCTCGAGGTACTTCTAAGTACTTCTTATGAGTAGTGAATGCGAAAGCACGAATGTCGCTCTTGCATGCGCCGTCGTGAAGTTGCCGCTTCTCTACAGTTTACTAGAATAGTAGTAGTGGAAAAATAGCCGGGCCTCTAGATGAGGCGCTTCGTGTAGAACCTACCAGGAAGCGCTGGTGTTCGATTCCGAAGCACTCCTGCCAGAGAAGTTCTCGCCAAGCGTAGCTGTTTTTGATCTTAGCGTTTCATTAGTGTGGCCTATGAATGCTTTATGGGTGTTTCAACGTCTATGAAATATTGTTTAAAGCATACTTGGGCAATCTAGTGAAAACCGGGGTAACCAGTCTTGCATGCTGGAGCGTAGCGGTGCGCATCCGTCTTCTTTCTCTTCGTTTTCATCGCTTAGCGACAAGACTTGAACCTATGTAATCACAATGCCAAGCACTCAACATTCACAAAAAAAAATTGCGAAAACGACCATATATACACCGCAGAAACCATCTGAGAACGTACGCGACGCCATATCCCGTGTTACAGTAGCCATATCCTCCGTATTTCGACAACAGCGCCACTCGCGGCATTCTACACTTCTGTCTTCACACGGCCGATGGGGCGCCACCGACGCTTTTTTTACTGCCCGTATATTCTAGTTCACTGTAGCTTCTCGCTGACATCGGCCCCGCCGGCGGCACGGAATCGGCTGCAGGAATCAGCTGGCGCGCTCAGGCGGAAAGCGGCCAGCCGATTACTTTTGCCGGCGGCGCTAAAGCCCCTTGATGTTTGGGTTTGTCTCGCAAGCAGCGTCAAATGCGCCAGTACACGAGGCCCGTGTCTCGAGCGGCCTTAGGAAGCAAATGGCGGCGCAGCACTGAAATAGCTGCCCTTGGAAGCCAATGGCGGCGGAGCACCCGCTCGTGGCACGTGTCTTGCGCGTGTCTGCAACAATGGTAGGCGGTACTTTAAGCGTGAATTTCATCAAGGAATTTTAGGCGGCGCGGGCACGCAGCGCCATGGGGTGGCGCTAATTGAAACTGACGCGCGTCGGCTCCATTTCACTGTCGTGTTGCTGGGCTTTTTGCGTTGTTTCAAAGCTGGGATGCTTCAGATCGGGGTTTCGGGAATTTATCTGCCGTTTGGCGCGGCTGATGACATCGGCTCGCTTTATGGGACAGCTAATTCTTTCGCATTAAAACGCAGGGTCGGAAACGTTGTCGCCTGACCGTCTTCTCGCCAGTGGCCACAGATTTCTCCTGCTGTAAACGCACATGCGCAAGAAATAACAAACTAAGGCAAAGCTCTGCTTAAGCGCAGCTGACACATTGTGCGAAAAAAAAAAAACATAATTCGCTTTGCGCAAAACAAAAAGAAAACATTTTGTGTACAACCTGCCTCAGAAATAAATGATGTGTCCCATTAGAAACCCTGATAGTGAGCCCTATTGGAGAAGACATACTGTAGAGTTACACGACGAAGCTGAGAGATGAAAGGGCAGGAATTTGTTGATGCTCGCACGGGCCATGGTGTGCAATTTGTCTTTTTCCAGAAAATTGTGGAATGTACTTCAAGTGTTCCACTGCTCGCGTGTCAACGCACAGAGAATACATGGAGTCTTCGCCGTTTTCATTTGGGTATCAACCTGGGAAACGACTAGCGGAACAAATCTCGGCAGTATAGAGTTATTTTAATGCACGCTAGAGGTTCACCTGGCGCTAGTGTGCTGTCTAAAGTTGAAGCAGACAACAACCAATCGATAGCTGACTCCCGGTAATGAATTTGTATAAGAAAAAGTGACTCAATTTTCTCTTTGCACTCGATTATAAGAGCAAATATCCCGAATAATGCGTACGTGCTATGTAGCTCGGAACATTTCCTCAGTATGGCAGACGAAAAAATTGGTAAGTTACGGCAATTTTCTTTTAAATTATTTACATTAAAATCGGTGCTAAAACGGCTTCGTACTAGTATTATTTGCACTGTCGGACATCATTTGCGCGAACTCGACGTAGGGGCGTTTTGCAATTGGGTATAAAACTTTCCAAACGAAAGAAGGACACCTGGAAAACCAACGGGAGACGGCAAGAACTACGCAGTTGCATTGGATTAATAACTTCCTGTGTATGTGCGATCAAAATAATTTAAAGGTTACTTAATATAGTCCGATTTTTAATAAGTGAGTAGCGCTTTATTATTTCTGCTCTGAGCGAAGATTCTTTTTCTACGTTCAAAACATCCACCGCACGCTCGAAATCTTAAAAAAAAGGGAAAAACCAGAAACCAGGTGCCCGATAAAAGCTTCCCGGCATAGGAGTTAATAAAAATACACTTTCATAGCCCCCATACCTTTTTCTCACGTTGTGAATGTTTTTAACCGCTCGTAAAGCATGACGGAGTCATTTTTATAGGGAACGCGACAGAACAGCACACGACAAAACAGCACGCGACAAAACAGCACGGTCAAAACAGCACGCGTCAAAACAGCACAGCGTCAAAACAGCACGGCGACAAAACAGCACGAGTCAAAATAGCACGCGACAAAACAGCACAGCGTCAAAACGGCACAGCGACAGAAGAGCACGTGCCAAAACAGCACGGCGTCAAAACAGCACGGCGTCAAAACAGCACGGCGACAAAACAGCACGCATATAGCAACTTCAAGCGCGTTCTACACCTCTCTCTGCGCGAATAATATCGAACCTCCTTGACCTTTTCAATTATTGTCCCTAGGTTATAAAGGAATTTATTGCCAATTTCAGAGCTTACCAAACTCCGCAACCCGGAACCCCCCCCCCCCCCCCCCTTTCAAAAAAACAAAACAAATATCGTGTCACGACCCTCCCTCGGGCTTTTCACGAGGCTACAAGAGTCAGTTACAATGATGAATACTAGTAGCAGTCCACATAATAAAATGTATGCTGAAGCTGACTAAACTTATAACCACAAAAAAAAAAAACACTGGATCTGTCGGACCCACAGTTTAGAAGGCAGGGCAGTTGGTAGTGGACCACGATTTTTATCACAACAGGAGTTACCGATCGGCATCCAGCGTTAAGCATTCCCGTAAGGTGACAAGCGGAAAGCTTTAAACAAACGAGTGCAATTGTTCGAACCTCCTTCAGCGAAGCTCTTGTTGGTGCGTTTGTCGGATTTTTCCGTGTCGTTTGTCAGCAGAAAAAGAAAAGGTCAGTATTTTCGAGGGGGTCTGGAGGGGGGGGGGGGGAGGGGGGGGGGCGGGGGGGGGGGGGTGCGACTCATTCCTGGCTATATTACCACTTCCTTTCGCAGTTTTCAGCTTGTCTCAGAGGTTGGTTCAACTTTCAACAAAAGCTCCGGGGGCGCAGGGGTCTTCAGGTTGAAATCTGGGTTTTAGACCTAATAGGGACCTGATAGGGATAGGGATAGGGAAGAAGAAAATCTAATCGTGAACTGCACAATGCAAATCAAGCGCGCCCGTAAATGCCGCACACTTTTTAACATCCCTAGCTTCCGTCTACTAGAGAAGGGAATAAATACGATTGTTTTATAGCCGTTTCTGTGGTTGTCGCGAATTTACTACCTCTCGCAGTCGTGAAAATGGGGAAAAATCGCACTGAGTACAATGCTTGAAAGTTTCTGGATTTTGACATTTGCCTTTCTGACCGAAGCGGTAGTGAAGCTCATGTTCGTCCTGTGTAGAAATACGAGCACACGAAAATAATGTCAGATCACGATAGGGCCCCAGTGCGTCTTGCAGAACAAGTAGTGTCGGCTGCCACAACAAATACAAATATCAGTACCTGGTTAACTCACTATACATTTTAAACAAACGCTTTTAAATATTACATTTTCGTCAGTATACTGATTTTCGTCAATAAACCGAAAAAAACCGAGAAGTTTATGAGTCTACAAATATTTACCGCAGTAATTTCCGAAACACATTTTTTTGGGCGCTGTGCTGTCTTGTCGTTTTGCTGTTTTGACGCTGAGCTGTTTCGACGCCGTGCTGCTTTGGCACGTGCTCTTCTGTCGCTGTACCGTTTTGACGCTGTGCTGTTTTGTCGCGTGCTATTTTGACGCGTGCTGTTTTGTCGCCGTGCTGTTTTGACGCTGTGCTGTTTTGACGCGTGCTGTTTTGACCGTGCTGTTTTGTCGCGTGCTGTTTTGTCGTGTGCTGTTCTGTCATGGTGCCATTTTTATATAGTGGCATGACGTGCATATCAGCACTATATAAGCACCACCGGAATGCTGGCGAACCTTGAATACACTTTAATTATCTTTCGACTGTTATTTTGTTTATAATATTCGCTCTTTTTTACATACTTGCCATGGAACAGAGGTTTGGGCGTGAAATATAGGGAAGTTTAGCATCGTTCGCTTGCGAACAAAAATACTGTAACTAAAGCAATTACACTTTTATTATGATAATAAAGGTACATACTATTCGGTACTACCTATATAGCAAGTTATCCGTGTTATTTTCTGGCGAAGAAAGAAAATGCAGGCCCGTTTTTCCATATAAATGCACAGGAGCACCGCGAAAGTAGACTGGTTGCTGCCTGCTTCAATAGACCTTTCGCTAAATTACCCAAGCATCACAGATAATTTTGAGAACGTCGGTACATGCGCTGTACGTACTCGCTTTTCCAATAAAAAAAAATCGAAGTAAAAAGCCAAAATAAAGCGCCCGTGGAACGCGCCTGCAAAGTGCAATTTGCTCTTGACTTTAGATTCCGAACAGATAGAGCTGAAGACGCCGGAACGCGCAGCGCGTGTACCAACGTTCGCGGCATTCTTTTTGATTCTTGGGTAATTCGGCAACGGTCTATTAACGTCACGGAACTCGCATAGACACTAGCGCCAGTCGAATCTCTATCGTAGATTATAATATCTCTATGCTTGGCACGAAAGATGAGTTGTTTTGTCTGTGCTTCACGCTTTATTCTTTTTTGTATTGGAATTTAATTCATCATCAGTTTTCGGAATGAGACCTCTGTGAGATCGAAAAAAGGCGGGTGGCGGCACTTTCCAAGCATAGTTTTCCTGCGTTGCGCAGTGTGTGCTGCGAATAGAGTCCTGTTAGGACTTGTTTTGGGTAGTACAAACTGGAGCGTCTCAGACTGACACACACGTAAAAGCGTGCCTGCTCTGGTGCAAAATGTGAGATCATGAAGAAATTACAAAGAAACAACAACGCTAAGAGCGTGAGTAAATATACGCCGTTTCACGCGGTCTAAATTAGAAAAACAAAAAGCGACGGGACGCCAGATGTTTTGACATCACCACCCAGAGATAAGAGTCGCGTACCCTATAGTGGTTCTGGCATAAATTTGGCACTTTTGACTGCTTTTGCGGCGTTGAACAAAAAGGCTGTGTTAGAAATCTTACCCGAGTAACCTGTCTCGTACGTCAGCGCGTAATACCACGAGGCATCGCGAGTAAACGATCCGCGACTCGATTTTGGAACGGCCGGGATAATCATCTGGATAGTACGCGGATTGGCTCCGTCTTGGGCTACGGCGAAAAGAAAACGTGGCCGCAATGGCGGGAAAGAGCAGGCGGTCTCTTTTGTTCATGAAGAAAGCATTCGAAGAGACGATCATATTAATCGCTGCGAAGTCTTCCTTTGACAGTGACGACGCGGTGTTTTCTGAGGTGGCTCCACCAGCTCCTTTTACTCGCCTTCCTTTTGGGATATTGAGATCACAATTACTCACTCCTTTGAGTTAGACATCCAAAATTTGTTTCTATTAATCATCACAATCACTCTAAGTCTAGTCCAGGTGCCTTAAAGGCATACGTTCCACGCATCGTAATTTGCATCGATTATATTTTGCGGATATTGCTTCCACATCGTGTAGCGGGACAGCGCAGGGGGCTTTCGCATGAGTGATACGTAAGTTACGTTCGCTTTGACCCGAATATGATTACGAACCCAAAAAAAGAACTTGAAAACCACTATATTTGTTGGGGAGGGAGATGGATGAGGTTGTTGACTGGTCATTTACATGAAATCTTCGAGGTCTTCACAGCTGTACAAGCGTTATCCTCTTATTACACACACTCTGTGAAAACAAGAAAAAAAATACTTCTACATCATCTACTGCGTTCGAACATTTTCAGCCTTGAACGTTAGAATATGAGTTCCCTCCATCGCCGAGGACGATGATGCGGAGAAGCTCCTCTTTACGCTCGCACTCTGATAATAACAACAGATATACCTTCCACCGGAACGCACACCGTCTGTATGTGGTGCGTGCGTGAAAAAGAGCGAATTGCAACAGCCACACAGAAATGGTTACACCTGATTGTCATTTCGAACGACTGCCACCAAACTCAACGGAGCGAACGAGCTTTGACGGCTGTGGGCGCAGCCAGCAGACGTCGAGCAGACGAAGAACTCATCACGTGACGTATTTACACTATTTGATCCGACGTTACCCACCGATCGTGGAGGGTAGCGTGAGTAATTACTCCGGAGTAAACAGCCCGCTTCTGGACTCTAGTTCTGACGTCATCGAGGTAGCACGGGTAAGTTTTGAATCCCCACGGTACAAAACTTTTATTCCGGAGTCGGATCGAGTAAATTTTGGAACACGGCTAATGTGTTTTTTCCCGTTCTTTAGCACTACTGAGAGGTTGTGCTCCCAAACTGTACTCGAACTAACGCAGGTGTAAATGGTTCGTACCGTGACGTTTCAAAACATACTCGTGCTTACTCGATGACGCCAGAACTCGCGTTCCAGAAGCGGGTTGTTTACTCCGGAGTAATTACTCACACTACCCTCCCCAAGAATTATATTGCGGTTTGGAAGTTCTCTCAGAGATTTTGTAATCATATTTACGTCCAAGCGAAAGTATGTTACATATCCCTGTTGCAAATGCCTTTGCGCTGTACCGCTAGACCCTCCTGAAGCGGATTCTAAATTTCCACAACACGTAATCAGTGCAAATTGCGATACGTGAAACGTATGCGTTGTGGGCACCTTTACTAGACGTTCAACGATCGCGCCGAATAATAAAAACACATATTAGATGTCTACCTAAAAAGGAAATGTAATTTTGATCTCAATATACAAACCAATGAAAGGTGAGCAAAATGATCTGTTGGAGCCGCCAGAGAAAACACTGCGTCGTCACTGCCAAAGAACAACTTCGCAGCAGTTAATATTATCGTATTTTTGAGTGCTTCCTCGATGATCAAAAGATATCACCTGCTATTTTCCGCTATCGCTGCTATGTTTTATTTTTGCCGTAGCCCAAGACGAAGTCAATCTGCGTAGTATCATGTGAAAATCCGGGCCGTTCCGAAATCGAGTCGCGCATCGTTTCAGCTACAAAATCAGCTAACGATCCTTCTGGATCAGTAGCTGATTTTGTAAACTTTATCGACCAATTTCTTGAATATGTTGGTTTATTAAACATATCGGTTGTATTGATTGGTGATCTCAATATAGATCTACTGTCCCCAAGTCCTATGTGTAGGCTTTTTCTGGATGTTGTACAGACATTTGGATGTGAAAATGTCATAAGCGCTCCAACACGAATTACGTCAAGTTCCCAAACATTAATTGACGTATGTATTACTAGTTACCCAATTCAAAATGTGATCGCTGGTATTTTAACATGTGACCTTAGTGACCACCTACGAATATTTTGTTTTTTGCCATGTATGAAAAAGAAGACAAATAATTCCGCTCAAGGAATGCCAGTTTTACAGAGATATATTAACACCGATAGCATAAACTATTTTTATACTATGGTATCAAATCTAAATTGGACTGATGTTCACAACGAAAGTAATCCTAATATATCGTACGTTTTATTTGTCAATTTGTAAAATTATTATTCTTTTGCTGTATGTTAATTGTGCATCATCACTAAGGCGAAAGCTGTTCATGAGCACAAAAAAATAAACAAATGAATGAATGAATGAATGAATGAATAATTAAAATAAAACGCTGCTATGACTTGGCATTTCCATTGAAACCTGTCCGTAAGCACAAAAAGTCTAGGAAACCATGGATAACGCCGGATCTTTTTAGAAGGATGAATAAAAGAAACCAACTCTACCATAAATTTATCAAACTAAGGGATGAAGGTTTATTGGTACAGTATAAAAAAATAAGAAATAGACTAGCAGCAGACGTCAAAAGAGCAAAACTACGTTATCACGAACAGAAATTTGCGGCTATTTCTAATGATCCCAAGAAAATATGGAAAGAAGTGGGCAGCCTTATTTGTCAGCCAGCCAGTAGATTACCGATATATATCACTGTTGGCGGTGTTACATATGCAGGTGCAGCACTGTCAAACGAATTTAACTCCCATTTTCTAAACTCGGGCGGGCCGCTTTCTTCTTATCTGAACGCGAACACTAATATTACTTCTTATCTTTTGGTTGCAGAAACAAATTCCATTTTTCTTTCACCAATTGCTGAAGGGGAAATTATCACTTTGTTACAAGCCTTAAAAAATAATATCTCGGCAGGTCATGATGACCTAAATTCGGCGCCGATTAAAGCTTTGTCTCGACTGATTAGTGCGCCTCTGACTCATATTTGCAATATTTCTTTATCTCGAGGAATCTTTCCTGATAAAATGAAGGTCGCTAGAGTGCGTGTTTTGCATAAAGGTGGGTCATTGCATGATATGAATAACTATAGGCCCATATCGGTACTACCATTGTTTTCAAAAATCCTAGAACAAGTCATCAATGGCAAATTGGTCTGTTATCTAGCTAAGAAGAACTTAATTGCGCAACAGCAATATGGGTTTCAGAAGAAAAACGTCTACAGAAATGGCGTTATTAAACATAAAAAATAAATTAATCAATAATTTTGAAAACCAGTTATATACAATCGGTGTTTTTCTAGATTTTTGAAAAGCTTTCGACTCCATCAAACATGATGTGCTTCTTCAAAAACTACCATTCTACGGAATAAGAGGTATTCCATTAGACTTAATTCGAAACTACTTATCGCATCGCTTACAATACACTGTCATCAACGGCTTTCAATCTGAGCTAAAGCAGATTAAGTATGGTGTTCCCCAGGGGTCAATTTTAGGTCCGTTGCTTTTTCTTTTATACATAAACGACCTAGTTAACATAGCACAAACTCCAGATATTATATTATATGCCGACGACACTAATGGTTTTTTTTTACAGATAAAAATCCTAATAAGCTTGAGAACATGGTAAACACTTGGCTCGAATGATTATCACTGTGGCTACAGCTAAATCAACTAGAATTAAACATGAGCAAAACAAAATACATTATCTTCAAGTCGAGAAATAAAGCATATGATCATAATATTTCAATAAAATTCCAAACTGAGATAATTGAGCGAGTGCCCTCTTACAAATGTTTAGGTGTGTGGTTTGAGGAAACGCTAAACTGGTCATGTCACATAAACCATGTTTGTGGTAAAATATTTAGATCAGTTGGTATTCTGAATAGAATTAAGTATCTCCTCCCCAGCTGGCTCAAGCGTCAACTGTATTACAGTCTTGTTCACTCACATCTTCATTATTGTATGTTAGTTTGGGAGTCCACTACAAAAAGCAATCGTTATAAACTCATTATTCTTCAAAAGAAAGCAGTTCGCTGTATCGAAAACTTACCTTCTAGAGAGCATACCACCCCTTATTTTTCAAAGTATTCCTTATTGCGTGTTGAACAACTTTTCAATGTTAAATTTGCAATAGACAAATATAAAAATATCAAAAATGACCAAGCCGCATTTCATGAGCAGTATCCTCGTAAAAAAACCAAATACAACTTCAGAGAAGAAAAATATGTCAAACCAAAGACGAGAACAAATTATGGATTACAAAGCTTGGAATATCAGGTACCTGAATTTTTAAACAGATATCGGGAGATTGAAGAAATGATTATAAGTGCTTTGTCGTTTTTTAGCTTTAAAAAGAGTGCAAAAAATTACTTCTTATCAGACTCTCCTTAGTGCCTGTTATTCTGTCATTTTAACTTTGTTATGTATTTAGTATTGTATAAAGTGATCATTTCTGTATAGGCAGTTATAAGTGTTTTGCATGGTCAATACGTGACCGCTTTTGATATGTCCGTCGTTGATTAGTTATTCCATGCATTTTTTTTTTCTTCTGCTGAGTGATGTGTAGGGCTGGGGGAGCCTTGTCAGGCGGCGTTAGATCGCCTTTTGCTTCCTCAGCCTAGACGCAAAGTCTGAATAAAGATACTATTATTATTATTATTATTATTATTATTATTATTATTATTATTATTATTATTATTATTATTATTATTATTATTATTATTTACTGGCGATGTCACGTGGACCCGCTGACGTAGAAGACAGGTTACTCGGATGAGATTTGGAGCATAGCCAGAAAGATAAAATCTCAGAGTAGGTACCATGAGTAGTGCGAGGTCCAATCAGGTGAGGTTGTACTACCCAAAATTTGGGTGCCACAGTTTGTTCAAAGGCTCAACGCAGGAGGCCTGTACGCTTTAATGAATACCTGAAACAGTAAAGAACTAATCTTACTCTCAAACGCCTTGTAGAAGACGGCACTTAGGCCATCTGGGACAATTCTTTTCCCTGCATTAAATTCGTCGATTGCCCTCTAGACAATTTTCACAATAATAGCTGCTTTAAACTTGACATCATATCTTCGTCCAACAGGACGATAAGAAATCAAGCTCTAATCGGCCAGTGTGGGAACTCCTAGCACCCAGCGATAAAAAGGGAAAATAATATTCTCAAACGCAGGCACTTGGGGAGAGAGGGGCTGCACATAATACAATATATTTACTTCTTACAGCACTCCTGGAATCGGTGTTGCTCTTGGAGCTTCGTGACTATGTATTTCGGACGTTCTTGCACTACCGTTTGTGCGAAGGTTTAATAACAAAACATAGTCATGCAAAAAGCGCAGCCCCCTAGTGTGTCATGGCGTCAAAATAAACAAACAAGGCGGCACCAAGGTAACAAATCAGACAATAGTCAATAAAAGTTACAAAAAGCGATTTCTATTTCCGCATCATCACTCGTCACCGCCCCTAAATACTCAATTGCCGCTATCCTATTGTAAAAAGCATATTTATTTTTCATCCGAAGTGTGGTCTTTGTTGGCGCTTCGCCCATCATGATCTATGTTGCTCGTGCCCGTACAAGTGCACCATCATATGGTTTTTTATTTCATTTCATTTCATTTATTGACCCTTAAAGGCCCCATTGGGGCATTACATAAGGGGGGGGGGGGGACAGTACCGGGAGGCATACATGTAGAACTTTTATACATAAAAAAAATAAAACAGGAATGAGAAGTGGCCTAACAGTGGCCACACAAGAAAACATGTCGCTGGTTAGGCATTATATATGGATGACACGGCATTTCTAAAAAGATCGGAGTCACTGACGTGCACAATATGATCCGGCAGATTATTCCACTCTATTATGGCAAGAGGAAGAAATGAGTGGTTAAAGCTGACAGTGGAACCAGGGATGCGACGTACACTAAGGAGGTTAAAAAGGCGTCGGGATGAACGATGGGGATCTAATAGCAGTGACTGTCTCAGTTGAGGGTGGTGATAGATCTTATGGAAGAGACAGATGCGTGAAATTCTGCGGCGAGTAATGAGGGTGACAAGAGGTAGAGCAGCCTTCATGGCTGATACACTGGCAGAACGTTCATAATTAGATAGGATGAATCGGGTGGCACGATTTTGAATAGATTCTAAGGTGTTAGTGTAGAGTTGATGAGGAGATCAAATAGAAGCAGCATATTCAATCTTCGGGCGGACAAATGTCTCGTAGGCCAGCTGTCGTAGGGCAGGAGAAGCAGAGTGCAGGCATCGTCTGATATAGCCAAGGGTTCTAGAAGCTTCAGCATATATAGTGTTAATGTGTAGAGACCATGACATATTAGGAGAAAAATGAACACCAAGATATTTGTATGATTTTACACACTCGATTTGTTCAGTGCCTAGAGGATACTGAAAGAGAGATGGGGAGTTCTTGCGGGAGAAGCAGACAAATTTACATTTAGAGTGGTTGAGTAACATAAGCCATTGATCACGCCATTTGGTTATGCTTTCGAGGTCATTCTGAAGGAGGACATGATCGTCAGTACAGTTTATTTGGCGGTATATTACACCATCGTCGGCGAATAGACGTATATTAGAGGTGATGGAATTTGGGAGGTTATTAATAAAGATTAAGAAAAGGAGGGGACCTAGTACACTGCCTTGCGGGACACCTGACGAGACACTAGTAAGGTTAGATTCTAACGAGTTTACAACCGTGTATTGGACTCTGAATGAAAGAAAGCTGCGAATCCAAGACACAATTAAAGGATCAATATTGAGACAGGAAAGTTTTAAAAGGAGTCGGAGGTGAGGAACACGATCAAAAGCTTTTGAGAAATCTAGAAAGATGCTGTCCGTTTGGGAATGTGAATCAAGGATAGCGTGCAGATCGTGAGAAAATTCAAGCAGTTGGGTGTCACAGGAATAGCCCTTGCGAAAACAGTGCTGCTTATGAAAGGTAAAGTTGTTATCAGTTAAGTGATTCATAATGTTCAAATGGATGATGTGCTCTAGAAGTTTTGATGCAATACACGTTAGCGATATTGGACGATAGTTACTGGGATGGGATCGATCGCCGCTTTTGTAGACAGGAATGACCCGGCCAATCTTCCAATCTGTCGGAATGCAGCCGTTAGACAGTGACTGGTTAAATATTAACTGAAGAAATGAACTGGAAATATATTTTGTATTTTTCAGTATCTTTGAGCAGATAGTATCAGGGCCAGGGGCGGAAGAAATCTTCAGCTTATCTATAAGCTTCGAAATACCAGCTGCAGTGACAGTGATTGGTGGCATGCGAGGAAGTTGAAGGGGAGAGAGGGAAGGGATGTTATCGGATGACTCAGTTGTGAAGACGGAGGAAAAATCATCATTCATTAAATCCGGGGCAAGTTCGTCAGGCACGACGACTCTACCGTCCATTAGTTGAATCGACTGGGTACCGGGGTTCGGTGTAATTGTTTCCCAAACCTTATTAAGGTTATTTCGAAGAATGTTGGGCAAATATTGATGAAAATACTTTCTTTTTGAAGTTTTAGTCAAAGTAGTGTACTCTTTTAGGTAGGAGAAGTACTTATCCCACACAATTGAGGAGCCGCTAGCTTTCGCTTTTCGAAAAAGCCGTTTCTTTTTGTTATCAATTGTTTTCAGTTTTTTGTTATTCCATGGTTGCCCAACATCCCCACGAACTCGCAGTAGGGGAACATATAAATTTATGAGGTCAATTAACTTGTGCTTAAAAATTAGCCAATTGTCCTCAACGGTCCGTGAGGAATAGAAGGAGAGAAAGACGTCAAAGAGATGGTGAGCTCATTATTAATGCCGTCATAATTAGCTCTGTTAAAATCGCGGATGACTTTAGACACAGGTGTCTTAACTGTAACAGGCAAAGTTATCAATATATTTATTATTCTATGATCGCTAAGGCCGGGCATAAAAACAGTTGATTGCACGAGATCAGGTGACGACGCAAGAACTAGATCAAGAATATTTTCGTCACGGGTAGGCATATTGATCACTTGACTGAGATTGAACATCATGCATACATCGAGGAAGTGCTGGGAGTCTCGGGATGTAGTTGTTAGTAGCTGCCAATCAATGTCAGGAAAATTGAAGTCACCGAACAGTAACAGATTCGCTTTGGGGAAACGTTTCGTGATTTAATCTAGAGCGGTATGTAGTTTATTGACAAATGTACAGTCACTACCAGGGGGTCGATAACACACAGCAAGCAGTGTTTTACTATATTTCGAGGAAAGACAGTCACAACAAAATTCGAGTTCGCACTTCAGCTGGAAGCAAAAGGAAGACAGTTCTTTTTTTATGGCCACTAGGACACCACGACCACGCTGCCCGGGCCGGTTGCATCGATACACCGAGAAGTTCGTGTTCGGATAAAATATTTCGTCGTCACGGACTTCCGGCTTTAACCAAGTTTCCCTAAATATAGCTATGTCAGAGTTGCTATCGCTGAGAAGGCTGAGTATTTCATCTTTTTTTGGCAAGAAACTTCGTACGTTTGTAAAGGTAACAAGGTGAGACTTCAACTTCTTAGATTTGCTCCGACGGCAGATTGGTGGCGGGTCGCAGGTCTTCTCATTCCCATTTGGCTATGCGCCAAGCTCCTTTACACAGTCGTTAATCGGATCGTAAATGTATCGAGTGTTATGAATGTGAAGCTTATCAAAGCGTACTTTGAAGGGCACATTTAGCTGCTTTGCAAACTCAGATAGCTTGCCGCGCGCTAGACGGACTGATTCAGTATAGTCCTCTCGAACAGCGAAAGTAGTATTTTTTAGTTTGGGACCGGCCGTCAAGATTAGTTCCTTATCTTTGAAACGAAGTAGCTTTACGATTATAGGGCGCACTTTGCCTTCGGTAAAATGAACTAAGCGATGTGACCGTTCGAGATAGGAAGGTTCCAGCTGGATGCCCAAATTATGTAAGCAGAAATTAAGAACGTTTTCTTCGGATTTCGCCCAAGTTTCGTTTTGGGAATCCGGTATTCCAAAAAAAGTAGGTTTGATCGACGGAGGCGGTTTTCAGCGTCATCGCACCTAGTTTTCAATTTGAACATTTCTGAAGGCATGGAATTAAGGGGATTGTTAGGTGACAGTGACTGACCAGACGTACTTTTTAAAGCTGCGATATTTTGCTCGATGTTAGTAATTCTGTTTTCAATAGTACTGGCTCTGCTATCGGCCGCTCGCTGATCGCGCTGTAAAGACGTGATTGCCGCAAGCATATTGGATTGGCCTGCTTCAATACGAGCCAGCGTTTCCAGAATGGTATTGTATTCTAGACTGTCAGGGCCAGGGTTAGTCTCGATGTCTCCCGAGATTAAGAGCAAAAGATGGCAGATCATCGCGTGGCATGCACAATTGACACCACATCTCATCATTTTTTTCTAAACACTGAGAAGTCGTAGGGGCACGGCATCACCAAAAGATAGCGGTTACTGCTACGGTAACTAGCATCCCCGTTGAGCTAACTAATCTGTAGTAGATGGAATGTTGACATGACAGTTCCTGTGGTAACTTCGTGCCCCAACTGGGAGGCATATCGGGCGGGCTTTTGTAGACTCCTGGGACGTGGGTCACATGATGCCCCCGGTTGCCAGACGCCGAGGTGGTTGAGTGCCAGGTTTAGCTGGCTGGGATGTGGGCTGGCTTGCGATTGTTCCGAAGCCACTTCGTCCGGCGTCGAAAGAATCCAGGTTGCAGTGTTTCCACTGCTGTCGGTGAATGCCGACCGGGCGGGTGGGGCCACCGCAAGGGCAGCGGCAAGGAGTACCTGTAGTAGATGGAATGTTGACATGACAGTTCCTGTGGTAACGTCGTGCCCCTCTGAGCTGTGCTTTGACGGTGCAGATGTCGTCTTTGAAAAAATCGGGAGTGTGGGTTTCCTCACCAATCGAAATTTTAAGTGTACTCCACTAAAGTTACTCCCGCTTTCTTTCACTTTTTTGGATGGCGATTCCTGCTACCATTGCTCTCATTTTAAATTCTGCTCGATAAAATTTCATTTTGAAGCATGATTATGTTTATCTAATTTCTTTAATTTTTCTTAACTATCTTTGACCCCGTCTACAAATATCTGATCGTTCAAACGGTTACTATAAAACTTCCGCAGCTCCCAACAAATTTGTTTTCTTTTTTCCTTGGCTCTACCAAAAGTTAATGTCACCAAACAACGATCACGAAAAGAGACATGCCTGACACAGTAGCTAGATCATAGAGGCACCAGCTCAAAACAAACACCAGGTCTACTCAAACGAACGTGACATCCTTGAAAATGAGTGAAACGAAAGTTCAAGGCGTCACCCAAAACTTCCCCAACGTCTTGCAACCCATACTAATAACCAAATTTATTGAAAATGGTGGTAGTTCCGTCTCTGAAAGGTGTTTACGCAGGGATTTTCTCGCGCAGAACACACACAGTTGAAATCCCCAGGGAATATTATCATACGGTGGGAGCCAAAATAAGAACGAATAAGATTGAAAAAGAAACACTTTCCGCATTTTAGCATTATGTGAATAGATACTATACTTCGTTTTTGTTTCACCTTAAGTCTAGACGCAGCCAACGCAACGAGCTGATGGGGCCAATCAGACAGCGTCAAAAGAGCACCATCATTGTGTTCGTCTTACCTACGTGTTCTATCATCACTGAACCAATCATGAACAAAAACGGTCCAGTGACTTGCCCTTTTGATGGTGCTTGAATGGTCCCATTGGCTCGTAGCGTCGGCTGCGTCTGGCCTTTAGCTGAAACAAAATATAGTGATACGAGACTCCAGGCATAAGAAAGGAAATATCGCAGACAATGAACATGTGTGCAATGAAGGTCGTATTTGCCTCATTCACTGCCACTAAACTCTGTCACACAAGCAAAACACAACCTTCCGACGTTCTTCAAGCGTGACAAGCGCAAACATCGTAGCGTGCCTTGAAAGGCACACCATACGCTCGGTCTCATCCCCCTTGGCTTTTGTCTCTTGCAACGCTAAACTGTCAAGGTCATCCACTACTGCGAGGCGGTATAGGTGCAAGGACTCGCTGACCTTCGGTGGTCAGCAAGCCCTCGTATGTTGAGAGTCGCCAGGCGTACAGGCAGTTCAATAGAGGCCATGGGTTAGCAGGATCAGACCAAGCGTACGGTGCTTACCGTCGTCGTCGCACAGGGTAGTTCATTCGCACAGTAATTTACTTAGAGCGCTTATCCCCGCCACTGAGTGACGAAGTCCGCAACCGGCCATCCACGCCATTCCAGCCCTCCTACTTCTCCCACTTGCTCTCCCGCTGACGCGGCCGTCAGCCCTGAGAGGACTCTGTCTTTGCCGAACGGGCACTTTGCATAACCTTCTTCGACGTTCATCTCTGGTCCGGTGGGGTTCCCGCCAGGAAATGGGCTTTGCCTGCTTTGTCGTTTCCTGGAGGCATGTCCGACTGGCGTTCCAATGCCAGTGGAGGAGCAGGAGCCACTGCCGTCGGCCTCACGGAAGGCGGTGCGCTCACCCCAGCATGGACGGTTCCGGGCACAACGTCCTTCTTCGCCTGCTCGGTCACGGTTTCTGCGGGTGATGCTGCTTTCTCTGCCTCCTGCTTATTCATTAAGTGGTCCGTGTTGTCACCTGCACCTCGTCCATGCTGCGTCCGCTCCAGCGTACGAGCGGACGCAGTCAGCCCGCTCGTGAATGAAGGCATGGCACTCTCTGAACCCGGGGGCCCGGCAGTCCAGAAGAATATGGCCCGTCATGCTGCATCAGAGGCCAATAGGGGCCCGTCCAGGCACGACCACAAGCACCATACCACCGCCAAGCCGAAGCTGGCGCGGCAGGTGGTCAAGGCTGACGCCCTTCCGCAGAACGAGGCGTACGATACGGGTTGTCGACTCAACTCCGTGGAAGCCTGGCACGTTTTGCCTCAGGTCCGTCACTTCCTTCACCTCGCCGTAATCAGAGAAGGCCCACTGGATGACATCGTTCGTGAGGCCGAACGGTACCCAGTTCGGCTTGGTCCGGGTCTTCTGCAGACAGGGGTCGATTACAGCGCACTTAAGTCACGTGACTGAAGTCGCCCCGCATTGAGAAGCGTCTGCTTGAACGCGTAAGCCCTCAAGTCGAGCAGCTAGACGTGGGACATCTGAAATTCCCTAAATTTGACCATCTCCCCGAGGACACCTGCTTCGCCCAGTGGTTGCTTGAAGTCCTCTTTGCGGTACAGGCGACAAGCGATGTCGCGTGCAGCACGACCTCGAGCTTCACCGACTGGCAGGGGGGGCAGAATCATCCTGCAATCTTCGTTGCTGGCAAAAATCGAGTTATCGCGGCCGGTGGGGGTCGTTATCTTCGCTCTTGAAGAGCACAGAATTCTACGACCTTCCGCTTTCGCTTCCCGACGAAGAATCCCTCCACCACTGAGCTACGCCACAGGCTTTTTTCAATGATATGTTTTTACAGCGGACAAAGGACTAGACTGCACGACACACTTCATTTAAGCATGTCAATTTAAAATGTTCAGCAAAGACGACGTTGGTGAAGATAACAATAAGACTCCGCCATAAAAGTTTTGACAGGCAGTGAGAATTGAAGCTAAACATTCGAGAGAAATCTCTCTGGTTGGGAAATACAATAATTAAAATATGGCAACCAACCAATCCCTAAACATGTAGGAGCCCTACGTTTCGAACCGACTTGGTTCTTCGTCAGGGGCGACTGTGGCCGTTGAGGAGCGACGTTTTTCGCTCTTCTTTTTCTTCTCTCAGGGACGTGGCGCATTTCTCGATCTTCTTCTTTCATGAATATGGCGAAGCCCGTTCACATACACTGTTGGTAAAGCACCAAGGCACCTATTTATGTTGCCTGGCGTCGTTTGAATATGCCAGGACTCGATGAAAAGCCTATGTCGGTTGTTAGTTAACTTTTCTGATCATCGACAGCTTCACAAAGGCCGGCGACCACTCCAGTTACGGACATAGTTTCTGGTGTACAGCTGGTATCAAGCTGAGCTACGCCACAGCTTTGAATATGTTGCCTCAATGTCATTCTGTTTGGGGTGATGACATTCTTGAATGTACCAGATGCCGAGTTCACGATCTCTGTCTGTAAAAATACAAAGAAATAGCCGATAACAAAATGTCAGGGGCTCGTGCTGAGATACGCGCTTTTACGTGCTCTGGAACAAATAAAAATTGCTTGGAACAAAGTGGTGAGATTTCCAGTTTATTCCCAACGCTTTTGTTCACGTACCCCGCGGTGCGTGAACGCGACGCCGGCTCCCAATGACTCCTTCCGGTTGTGACAATACTGTGGATTAACACAAAACTGCTCTTCTCTTTCTTTTTTTTTTATGTGTAACGAATAGTTTCGCGACAAGAGGACGTGTGGAAAAACAAGGCATTTCTTCATAACGACGATTCCCGCGCTACGCTTTAACCGCCGGCTGCTATTTTAACTCCTAAAATGCGCTGAATAACGGTAATATTTATTAGAATGACGTCGCGAAGTATTTAATGCGCACACACTAGTTTTGGCGGCCTGTCTTTAAAATGCCACTCCAAATGGCTTCCTCGCAGTGTTATACCCCTGTCAGACGGGCTAGTTTGTTGCACTTCAAGCGAGTACACTTCAACCCGTCGAAACACACTCCAAGTGTGTTGGTGCTACACGGGAAAACTTAGTGTCGCTCCAAAACGATGGGAATGACGATGGGTAAAGTAATTGGCACGCAAAATATTAAAGTGCATACGCATATTTTCATAAATAACTTCGTCGTCTTTTTAAAACACGCTACCGCACATTGTTGCGCTAAGTCACGAGCTTTAATCCAAATTTAAATCCAATTTGATGACTAAGGTCAGCCAGGCAAATCCAAAATCTAGACATCCAGATCGGAACGGGCAGGGGTGGGGATTGAACCCAGGATCCTTGGGTTCAGCAGCGCGAGCTTTCGCTCCGCGTGCTCCGAGCTGGTGTGCGCGAGCCCACTCGGCCACTCGCCACTCGCCACAACGAAACATCATGGCGTGGAGGACGAGCTGGAGAGCGATATCCGCGATGCTGGACAGTGAAAGCGCGTAGTGGGGACACTTTTCTTCGTGAGGGCCCAACGCCTTTCAGGTGAGAGGCAGCTGGAGAAGAGATCCGACGCACAGGCAAGAACTTCGAGTGACATCGATCAGCAGCTGCAGGTCAACGCCTTCACCATAGCCTCTCTCATGACCGGCAGCCTACCCGTGATCAGTCGAGAACAGTGGACTTTCCAGAGGAACGAACGGTGGTTCGAAGACACCTTGCCCCATTTGGGTGAGTTCCATTTCAAGTAGGCCTTTCACGTCTCTCCTGCCACCTTCAGATTCCCGGTGGAGACTTGCAGGTGCCTCCTGGCCGTCGCTGGCCGTCGCGAAGGGGCCAAGGCTGGAAACTAGATTAACCGCTTGTTTTAGAGCGCAGCTCTTAGGCGCCCGTTTCCGGCTTGAGCGGCGTCGGCGTCGGCGTCGGCGTCGGCGTCGGCGTAACCGCGCGGTGCATTATGGGACATTTCCCATAATGCACCGCGCGACCCCCCCCCCCCCCCTGGGGTCACGTGACCCCCCCCCCCCCCGGAGGACATTGAAGAATGAGGAGAGGAGGAGGAGGAGGAGTATACCCTCCCCTGAGTACCCTTCCCTCCTCCTCCTCAAGAGCTGCGCTCCAATTCGGCGTTACAGGGAGTTGTAAACGGCTTTCATTTTTCTAGAATGCACTACTTTCTTGCCAACAGAAAACAAGTGCGCATTTAATATTACTCCTATCGAAATAATAATTTTACGCAGAGTTTCTTCTATTATTTTTACTCCTTGAACACCGCTATCGAGATTACACACTCGGTCTATTGGAGCCAGCGTAGTGTGCTCCCCGAGCTCACTTCATCGAAAGTGTGTTCTTCGGGTGGGGCTGGGGATTGAACTCGGGATCACTGGATTCTGCAGCGCGAGCTTTCTCTCCATGGAATCCGAGTTGGTGTGCGCTAGCCCACTCAGCCACCCATACCCCCTTAATAAAGACACGTTAAAAAAATTAGACGTTTATTTCGCTGTAATGCCGAATTGGAGCGCAGCTCTTGAGGAGGAGGAGGGGAGGGTACGAAGGGGAGGTTATGCAGCTGCTCCCCCTCCGTACCCTCCCATTCTCCTCTCCTGCTTCCCTCCCATTTAGCAAAAACTTTTCGCTAAATTTCCCGCAAAATTTAGAGAGAAAATTTTTCCGCTAAATTGACGTGTACACATGACACGTTACGTGAAATTTCACGTGTAACGTCTAGTGACGTCACACGTGACGTCACGAGGGTAATTTTTTCCGCTACACTTAGCGGAAAATTGCCCACCAAAGTTAGCGAAAACTTTTCCCGCCAAATTTATCCGGAAACTTTTATCCTCGTGACGTCACACGTGACGGCAAAAGTGACGTCACGTGTGGCATCATTTTGGGAAACATCCCATAATGCAACGCGCGGTTACGCGGACGCCGACGCCGGTCAATCCGGAAACGGGCGCCTAGGAGCTGCGCTCTAAAACATCGTTACATTAATGAACACATTTTACGCCAATCGGATGATTCTGATCGATCATCGCAAGCCAAGAAAAGGAAGCATATCCACTTTTGGCGTTCCGCTTCGTCCTACGGAAGTCTACGAGGAGACCTTGACACTGCCTAATCAGATCATAATTATAGTGTACACTGTCTCGAATAGTTACATGCTGAAACAAAAGTCGGCTCTATCCTTCTCTGCTAACCAAGATAACATTGGAATGACTGACTTTGTCGTCGTCTTTTATCAATTCACCGTGGCACTAATCTTCGTACAGATCAGCCTAAACTCCAAGTCCACCTTGCTATTTATTTCGCAGTGCCACTCTTTTCTGTCCTCTCCTTCACGAATGTCTTAATCTTTATAGAATAAAATTTACGCCACGTTTTTAGTTTCTGTGTTGTTATGTTTCAGTGTTGAAACACTGCTATCGATGCCGCGCACTCGACCGAGTGAAGCGAGTTCGTCAAACTCACTCACACCCAAGTGTGTTCCTCAGGAAGAAGCCGTGTGGCACACTGCAGAAATGAAACTAAAGGCGAAGTACACTTGGTTGAAGTGCACTAAATTAGCCCGTCTGACAGGGGTATTAGTCTAACTGCGGTGAAGCCTTTTAAATAGTACGAGCTTTTCGCGTTGCTGTTCGCTTCACCTATGTCATAATTAAAGCTCCCGCCAATTACATTCTATCTAAAGTCAATTAAATTCATTCGACAGTTCTTTGTAAATGAAGAAACACTAAACATTAAATGATTGAACTTCGTAGCGCTTAGAATTTTACAAACAAAACGAAGCGCCACACACACACACAAAAGAACTCTTCTTTGGGCCCACTGAACTTGGTACACTTATATGTAGATTTCCGTGTTATCGGCACTTATTTTTCTTCACATTCGGCAGTTATTTTTCTATGTTTAGTTTTTGACCGAATTCGGTGTTTTTCGGTGTCTATTTGTGATATCCCTAATAGACACCGACCCGCGAATTGGGTTTTTTACTATATGAGCCTCGATAAACTCATAAATCGGGGTTTATTGGGGCTCATATCGTAAGAGCAAAGGTATATCTGGCGCGCTCTAAAAGACATGACGGTATATGCGTTATTACTAAATAAAAGACATAGAAACAATTTCCAAAAACAAGCAGCGTCGCAGACAGTTCAGTGCAGTCAGTGCTTGGGTTGGACACAAAGAAAGTTGTTTATAAAAGCTTCCTGCCGTGAAACTGCGGTTTTTCTTCTTTAAAGCAAGCTTCAATTCGGTGCTTTTCAGGTTTTGCCGATTAAAAAAAAATGCCCTTCGGGAGTTATTTTTCGGTAATTATCTGTATACACCGAAACCACGGAACCCTACTTAAATTTTTAAGAAATACTCATTCATCATACTTTTATTATTTCAAATATCTAGATCTTTCAAAACTTAAGGAAGGGGGTTTCTTACCAGAATTTGTGACACCATTTTATTTATTTCTCTTCTCCTAGTCGTTTCTGTTTGAATCGTTGGAGGTGATATGCGAAAGCTCCTCTGTGCAGTGACATTGTTTATTCAGCAAAATTTGTTGTTATTATGGTCTTGCTGAATGTGATAACACAGATTGCATATAAATCGCCTGCCTTAAAATTAAAAAAAGTAATTACTACGCGAAACCTGCAAATACGCAGCTTTAAAAAAAATATGACTATGCGCCAAAAGAGCAATTCTACGCAATTTGAAATTCAAGTATAAATCGCAGTTCTCAGGGTGAGATTGAAGACAATAGAGCAATCATTTTTCTCATCTAAATAAATTATGAATGAGTCGTCGACCGCGTTTTTTCTGAAAGTTTTATTGCTTGAAAGGTCATTTTATTATCTTTTAAATAGTTAATTGTCTTTTAAGACTAAAAATAACCAGAACAAAGGTGATAGAAATCGAAGTGATATTTATGTCACCAAGAAATAAATATTTGATTTTCTGTGTTATTCTTTGTAGTTTAGAATTAAGTTGCTGAAACTTATGAAATAGCACCATAAAATTATTATAGTTTCAGCTGATTTCTTTTCAAAACTCCTAGCGATTAAATAAAAGTGGCTCTACAAATCTCAAAAGTGCGGGTTTGAAGGAGACATGTGTTTCAAACTATTCTCACAAGTGCATTTGCCTCACCATCTGATGCAAGACACAGTGCTCCGATACTACAAGCGCTTGTTCGTTGTTTTTTTTGTTTTTTAATGCAACCTCAACCTTAAAAAGAAAAAAAAACGAAATAATAATTTCTGCTGTCTGGCTGCGGCTGCATATGTCTGATTACCTAAGACGAAATGATAATCAGATAAAAAAAAAAAAAGATTGATCTTTATTAAGAACATTGATGAACGTGAACCGCGGTTCTGAAGTAGTTCTTCAAGACAGAGAAGTCCTATTCAGGAGGTTGGAGAGTAATCTACCGTACGTAACGTATAAATTGTGTGAAAGCGCTGAATCTACGCTTGCCAGAAGTTTTTGCATGAATACAAAAATAGGCACGGCAGTGAGAGCAGAAAAATTCGACCTAAATACGTTAAAATACATTTGTTTTTAACAACCACAAGATGAGTTATGCACAACTAGTTCGCACTAAAGAGCGACACTAAGTTTAAAGTCTTAATAATTACTTTTAAGAAACCACTCATCATGGAAATTATATATTTTTGTTGCTCCATGTAAATATGGGAACGAATGGAGTCTGGACCCTCTTTTCTTAGTTTTGAAAGCGTATACCCTTTAAAGAAACAAAATTACGTAACAAAAACTAAACCTTAAAATATTACATCACTTAAATATAATTACTATAAGTAGGAAAATATATGGCTCCACGGTGCGGCCGCAATAAACGGCAGTCATGCGGCACACGCTTTTTTTTTTTAATTTTTATCTGGGGTGGGGGAAAAAAAAATGTATGGCGTCTGCAGCTTGAAAATTAAGTACGTCTTGGGATTAAGCAGTTGATCATAGGAAAGCTCTAATTAAAAAGAGTGCGTTTTGCATGGCAGATTTATTAAGCCAATATTCCGCAAGTCACTATGGCCTGTGTGAAGTTTAAACAGAAGCTTGTTTATATCGCTAAGGAAATCATAAATCTTTGTTTTCAGTTGTTTTTATATAAAAAATATTAATTCTTGTAAATGTTTGTAAATTTGACACAAAATGCATGCATACTGAAGGCGGCCTCCTTGGCTTCGAGTGGAGATCATTTTCCTGTTGCACGTCTGAAAAATGTATTCTATTTTGTCCTTGCTTGGATTTTGAAAACAGTTTACAATGTCAAATTTTCGAAGTAAATGCAACTACGCAATAGGGGAAAGGCTGAAACGACGTTTTTGAAGAATCGTATAACCTAAACAAAAATTGCAAAAAGGCAATTGATCGCTACCTCCGTCACCTGCACTCTAAAAAAAGCCCATGCGTCTACTTTCCCGCACCACACTCGGAGAGACAATCACCACAACTTACAGAGACAGCTGAGCGAATGACGATACCGAAACATATGTTTAGACCAAAAAACGCAGTCTGAGTTGTTACATTAAGCAATGCAAGCGTGACGTTCTGCATTGCCGAATGTCACAACTCAGAATGCGGTTTTTGGTCTAAACATATCTTTCGGAGTCGTCATTCGCTGAGCTGCCTTCGTAAAATTCGATGACTGGCTCTCCGAGTGTTTTTCGGGAAAGTAGACGCACGGGCTTTTTCTAGAGTGTATATCTAACATAAGTGGTGCGCACCAAAATAATTTAGGCTGTTTTGTATTCCACGAAACAAAAATATAGACTTTTAGTTTTGGCGTGCGTATATGTAAACCGTGAAACGAGGAACCCCCATACTATATGACATGTACTACAACGACAGTTGACTGGCTTATTTCAATATCTTCACTCGAAGACTTGTTTTAGGTTTAAAAGCATCTGCCCTGAATAAAAGAAATGCTTGAATATATGTCCCGCTCGCATTGCCGGACCCAGACCCGCTGGAACGCAAAGCTGTGGCCCGCCAAGAAGATCGCCGTCGGCTGCGAGAACAGACACCTTACCACCCCACACCGTTACCCAAGAGACTGCCTAGGGGGGCGCAAGTGTTGGTACACTAAGCCCGTACCGGCGCTGCGCTCACAGAGAATGTGGTTGCCAGATGGCGAGACTGTATACAAGCCGCGGTGTTGCCGCCCACCAGATCAGACGCCGGAGAACGAGGAAGCGTCGGGATCAAAAGCGCCGGTAACTTGCACTACGTGCTCTGCCTGCGTTCTTCCCACTATTCAGCACCTCTTAAGGGAGTGCACCGGCTTACAGAAAAAAATAGCCGAGTACCTAAACCCATGCATCCAAAATCTGCAGGACTGGGTCCCCCCCCCAAAAAAACGACGCTCATCCTAAAAAGACACTACTTTCGTTATGGAAGTTTGCCCGCTCGACCGGCGTTGACCGCAGAATGTGAACTTGTGCTTCCCTAGCCCCCTTCACCACTGAGGCCACAGCGTCATCCCTATACAATAAAGAATATCATCAATATGCGTATTAAAGTACATGGTTTAATATTTAATAATATTGCTCGCATGTAGTCCATTTTGTTTATTTCATGCCAGGTGGGAATTGTTTTTGACAGGGAGAGTGGAGAATGATCTGCAGGAAATCCATAAGCCGAAATGGCCTCTTTCATTGCATGATTTAGAAAATAAGCTTCTCACGAGGTACTATCACGATTAATATGAGTGTGAACGCCGCTCCGCACGGCTCGCGGTACTATACCAGTGGCCCCTGTTGAAGTCTCCGTAGGTATAAAGACACTTTGCGGACTACACATATCGCCTCGAACGATAGTTGTACCAATCTGCACTTCCGGATCGTGTGCTAGCGAAGAACAGTCAGCAGAACCACGAAAGAGTTCACCAATTACCGATTGCGTAGTTTGCTATCAACGTGCAACGCTAACAATGCAAAAGTCGATTATTAACAATTTTGTAATGGTAACTCTTTTATTATTTGCTTCACGTGCGTTTTGCGCGGGCAAAGGACCGCAAATGCGTTGTCAGACGCAAGAAGTTACTGCGGTAAGGGTGTTGGCAATATCTTTTGTTCCCTGAACTCGTAAAAGCAATGCATGACAACATATATCAATCGCGAACTTTCTCGGAGAAGTTCCGCATCGCTCGGAATTATTCTCATGCGATCATCTTTCCTATAAGACGGCGGGGAAGGGGGGGGGGGGGGGATTTCGGCGCACGCAGACGATGCAGACGTGAAAGGCGGCGCCAAGAACGCAGACGGCTACATTTCTTGAACACAGCATGCATCCAAGCTCCGCGGAACATTCTAAGGGAGTGGGGGCATATGGTATACCGCGGGCCACGTAAAGCGGTGCTTACACTCATAATGATCTTGATAGTACAGAACTCACCGAATTTATACAGAGCACCGGAACCGTGTCGTATCTCACTGAATCGCTATTTTGATGGCTGCCGAAGAACTACTTCACTTCACAGCGCTCCGTGGAACAGCCCCAGCAGAAGAGGCCGCTCGTTCTAGGTCGAAATTACGGCTAGACCTCAGAATGCCCATTTACCGAAACACACACATGTGCATCAGACGCGAAGGATGGGTGAATTACCCGGCACGTAAGATTGCTTCATTTTCCCCCGCAAGCTTGTACTGTATCATTGCAAGTAATTAAATTACTCGTAATCAATTCCTGTTTAGAGTAATTTTGTTATCGTTTGACTCCATTTATTAGACAGTAATCGCGAGAGTAATCTGATTATTTTTGGAAGTAGTGAAACTACTCGTAACTGTTACTTTTTTTTCCTTCCCGTTTCTAAGGGCGCCCTCTGTTCGTACGAGTTTTCTACCAAGAAATCTTCAAACCGTGTATGCGACTTGCTTACAACAATTGGTGAATTAAGAAGATTAGTAATTGATGATACTGTGATTCCCACTCAGTAATGGACAATACGAGATACTTGTTTTCAAACCGGTAGAAAACTCTTTCGTTTTGAAAATCTGAAGCGATCAGAGCAGCAAAGGTTACTTTTTCAAGTAACGGACAATTACTTCGCTTCTAAAGTAATCGAGTAATCTAACTGAGAACTTTTTAAGCGAGAGTATAGGTATTCGTATTCGATTAATTTTATCGAGTAACGTGTACAAGACTATCCGCCGGTCCAGCCGTGACTTCGACATTGAGCAAGCGGCCTACCCTGCTTCCACCGAGCTCCCTTGTCACGGAGCGGTTCTTCAGTTGCCGCCGGGGTAGAGGTCAAATCATATAAGACACAGTTCACGTGTTCTGGAAAATTTTGATTAGAATCGTGGGGCGTAACGAGTTCCGATCATCTAATCATCGCTCCGCCACCACTAAGCTTACGACATTACCCGAGAAAAATGCCAAAGAACGAACGACAAAAACGAGAAGCGTAAACACCACGCCTCGCGTTTCTTAAGCCGTCGGTCACTACACCGTTTTCGCCAATTATCGGAAGCCGCCATATTTTAGCCGTAAACTCGTAGCAACCATTAGACGCTCGCTACCCTTCAGCCTTCAACGTGAACGTCCTTCCAATGGTTGAGTCCGCAAGCACGGGGGTCTTTGAGCTCAGTTCCAGTTGCACTCATCCAACTCTTCACTCCGTTTCACATTAAGTCCGACAGCAGCGAACACTACCCTAGGATGACGCCAATAAAGTGGCGTTAAAGTAATCGTCCCGGGGTTCGTTGTCTTTGTATACTTAGCATATCACAAACTAAACCGATCTTGAACAAACAAATACAAAAAAAATAAAGCGCATGATCGTGGGGGATATGGATACCTTCCCGTAGACATCGTCACCATCTAGAAACCCATCAGGTTTCGAGATGGAGTTTCCATCATTGTGCATAAGACCCACTCCACCCCCCCCCCCCCACCCCGTCTCTGATGCCTATGGCCCTTTAGGTACGGTAAATAACTAAATAAATAAATAAATAAATAAATAAATAAGTCTATGGTTCGTTTAGCCGGCGATAGCAAAGATGAAGAGTGCCATGATGATGCACTTTTGTCACTGTTTCATTGGCTCGATCGGTTTGAGGCGTCGGCTACGGTCGACTAAGAACTAACGAAGTATATATATATATATATATATATATATATATATATATATATATATATATATGTATATTTCTTTCTTTTTCTTGCGATTTTGATTTGGTTGTTTCATTTTTTTCCGCACTCAGCAAAAATTTTGTTTTTCGCGGAAGTTGTGCGAGCGACATACGAGTTCAAACTTGATGCGTCTCGTTGTGCTGAATCGGGTAACTGCAACCGCTTGCCTAAAACTGTTGGTCCTGTTCGTGTAAAATGAAGACTGATCATACTTCAAAAACCGAAGGTCTTAAAATTAAGGAAGATTTGCATATCAAAAGCTCGGTCCTATGTGACTCATTTAAGTTATAGACATGTTAAATAATTTCAGCATCCATTCCAAACCTTGTAATAAAGCAAACACACGCTCCCCCGCCCGCATTTAAGTAACGATATAGCGTATATATGCAACGTGGCCAATTTTTGTTTATAATATTGTTCCTGGTGCATTTCTGAATATCTAGTCTGACATTGAAAGTGAAAAAAAGAGTTTGTTTTAACATACACGAAGCATTTTTAAATTTTATGAAACATTTTTGCTTTACTAAGAGCACGATGTTCTTCATGTTCATAATCTATGCTCCTGAATATATAATAAGCGGCAAATGCAAACTCGGAGGTTTTCAAAGAGAAAATATGTAACGAGAAACTTGTGAAGAAATGAATGTCTCAAGGACAGGGCGTTTCCCCAGGAAATGAAATTAAGGGGGGTCTACATTTTTAGGGAAGGGGGGGGGGGGGTTAGGGGGGAGGGCATTGAGAATAGAGGAGTCGTTGCGAATTAAGGGGGAGCCTTCAGAAAAACGAGGTGGGTGTACACCCCCCCCCCCCTCCCCTAAGGGGTGTATAGGGAAATCACTGCTCACGGACGACCTTGCGAAACTTCGCGAGGTATTGTCATAAAAGAATTTCGCACTTTTTTGGTAATTAAATTGGCGGGAAATAAAAAAAGGAAGAAAAATTTAATTTGTTTAGCGTAGTGACATTTCAACCGACTCCGGAACGAGTAATTTGGTGGTAGACCAAAGAGAAAAGAAATTAAGCGACACATCCTAGTCTCAGAAAATAACTATGTTTATATCGCGTAAAACAAAAGTTTTACCCTGTGCGAGAATCCCAATTGTCCCGTCTAGTTTAGCGGCCTGGTCCAGTTTCTTTTTCTTTTTTGCGAGTTGTTTTTACGTGTCATTAGTTATGAACAAATTAGCCCGCAGCGCCACCTTAGTTTCGTCCCAAATATACCAGGTGTCTCATATAGCGGCCGGCTCTTTAAATCAACAGCGAAAATCGGTTTCTTCACCTATCGTGTTACGATTTTGTGCAGCGTCTGTAAAATTTGCAAAGATAGAACTTACTTGAGGGAGAAGTAAAAAAATAAAAAGGCTTAACTCCTATGAAAACGCAGTGAAGCCAACGGTCTTCAAACCATAAGGGCGCTTTATTTTTTTGAAGACTGGTGGCTTCGCTGCGTTTTCATAGAAGTTAAGCCTTTTTCATCTTTTACTTTTCCTTCAGGTAAGTTCGATCTTTGCAAATTTTATAGAAAAAAATGCACCCCCTGTGGGCAACGCGATGGCTTAAGAAACCGCCTTTTGCGGTTCATTTAAAGAGCCTGGCCACTATTTGAGATACCGGGTATAATATAGCTTAAAATGTACAAAGCTGTCAAGCTGAGATGTTCTACAAACAACGACCCGGGGGCTTTCAATGAGCACAAACAATCCGAATAGGCGAGTTCACTCTAGTCAGATACAAGTTAAGAATGCGCCAGAAGCGCCTCCCAGCCTCAGCAGCGTCAGCCACTGTTCCTCTGCGTTGCACAAGCAGTCCTGCTATCGGGGTGCACGTCGCGCTGACGTCACATGAAATGTCATGACTACTACTTTTCGTGGTTAATCCGCAAGGTGATTCAATATATTTTTTCTGGTAAGTGGGAGTGCTTATTTGGCGCATTCTAAACTTCTATCCTACTCTAGAGTTCTTTAAATGCAAGCAGACTGACTTATTCATAAGCTGTTACAGCGATTCTAAAAGTGGTAGAAGAGTGGACATGAGTGCGCCGGCATTTACGGGTTTGCTCAGCTGTCGACATAAGAAAACGAAAAAAAAACAATCCATTGTGCAAGAGTATTTACTTGACATCGATTTAAATGAAGCGCGGAAAGTACCATTCAAGAATGGGAAAGCGGCCGTATTCTTCCAACTTCCCCTTCCCGAAATAATCTAGTCTAAAGCAACGACTTTAATAAAAACGAGTATAATAGTCAAAATAAGTAAAAGGGGGAGACAGATGTAATCTACGTGCGAAGCGTGTTACGTCAGCCATGCATGGGCGTGAACAAACGCCCCTGCATATTTTCAGTGATGCTACCCGATAACATTGCGAGAACATACGAGTATGTGAAAAGTTTTACGGGTTCTAAAATTGAAAATTGTTGTCTTCTCGACAAGGGTACGATATTATGGATATTCGAGCTGCAATAACTGAGGATCTATTTTTACCAGAAGTATGCCCTAACGCTTCCAACGACAAGCGTTAAAAACATAAACTTTGTATTTTTATTTCAACGAACCTTTTAAGTGTTCGAGGTCTTACACACAACGCATATTTCAAAGATCTCAGTTGCCTTAAGTAATAGCCATTAATTATGACATAAAAAAAGCAAATAGTTTAATATTCTCGCACAATTTAAAGCTGAGCTGCGGGGTTGCAATGTTTTCAGCAGAGCTCGGATGAAACAAAATAATTCCATAAACTGAGGGTAAATTTATTACAGGACCAAATGTCTCAAATTATTCCAAGCGAGACTATATTTTATTCATAATTTATTGCTCTGTGGATTAATTACAACGAGGAACCTAGAACCGGAGTACTAAAGGCGAACGCCTTTTAGTTTAGGTGTAGCTTTGACAACACTTGGGATTGCTATTAAGACATGAGCTCTAAGTTACGAAGGGTCGACAAAATGATTTAAAATATATAGTTAAAGAAGCAAACGCTTTTCTGCCATACAGGCTGCTATATTTCGCCGCTATTGTAGTAAAACGTTTCTCATAGAAATAATGATAAAAAAAAAATCAGAAATGAAATACTTAATTGTCTTTCTAGTCCCTTTAATCTGAGCTCTTTCTTGTCGTGTCAAAATAATCGTTTAGGCGAGTGAGTGAAACGTGTCTTCTTAATGAGTGCAATCGCAATCTTGCCTGGCAAGACCCGGTGAAAAAGGATATGGCACAAAGAGTGTGTGTGGGAGTGTGTTAGGCACAGGCCTGGAGGCACATAAGTTACAACGAACCATGAAAGAGGAATTTTTGACTAGACTGGGTCGTGCCCTGCAGATTAGTTTGGTACCGCCCGCTCCATCTCTTACAAGATATTATGTAGCCAAATTAAAACGTTTCTATCGTTACCAGATATTATTACGTGGAGAGCGCGACCCTATTAGAGCGAATACACCGACAGATTTTTGTTTTGAGTTCTATCTTGCATCTAAAAACTCTCATCAAACTCGCCTTTATGCTAGGATATTGTTATCCAGGGCAGCAACCTAGGGGGTAAAATGTGGTGGTCTTTATGGCCCCCTTGAAGCAATATTCAAAAGCTTGCTGATACGGTGTTTTCATTATGAGTATCGCGCTGTGTACATGCCTTGAAACAGTCTTCTATCGCATGAAGAAATTGCATTTGTTCGATGTTTAGCACTTTGTCCAAAAGAAGACACGACGCCCAAAGTACAGAATCTGTTTTCAAGATTGGCGCATACAAAGTGTTTTTTGTTTTTTTTGTTTTATCCGACAAGCACTTCTTTTTTGTCGTTGGCTCGAGCAGAACAGCTCCTGTGAACCATACAAACCCCGCGGACTCGTTGAGTCTCTAAAAAGAGAAGAGAAACCTCATTATGAAGCTTACGAGGCGTATAAGTTGCCAGTAGTGAATATATAAAAAAAAAAAAACACGTGGCGGTACTTTAATTTCATTAAGTGATAAGAAAGGAAGAGCTAAAGGTTGGGGGGGGGGGGGGAGGGGTGTTTGTGCGCTACACTTCAGTACAGTCTCAGGAGTGGCGTCGATTCGTAGCCTTGGAATATCTACTTGCGTCCCTTTCATTATTATACAGCACAAACATTTGCCCTTTTCCGTCTATATCCCACTGTTGTTCTGTGGCTCCCCGTGTTACATTGTTATTTCTTTATTCGTTCATCGACTATTTTCCTGCCAGGTACGTGGAAAACGTGAGTTTGGTTTCGTGATATGGAACTCGCTGAGCGCATATTGTGCATCACAAAAATGAAAGACGCAAACACGTTTTATTGATATTTTCTAATATAGGCAGTTGAATACATAATGCAGTGATGACAACAAATACAGTCTTAAAATTCGCATTTTACGAAGCTTTAACAACGGCTCTCTGAATACGTTTTTATAGAGAAAGTAATTCACTGTTACTTCCTGCTCGAGGATGCAGAAATATTTATTATTTTTATTTTTAGCCTTATCGGAACGAAAACGCTATATTCTTTAAATTGAAGGCAAATTTCATTGAACAATACTGCACCATCAAGATTGAACTGTTTAGTGAATTCACTACTTTTAAGAAACTTTATTTTCCGAATTTTTTATGCGCCTTCTTTAAGACAAGAAGTCTTTTGACAAATATTTACCTTTAATACACCATTATTTTTACTTCCGCCCCAAAACAAAAGAAATATTCATATTTATTCTGGAAATTAGACACATAACTGATTATTCAAAAATCTCATCGATCGAATGTGTTGATGGCAATTAATACTTCTTTTTGTCCTCTCCTGCTCTCCTTTTATTATCCTATAAATTCTGAATATACTCAAAGAACAAAACAAGAATTAAAATAAAATGATTTCTAAACCTACTCTTTCATCGTTTAGTCTATAAATATCAAGTCACAGCAATAGTGCCACCCAAATATTAACTATTTATTACGATTTTGATATTCTTTAAGAATTTTAGCATCTGCTGCATTATACCAATTATTAAAGTAGTAATTCAAATAAATTTCACTAATTAGCGGTTAAGGTTCTTATATCCGCACAACCACATGTCAGCCACAACGAATTTGCCTTCAAGTTTGCGTTGTATTCTTGAGAAGGATTTTTAAACCCAGTGTCTTTTTCGACATGATACCGGTAAACCGAAACTGGGACTCAAAAAAAAAAAATCCAAAATAATAAAAAAAACATTTTGGTGCGTTTTCTTTTTTTTTTTTTTTTACCGCTTGTTTGTTTATTAGCTGCACTTTTGCCTCGTTGGCTCTGCTCTCGCTCGTTATAACCACGGGAAACTATCGCACTCTGTCGAGGATATAGCTTCCCGAGGCAAGCAAGTGGTGAGTAAACTCTTTTTCCGCTTCGTGCGATTTTCATCCTCTCTTGGCGCGTCTCCGCGTTTCATAACACCGCGTCCCACTCCGCGTCAAGACACCGAGAGAAAGAAAGAAACGAGAGGGCACGGGGGGGGGGGGGGGGGGGGGGCGTCAGAACACCGAGCTTTGGTTTGAGTGATTAGTTGGTAGACCTGAAGCTTTGTGACCACTGCGCTCTTCGAACGCGCTCGAATGCGGAAGCCAAATGCTGGACGCAGGCGTTCCATGGTTTAAAGCATTCGACGAGAGCAGTGGAGAAAAAGGCAGCTAGCTTTAGGACTACCAGGGGGGCTATGTTCGAAAAATGGTTCGTTTCTCCTTAGAAGAAACGGAAATGACGGAAGTGACGAAATCACGTCTGATTGGCGAAAGGCTCAAATGACGAAAGTGGGAACTTTCGTCATTCGAGCCTCTAACCAATCAGACGCGATATCGTCACTTCCGTCATTTCCGTTTCTTATTAAAAGAAACGAAACATTCGTCGAACATAGCCCCCCTGGTGTACCCACTAGTTATTCCAGCCAGAGCTCGGCGTTCAGACGTCCCCGTGCACTCTCGTCTCCTCCTCTCCCTCAGTTTCTCGCCGCATAGTACACGCACGGTGCATCCGAGACATCGCTCAGTTATTCATGCGACACAGGACGTAGGTGTAAAACCGTATGGCACCGTGTCGCACCGGAGGAGCAGCTCTACTCTGAACAAAAAAGAAATAAGGTTGTTCCTACCGCTACACGCCCGACGCCGAGGAAGTGTTTTAATCAGAACCGCTGCTAGGCTTAACACCAGACAAAAAAATCGGAGCCTGTGAGCAGGCTTTCACGTGTACCTCGTGTCAAAAGACAATTAATATGAATAGACTCCACTGGCGCTCGTTTTCAATTATGAGGTTCTCGTACACCGGTGTTGTATTCTTTATTTCGCCCATTTACTGCAAAATATACAAACTTAAAATTATAAATAACAATACCACACAAACGCGCCCGCTTTGATGTTACTTTTACATTGCAAGCTATTATTTTAGTTATAATGTAGAAGATGATTTTTGTGTTCTTGAGTTCCTTTTTATGGTGTTGAATTGAAACCTAGCAAAATGGACAATTGGGCGAGTTGGTAAGAGTTCAATATTACTTACAGCTCGACTGGGACAAGGACGGACAGAGGATCAGCGCTTGTCCTGTGTTTTCTCCTCTGTCCGTCCTTGTCCCAGTCGCGCTGTAAGTTTTAATGAAGTGTTGAATTGATTTAACTTAGGCCACGAATTGCCGTAATGCGTTCATATCTTGGTGAAAGGTAACGAATAACAATAAAGCAATTTGCTACACTCATCTTGCAATTAATTTACGTCGCAAATTACTGCCGCATAAATTCCAACGTGGCAATTTAAAAAAAAAAAAAAAAAATGCTCGAAAAATTCATAGATGACAAGTAATCTGTTGCTTGTAATAGATCACTTCCGAAATGCGCCTGCCATATCCTCGTCCGTAGAGGCAGAAAGTAAAGATACTATTTTTTCACGTTTCCGCTTCGTGGGTCGTATAAAGTGAACAAACCTGAAAGACGCTACGAAAGGTGAGTTCGCTAAATAACATACGCTTCGCGATTATGTGTTTTTTTTTTTTACGCGTTATTAGTTTCTAACAAAAGATAACAACAATAAAAAAGTTTTCGGGCGCAAAATTAACAAGTGAGAATCAAAAGTGTTGAGAAACTTTAAATTTTAAGCTTGTTTGTTAAAAAAAAAAGAAATAATGGTGGTGGATTCATGTGTGCTGCGATCTGTAATTTAAAGAAGAGAAATAAAAAGCAGATTATAACCCAGGTATTCGTATTTTTGTGTGTGCAAAAATTACGCATCACAGGTCCACACGATTTTGGTAGTTTTTATTTGAAGGGAAACTGAAACTGAAACAATTAAACCGGCTTCATTTAGCCTCCAGGATCAAGAATATTGTTACGAAGATATGCGGCCGGCAGCAAATTACAACGACGCGTCCACTCAATAAGGTAGAAAGGTTTTATGGAAGCTCGGCCGTGAGCTAGGAGCTTGGCGCGTGATGGTCTGACACGCCACTCCCCATCGTCGTCGTCGTCTTCGTCACATTCCCTCTTCCCCCCCCCCCCCCTCCCGTCTACCCCCCCATTAAAGAGGACGACCCGGCCGATGAATGAAAGAAACACGAGAGCAGACTGAAAACACACACACACACTGACATAAAAGACAAGGCCGAAGACACATAGATAGACGAATGACTGCTGCCGGCCGCGTAGAATGAAAATGTTCTTGAACCCGCAGCCTCTCTCCACAGCATTACCGACGTCTGTACCAGCCACAGCCGCACGACGTCACGATCCAAGCTGTGGAATTTTTCTGACCACTATTAATAAAAACAGGGCTGGGGACGAGGCAGGGGATCATAAGCTCGCGTTTCTGTCTTGATCTCGTCCAGAGTTCATTTTGTTCACGACGCTCTTCATAAAAACCGTCGTAGCTCACATTTGCTGAACCGGTGTCTCACTGTTACTTCGGCATTTGCGGTGGTTCCATGGACGGGGGCTGTGCGGCGAGGCTATGGTCTGGATGTTCGATCGGCTGCGGCGAAAGATTGCTGCAACCAAGGTCCGGAGTGATGATGAGGAAGAACGAAAGATGATGCACTGAGCACTTCCACCAAATGTTACGAAGATGTGCGACCGGCAGCAAATGACAACTACGCGTCCACTCAATCAGATAGAAAGATAATATGGAAGTCGGGCCGTGCGCGCGGAGCTTGGCTCGTGATGGTCAGACACGCCACTTCCCAAGCGTCGTCGTCGTCTTCGTCACGATATCGATATTATCTTTCAACTTGGCGCAATGAGGCTGCAGAAAGGGGGATCGGTGGTTGAGTGCATGTGCTAAAGCGCACACCCAGCTCGACGCACGTGGAGCGAAAGCTCGCGCTGCAGAACCATCGGGGATCCTGGGATCGAGCCCCCGCCTTGCCCGTTTCGATCTGGATGAGCATCGTACCGGCGTGCGGTCGTGTATCACTACTGCGTGATGCACGTTAACGACCCCAGGTTAGCAGTCGTACTGCACTGGCAAAATTGCTCATCTACAGTGTAAACCAGTGTCGCCCTATCCTGGCAGACCGACCTTACTCTGTATAAATCACTAAACGTTCAATTTGGACGCTGCAGAAAATCATTTTCAAAGAACCGTTGAAGCCTTTCCTTCCCGGAGCGTGAAGTCATATTAGGAGTTTTCGGAATCTCCGTTCTCGCGCATCCTCAGCGCCTGTCAAACCGATGCACGCGCACTGTTGCTACTTTTAAAAAGGTAAAAAGAAAAAAAAAAAAAAAAGACCGTCACGACTGGTGTCACTGCGGGCCTGGCAAGAATGCAATTGTACGCGCTGCCCACACGAGCGGCACGTGCTTGGCGGCCGAGGGATCCTAATATGACGCAACGACTGGTCGGAGGTTTTTTATGTGCTCTCGAGTTTTGTTAAATCTTCTAGGAAAACGAACGTGATATAGGGATTCACTGGATAAAAATACTGTAAAATTCACCTCTAACCTGTTTTTTTTTTTTTAAGAACCTTTTTAGTTTATTGTTTTTTTTTGTTTTTTTTTTAGAGGGATGATTGACAATGTAGTTATGCTCGCTGCGGTTTCTACTTGAATATAACCTATTAGAGCCGAACTACCCACAACACACTTTGCGGCTCAAAATTCGTTTTCATTCCGCCCGAAAACAGCCAGTCGAGAATATAACGGTTTCAGTCGCGCTTTCTCACTTTTCCATGGTCATATGGCGTTCAAACTATGGGTACCAACTATGTTCAAAATGGTGAGTCATCTAAGGCACGCATTCAATATTAAAAACAGAAAAGCATATGAGCCCCATTTTATTGGCCTCCAAAGAACTCCAATACGCTGACAAAAAAAAAAAAAAAAAGTTGCACAAATGACAGGAAGTACACTATACACGTAATTCGCAACATAGCGACGTGTCGCGGGCTGGACGACGCGATGGCGGCACACGAAGGAGCATTGTACCGACAGACGTGGGGCGGCTTCTTGGAAACTGTGGTTCGGTACCGGTCAATCGATCTTCAGGCGGAGAACATTAAGCGCCAGGGATATAAGCCCGAAACAATCGCACGACGAACGATGCACGAAAATGCGTCGTCGTCGTCTGCTTCACACGCCGGAAGTGGGGAAAAAAAGCATACGCGATCGGTTTTAGTCCCGTCACTTCCGGCCATGAGCTTCCGTGATCGTGTTTCGGTTTCGGTATTGAGCAGTTGAGTTTATTGGCCTTATAAAAATATATTTGACGTTGCAGCAAAATATGTATAGTGTAGTCTCCTAACGTCATATTTAATTCGCCTGGCAAAAAAAGAAAAAAAAACATAATTCCAGAGGTGTTAGTGTTCTTTCAATGACACACAAAAATAAACACGCCTCAGTTTAGCCTGTGACAAGTTATTGCAGAAGGAAGGCACAGGTGCTGCGCCTTTTTCTGACATATTTTTAATCTCTAAACGACCTAAATCTTTGTTAATTTATCATGCTCATATTTGTACCTCAAGTAGAGCTCTTTTAAATCAATTTGTGTAATGCATTTTCCGTCGCCTTACAGATTCGCAATAAAGAACTAAATCGTAGGCTTATAAATTCATGCAGATGGAAACAAAACTGGGTATGCAGTAAGGTGCACAAGAAAAAAGTAGTTGAACTAAAACAAATTCCTGTGGCACTCCCAACGTCACATCAATTAGTAAAAAAATTTAGGTTTTAGAAGTGACATATACTACGAGCTGTTAGCAAAACAAAACAAAACATTCAATCTGGCTTAATAAATTGTAATAGATTTAACATTTGAATTTTAACCACGGACCGTTTATTGTATTTTTCATCAAGCGCCTTGGGGAAATCAGTTTGGATGAAACGTCTCGTCAAGTAAAGAATGTCGAATATCTGAAACTAGACAACTGGCTTTTAGAGGAAAATAGGCGTAAAAACCGTGCTTAGCATATGCGACAAAAACAACAAAAAGAAACAATAACAACGGAATTCTACAAGATGAAAAAGAAGATAACACTGCTTACATTTTATAATTTTATCAGAATTACTCGTTGGCGGAATTCGTGAATAATTTAAGGGGTTGTTTTTATCAGATGTGTGCACTGGGATCACCCTACCCATATTTCGATTTATTAGTAATGTACCGCAAACAAAACCCCAGTTAAAAGTGTTTGCCAAAAAAGATGCCAATGGCAAGTGTGTTTTCGTACGTGGGACATACGAAAAGGTGCCTAAATGACAGACTTCTCGAGCGAATGAGGGCGGTCATGAACATATCTCCGAATTACGAGATTGCTAAACTTGTGCAGGAATGCAATAATTGTCTGCCTGATTGGGGGAAAACTGTGGTGTTAAGCAAATAAAAAGATTGAACAAAAAGAGTCTTAAAGGACAATCAGAACTGCGTCCGTAGGAAACTGTATCAGTCAATCGTCGATAACACTAGATAGAAAGACCCAAATGTTTATATATATATATATATATATATATATATATATATATATATATATATCTTTTGGTGAAGTTTGTTGTTTCCTTTATCAGGCGGCAGTGTGTGGGTACTGTGAACGGATTTGGGGGGGTGCGCTTTAGGGATGTTGCTTTGTTTTGTATTGTTGCCTGTACGAATGTTTTGTGCGAGAGGTGACCTCTACCGCAGTTGAAGGCCACAAAAACGGGTGCAAATTCCTGGAGGCGTGTGTCTTGTGTTGCGTGGGGCATGAGGTTGTTCTTTGAATTGGCGTCACGACGCGTAGTACCGTGGTGTAAAGTCACAAAGACGTGTGCAAATTTCTGGGGACGTGTGTGTGTGAGATGATGTATAAACGATTGATTCAATAAAGTTTAGTAGCTGCGTTTGTGACGTTTTTGTTTTTGTTTTTCTTCTTCTTCGTCCGTCGTCTCCGCTTTTAAAAAATATATGTAACAACATTTTAGTATGTTGTAGAATTATTGCCATGCTAATATTGCCGCACAGCAATAATAACTTTTTCGAGTTAGGTAGAATTCCAACTCGTTGAATGATAGGATTCACGATGGTTAATTTTTATATTTAGCGAGAAGAGTTTAATTAACTATTTTGAAATTATAATACAAGAGAATTTAGGGGTTCATCGAGCAACTTATCATGCCATGCGTAAAGAAGCGCTGGAAGGTGCTGGCTTACGAAATCAGTTAAGAAAGCTATATACCGAGACAAAGGCAACTAAAATTCGATAATAAACTTACTAAACATAGCATAGGTGTTTAGAAAGCTCCCACACGGTTATATGTCATAAGTGTTTACAAACTGTGGCTTAATGGCCTGTAACGGTATCTATCAGAAGACAACTTAACAATTATCAGTATTTCAGCGGCCTTTTAAGGTTTAATCGTCACTTCCCGATTTACCGGCTGTCGTTGAATGAATGGAGATTTCAGCGCCGATTGTAGAGATGTCTGAAGACAAAAAGCGAAATCAAGCGCCGCTGAAACCAGCGTGTCGGCAGGTTGCGCGATAATTTTTCGGGCGTTTGATAGTACGTTCGAGGGATAAGAGACGATAAGTTGTGCTTCATAAAATTAGCAACACAACACTCATCGTATCTTATCTCACATTATTATCATGCAGCACAGAAGCAACGCACTCTCAGCTCTACCATTACTCGCTTTCGCATTTTGTATTGGAACGTCATAAGCCTGACTAAAACATCGCGCCCAAATCGGTGTTGACTCAGCAATCGTTTGACGACTAAATGGAAAATAACGAAACAAAACAAAATCTTACAGCCACAAAACTGTCGCTTGTGCACATTATAGCCTCTGTGATAGCTCTGTTTTATTCCGTTAGATAGAAGGTATTTGGAGCCACGCGCCTGCCTGGGCTTTTTGATATTGTCCGCTACTGTACATTAATTATCTGCTATATGCCAACTACTATGTACTTTGTTGGGGCATTTTGTTACTTCTGCACATCACGACGGATGTTGCTAATGTTTATTCTTGACATAACATATACAACACTCAACGTAATATGACTTTGTAAGGCTGCTCCGATTTAGAAAAGTTGTACTTCTTGTGGTGTTTGGTATTTGAGTGTTGTCAAAGAAAATTGTATTTAACTTCAGGCGGCACCCCTACGTTAGGCGTTTTTTACGCAAGTATTAGAAAACAAATGGACGCAGGAATGAAGGATTGTGCGTTAGCTCAAGCTGGAGTCCGATCGCACGCAGATGAATGTTTACAGAGAAGGCTTCCCTCACCTTTTCGCGCGTTTTACTATAAGGCCATATCAAATTAAACCCAACGTACATTACCACGTGAGAGAGATCGAAGCAAACCAATATACGTAGAATAGACGCCTTTCGAAAGACTGCCTGCTGTATGTTGGCAGCTGTGGAATCCCTGCACAATGGTGGACTAAAACAGCAACGTCATGGCACACTTGATGCGTTGGGTTGGATTAAAAGGCAAAACTACCTACAGGAAAATGTGATGAGCTCAGTGACGTGCACTTTCGACGCGGTTTCATTGGTTTGGAGGCTACTAGCGTTGGCCGCGCTCCTGCGTTCCCACTCTTATGGTAGGACTTGTACGTTCCAGGATGTCGGTTGTTTCGCCATTGTGCAGTGGTTCCAACCTTCTAACAATGGGCACGTGACTTTATAAAGGGCTTTATAAAGCAAGAGTGCAATAGGGTTCCACGGAAAAAGTCGCTGTACACATCCAGAGACGCGAGCCATTGTTTAAGGAGGCGCCGCATACCGTCCGCTTTTCGCGGCCGGGAGCCTGGCTCGGCTGTGGAAGATCTTTCGTTTCCTCACGTTCCCGAAACATTCGCACCCAGTCAGTCACAGCTGCCTTCGACGCGCTTTTGTCACGATACACCGCCTGCATTTTGAGATTTATATCGACTGGTCGATACCCTTCCGCTGTTGAAAACTGATTCTCCTCTCGCTGGCCCACACGTTGTCATTGTGCCCAACACAAACCGTACCTGAGAAAAGAATGAATGATTGCTAGCTGTTTTTTGGTTTGCGCTTATCACGATGATTGCAACATCACTGGGCTTCTGATGCGCTGGTTTATGTGACGAGGCACTAGCGGGTTTCATTCGTTCATGCCTCGTATACATTGATATTAGTCGCAAAGGAATTATAAAGTGTGATGACGCACCGAGCTTCTGAGCTTTCCCACTTATCGTATACTTTTACGAGCTCGTCTCGCGCGCCGCTCTTCTGCCACGAAGCAATCTCCTTGCTGGTAATTTCGGGAACATAGGCCTTTTTCGCGTGCATGCAATTACCACTTCCGAATCCGTCATTAAATGTGCCTACGTATATTTTACTTCTAATACCTATATTTTCCTCTCCGGGGATTTCACATGCGCATGCCAAAACGTTACTGTGAAAATACGTAACTAAAGTCGGCGAGCGAGCGCGTGTGTGTGTACGCCCGTGTGTCTCTGTATGTGTACTTGTGCGTGCGTGTGTGCGCGCGTGCGTGTGTGTGTCCTCTCTTGGTCCCTGGCATGTGGTTCTAGCTATTTTTGCGCATTACGAGTTCTCCCACATGTTGGCAGCTTGGAATCCCTGCACAATGTCGGACTATAAAACAGCAACATCATGGCACACTTGATGCGTTGGGTTGAATTAGAACAAAACATACCTACAGTAAATTGTGACGAGCGCAGTGACGTGCACTTTCGACGCACTTACAGAAAAAAAAGGTGATGCCATCTAAGTCACTTTGAAGGAACGTATACGTGTGCGCGATCTGTCACATCCAGGTTTCTACGCTAAGTGTTTTTGACCATTTTGCTACGATCTTTCCTTGTATTCTATCCCCCCCCCCCTCATGTAATTCCTTCGGGCGCTTTGAGGGTAAAATAAATGAAATGAAATAAAATGAATCTAGTAGTACCCTTACATAGCGTTTAGAATAATTTAACATTTAATGATTTTATCTATGGAGTGTTAATTATTACATACCTGAAAACCGCATAATAATTAGGTCACGTATAAATTCAGCAGGAAACCACAACATTAGTGGAGCATTGATGTCTTCATATTTGAGTTGCCGCGTGAATATTTAGTTTTTTTCTACACGGGGCATACTATGTGCACGGCTTCACGTTTTGTAGATAATAATAAATTTAATATTTTCAATGATTCTCATTTATGTTTTAATTCAAGCCCTACTTTTTACATGCAATAAAAAGATAATTATTAAAAAAGTTAAGCTGCTAGGTATATAAAAAAAAAAATTCAGTAGGTGGACGTTTATAATGTTTTCTGCGCATCGCGTTAAATAAGCTGTGCCCAAATATCAAAACCTATAAGATTCCTTACAATTATGTAATATATAATAGCGCCAAGAAAGCACAAGGGACCAGGAAGGGGGGGGGGGGGTGCAGATATAGCGCGCTTTTGGAAATTGCGGGCGCACCTCGTTCCATGGCTTCTTGTGTTTTTCTAGCGATGCAAAAACCCAATATCAGAAATATGCATTACCAACAAGCTAAACATTTTATCGCACTACGTCCTCTCTACTTTCACAAAATGTTTTCTCCCTCGGTCAGGCTCGGACATTTACGACCCCATGGTGTGAGTCAAGGTGTCTAAAAACTAGACATGTACACGTTACCTCCTAAAATAACTAGATACCGTCTTCGTTACTCGCTCAAAAAGTAACTAAATACGTTGTAAGTTGCCGATTCTCATAAGGCACACGTTACATTACATAAACAACAACGAGTTCATTGTCTCGTTACTCTGACGACCAAATACACAAGTGTTTTTGTTTCGTAGTCGTTGCACTTAAGCAGTAGCTGCCTCTAGAAGTTTTCATCTGTCATGGTTCTACTAACGCGCTTGAAGGAACGGCAGTGTTGTGCTTCAGGAAGAGGCCGGTGAATCTGGGATTACCCTCCCTCCTTTGTCCTCTCTGCTTCTAAAGTTCGAAGTTGATAATGGGACTTATCAAGGCTGAATGCTCGGCTAGTTGGTATTGGTCTTGGGTTGCCAAAGGCATGGTAGCGCTTTTTAGACGAGGACAAAATAAAGAAAGACAAGACAGACACGAGCGCTCGTGTCTCTCTTGTCTTTCCTTTTTTTTTGTCCTCGTCTAAAAAGCGCTACCATGCCTTTGGCAACCCAAGGTTGATAATGGGTTTTGTGCGCTTTCCCGTGTTGGCACCCCCCGGGTTCACATTCGGTCCGTGCACGAGTCTAGAAAGTTTAACGCACGAACCTTATTATTTTCGCTGGTAGTAATTTCCCAGCTGTAGACTTTGACTGGCATGTTCAGCGATAAGCGTTGTGATATTGTCATCCTGTTTAGTTGCTTTTCGGGTTGCCCATATGGCTTTGTCGCAGTAGATGCATACTCAGGTTAGAACTGAAACAATGTTGTTTACACGGTGTTGTATACGTTACACCTAAAATGTATGAAATACCGTTATTCGTTACTTGGCCTTAAATATAACTAAGTACATTACTCGTTCCTTTTCTAGAAAAGTAAATACATAGGTTACTCGTTACCGGAAAAAGGAACTAGGTAGATGTAACTTGTTACTATTAACGCGTTACGAACATGTCTACTAAAAACGAAATCTCTTGGAGTCGTTGATCATTTCGAAGTGAGCTGAGAGGATCAGAAGTCCACTCCGGGCGAAGGATTTATTTTCTGGCATTGCCTTCATGATAGTGTCTCGCTTAAGGCGGTGGTCCCACGGCGGCCATCTTGAACAAGCCATTAGTTCAACCACTAGATGGCGGCACTCATCCGTGTGGCCAGAAAACAAGCTCGTGGCAGTGATGTTCCTCCTCTGCTCTTAATTTTCTCCTTTCTGCTGCTCGCCCGTGCACGTTCAGCGCTCAGCGCGTGCTCCCGCTGACACAAATGCCAGCAAACGTGCCAGTGGTGCTAGCAGTGCCCAGTTCGCACAGAAGCGGAGCCAGCTAGCTCATCGACCCGATCGAGAGTGCCTAGCTCGAGATCGAGAGGCTCACAAGCCAGTAGCTATTGTTTTAACTATTCAAGAATTAAAAACATAGTCAATCAATCAGTGAAGAATGTTATCAAACGTTAAAGAACATATATAAGACATGCCTTGTCAGTATTTCGTTAACGAAAGATCTTTTGCATGACAAAAACGTTTAAATTCATTTTCGCTGTAAGTCAGAGCGCAGCCGACATAACAGGTCAATGAGGCCAATCAAACAGAACCAAAAAACACCATGTCACGGAGCTCAACATCCTATAGTCCGTTTGTTGTCACCGGTCAAAGCAATCAAGCGCAAACCATGCACTATGGCCTTGCGCTTTTAGTATGCGTGTTTGTGCTTGTGTATCTTATAGTCTTTGACTGCATTTTGATCTATAATAAAACAAGCAATAGCAGACTTTTTTTTTTTTTTCAAGACTGGTGTTCAGAAGGGCGCTTTATATAACTCATCATTTTGATGGTAGTTTGATTAAACTTGAATACCAATTATATGACCTTATAAATAACCACCCTAATATTGTTGAAATAGTACGCCGAGGTCGAAGACTCTGCATGTTCAAGAAAAGAGTAAAATTGTATTTTGTAGCCCAAGTGGCTTAAATTTTGTTAGCCGAGTGGGTGGCAGATTTCAAAGTGCATTTTATGGCGCTTTTGATATTTTTTGCATTATTATTTAGGTCTATTTATAATTTGATGTTAAAAAAAAATATACCAGCCTCTTACATGTATCTTTATCTATATATATTTTCTGTTTGATTGCAACAGATATGAAGAATTTTACAGTAACGCTGACATTGTATGTTAATTAATGTGATCTCAATGATGTCGATGGGAATGATTTCCATTTGAAAAGTTTGATGACGTTGATATTATTTATGATAACTACGATGTTTAGCTGATGTCAATTTCATTATTTTATGCATAATTGATTTTTATACTGACACTGGTCCTGTACACCGTTGAATGCTGTAAAAAGGGGCTCATGGCCTGGTGAGAAGACTTTTAATGCGAGAAAAGTATTTGCCCCACCACGCGAAAATCCGGCCGTGGCGGCGGCGGCGGCATGATTAAGGGATGGTACCAAAAATGGCCGACGGCGCAAAGAGTAAAAACACGTCAGAAATGCTCGGATTGACGTCAAAATTTACACGAAGGTTCCTATAAACGAAGTAAATGAACGACTTTCGAAACAAACTTTAGTACATTTCGGTCTGGACAGAAATCGAATCCGGGCCTCCGGGGTGCGAGACGGGCACGCTTCCCCGACTCCACGGCGGCTCCAAGGTCCTGGCTGACTAAGGTGTGCATAGTGCGTGCGTCGTTGCACACGTCCCGTCGCAACCATCTGGCTGACTAAAATTGTGTCCGAGTGCGTGCGTCATTGGGCACGTGACGGTGCAGCCAATGGGGAAAAGGTGGCGCCACGTCATGAGTGTATAACATGAGCGCGCTGTTTCCCGCGCGTCACACCACGAATCAGCAAAAATAACGCATGTAGAAAAAATAAATCGAAAACTTTTCACCAAAAGGACTGCAATGCTTTCATATTCGCACACGTAAGCAATCAAAAGTGTCTGTACGGAATTTTCTTTTGTATTCTTTTGCCACAGCCCCTCAGACACATGTATGTCTGGAAATAAGGATTATTATTATTATTATTAACTCACGCAAACAATATTTACTTTTATTTTTACAACATGTTCACGGGAGAGCCGCCAAGCGGTCTGGACCATCTAAAGTTCAGTGTGTCTTCACGTTCCTATAGCCGTCTGCACGTTCACGTTCAAATGGAAAAACACCGTAGACCGTCTTTTCTTTTCAAATGACAACGAACCGAAGCAGGCACGCGTAGCCAGGGGGGGGGGGGGGGGGGGGCATGGGGCCCGGCCTTTCTCCGAAATCTTCCATTTTGCTGACACCTCCTCTCCCCCTCCACCTCATACAGCATTTTGTCATGGGTGGCCCCCCCCGAAACAAAATTCTGGCTACGTGCCTGAACCGAAGACCACATGAAGTGGTGACAACTCAGCCATTTTTCTGCCCAATCGTTTTTTTATGCATTTTGAAGTGCGCGCAATCCGGTGTCACTCAGCTCGAACCCGTAGCTTTGGCTAGTGCATAGACGCCATTTTACCCCCCAAATCAATGAATGTGCCAGCGTCACGCGCTGGCACATTCAGAGCAACAATGGATGTCTTCACCCTGAGACAGACAGACATGTAGGCAACCTAGGCTAGAGTGAACAGGCATGATCTCTTACGGCCATTGCACCGGGAGTAGTTGCTCCCTGCGGCGGCAGCTTGGAGGGGTCGCTGTAACCCTACCGCTCCTACAGTGCTTTAATTCCTTCTGAGAGGCACGTCCTCCTCACCGTGTTGTCCTCTTTGCTCGGGGGTTGAGTTGGATAAGTTTCTAGAGTAATTGGACCTACAGGTCGTGAGGCCAGCTGCCTTCAGGGACTTATGCAGGAACACGTCTTTTTTTTTTATTGTAATTATTGTAAGCCGAAACTTATTTCAATCTGCTCACTATACAGTTATTTCAAGCAAGTATAATTACACACATTTTCAATCGCATTGGTCGAGGAACAGTTGTTCAGGATGGCGCAGGCGGCGTTGGGCATGGTTGTGTGCTCGCACCCCTACGCGGCTAAAGAAGTTCCATTGCTCCTCGGCGAGAGTGAAGGCCACAAGGAAACCGCTCTCTAGCCTGGTCATGGAAGAACATGGCAGGGCAGCACTGAGCATCTCGCTTGATTTTATTTCGCAATACTCATTGCGGGGACTCAGAAAAACGAAAGAGAAGCGCGAGGAAATTTCACGAGTTGTGATCCTGGACCGGCTTGCTAGAACAGCGTCTCAGCTGAGACTGAGTGAAAGAAAGCACTGCAAAAGGTTGGGCGCACGACTGTCTTGAGACGCGGCTTGAGTCCCGCTCAGCTCGAGCACTGGTTTTGGCATTGCTTTCTTTCCCAAAGTCTCAGCTGAGACGCTGTTTCCAGCGAGTCTGGCCTGGCTGCTTATAATTAGTTGCAAAGGACAAGAGTCGTGGTTGGTGTAAACGCAAAGTGGAAGCCTGGAGTCGTTGCATTATTAAACCAACACCATGAAAGTTGATCGTCTGACATTGTTCTTATTTGAAAAAAAATGAAATCAAAATTAATCCAAAGAAAGACGACCGTAGTGAGGGTTTCGCACATGTGCAACACGTTTGATAGGGCACTGCATGGAAAGGGTGTTTATTAGACCCTTTTCCTGAGCCTTAAGGCCGATTCAGACACTTGCGTTTGAGTGCGTTTGACTGCGTTGCGTCGAGAACAAAAAGCGAGTCACCGGCACATCTGTGCTTCGTATGAAGCGTGGAATCCAATTCAAGGAATCATCTTGGCACGCGATATAAGCAGCAGGAATGTCCCGGTTTCTCGCTGCCGCAACGCAGTCAAACGCAGTCAAACGCAACTGTCTGAACCAGCCTTCAGATTTGAACCACGATGACTGGCTGTTTGTTGCCTTACCATGAGGACCAGTCACTGCGGTTTACACATAACACTCTCCGTAAGGTTTCTACAAGTAGAGTAACGTTAAAACTGAAAATCTAACATTCCTGCACGATGGCGAACAAAACAGAACCAGAGCGGTTGGAAAGCTGGAACCTTAAAAAGAAAAATGTCGGGTAAAAATCTTGGAGTGAAGGAAACGAATTTCCCCTTTGTCGTCACCATCACATGGAGCTCCATAATCGCACCTTTCGTGGTGTCGGAACATGGCAGGGAGCATTGAATAGCTTGTTTATAGGTACTAGATGTTTTCGAGAACTTGCTCGAGGCCCTTGTTTTTTTCTTCTTTTCTTGCAAGATTATTTACTCATTGCAAGAACGAGGAAGTAGCGCGAGGAAATATTTGAGTAAGGAATCCTCTGCATCAGGGACAGAATCCCTCCAGCGCCACTTTTCCTGAACTTCTCAACCTCGAATTTCAGCCACCTTTCAAAAGATGGCGCAAGTGCGCGTCGTCTGCTACAACATAGGTTCTTTTTATTATTTAGGACAATTAGTATGCTTTAAAAAAATTACAATCATAGATTGTGATTTTAATTAGAACGAGAAAAGCACTAATTAAAGAATCGTTCCTTAAATAGCTGCCCTCTTCTTTGAAACCGGTTTCTTGCGTACAGAGTCGAGCTTCAAAATAGTCCCATGATTTAAACATATTTTAAACAAATCTGAATATGAATACGAAAAAATCACGCTTCTAGTGAACCAGCTCAGTTCCTCTAGCATACAATTAAAAAAAATTAGATCAGATGCCAGAACGCTGTCTGAGAAAACCAAGAACGCGTTAAGGGAATTCTTAGAAATTTTACCATAATCAAGTTGTGTTTACCAGAAAACGGCTGGCGCTGCCCTTCTAATATTTTGTATTCCGAGTTCCTATGTTTACCACAAGCATGCCCTTAAATGTCGTTGCTGCGTTATGATGTGAAACTGAGTTACGAGACTTCAAAATCACATCAAAAGGGCTCTTTTTGAATAAATATTAAAACATGTGAGCTTGCTAATTAACAAAAACACGTATGCACAGAACTAGACGAGTCCTTCTTCTATTCAATAAAAAAATAAGAATGCGTCTTGGATGCATTGCAAGTCTAGAAACTTGGAATGCATAGAGGTATGTCTTTGAAAATATCAAAACTTGCACGTTTTGTTTTTTTACTATGCGTTAAGTTTTGACAAATGCTTATTATTTTTTGCACTAAAAGAGTGATGATGAATTGGCTATTTATTTGCAAAAAGAACGAAATACGTAACACGCGCACAGATGCGACATTTGCACAGCAAACAGGAGCGTTAGCAGAGCTGCCACCGGTATTATAGTTGGGGCCGTGGGACCGCCGCCTTAAAGAAAAGCAACAACAACAAAGAAAAGCCTGCTGATGCATTACACACTGTTAAATATTCATAAGAGCTGGTATCGCTAATGAAATCACAAATTCGCGATATTGTAATTGTTTTCAAGTTATTGGCAACTTATATTACGCATTTATGTTTGTATGTATACCACTAACACTGATAAATTTCAGAAGCAGCCTCTTTTTTCGTTCCGATACTATTATTTAGGATATAAAATATTTGGTTACCACGGCCAGCAAAATATCTTACTTTCCAAAATGAAAAGCTTACAAACGGAACAAAAATTGAGTGCAGAGTGCATGGCGTAAAGTGTCTTTTCAACTGACATATTTTTTTTTTGTTTGCGTTGAATCAAAAGTTTCTGTATTTATTTTATCAAGCGGATGTTTATGCACGATGAAAGCAGAGTAAGCCATATGATTCCCGGTTACTCCTGCACATACGATCTTACAATGAGAGCTCTGCAGCTGCGAAGGTTCCAATTTTGATCGCAAGAGAACTGCTACGTCGCCGGCTAAATAAATAAAAAAGAACCCAATCAGGCATAACGTACACTCTTTTAAACGCGTTTCAATTTATTGACCTGATACATACAGCCGTCTCTGGTTCGGACTGAACCGGACTGGTCTGGATTGATTTCGTCAGGCCGTGGCACGGTTCCAACCGTTCTCTTTTGCTGTAATTGCTCACCTGTTCAGTCCACTTTCGCTATTTTGCAAGAGCGAGAGTCTTCTTGCACGCTTCCAATGAGCTCCTTCAGTAGCGGCTCCCCCGTCTCCGAACAGTGTAACTCGAGTCAGAGTTTTTGGAGCGCCTACTAGACGGGACATAAGGGCGCCGCTCGCAGCGCCACGCGGCTGAGTGTTTGCGCATTTCCGTTTACGTCGAATTCGCACGTCACCCCCCCTCCCCCCCCCCCCCCCCCCGCCCCCTCAAAAAAAAAAAAAAGACCGCATCTCCATTTAGTGAATGATGTTGATTGGGGCGAAGCTCGGGTGGTGCTGATGATACTGATTTTGGTCATAGGTAGTGCTGATGGTGCTGATGGTGCTGTCGGAGTTAACGCTTTGCCGCAGCCTCCTGAGCTCTCGTCTCCGGGGTAGCAGCTTGCTGTCGGCGTTGACGCTTTGCCGTCGCTTCCCAAGCTCTCAACTCCGGGTCCGCTTGGCATTTTTTGACGCTGTGCAGCCTTCTCGCGCCCTGGTCTCCGGAGCAGCTTGCTGTTTTGCGTAGACGCTGAGGCGCTGCATGCCGAGCTTTTCGGTCGTTTTCATTCATGTCAGTAGGAGAATGTGTGGTTTTCTTTTTCTTTTTTTAAGAAGACAGATGGGATGGCATCTCAGAACCCCCTACTCTTTTTTTTCTTCTTTTGCTTTCTTCATAATTTTTTTTTTAATATTTTTTTTCTCCATTTTTTTTTGCCCTACACGAGCACATGAGCACGTGAGCTCACGAGCAAGAGCACGAGCACCCGACGCCGGATGGTGGACGGACATACAGGCATGACTATACTTCGTTTCACCTTACGTGCGAGCGAAGGCAAAACTGGAAGCGCGAGCACGGAAGCTCCGTGCGTTCAGGCTTTGCTCGAGCGCGCGAGCTGGGGAGAAATGCAAAAAGCGCTGGTCTCGCGCTTCTAGCTTTGGCTTCGCTCGCAGATAAAGTGAAACGAAGTATAGCCCCTAAAGGTGTATCCACACAACGGACCAAATTGCTGTTTTGGTCCGCGGTATAATAGTATAATTGAAGCGCTAAGTCTGGCAACAAGCTGACTTTTGTTGTTTGGATTGGAATCCAAATCCAAAGTCGTTTTCTTTTGGCGCCAACTGTTGAATACGAAGAAGACGAACTTTTTGTTGTGCGACGATGGCGGCATGGTGAGACGATGCAACTTTTTACTTCATCGCCCTTCATCCAGCATGCCCTTTTCGGTTCACTTAAGTCCTCCTCGTCCTCAATAGTCAACGCCGGGGCCACCACGGCCAAACGTCTTTTTCGTTCAAGCTCCATCTTGGCTCCTTACAAATAGCCTCAAAGCAGCTCGCTGCATGCGTTTGGCGGAGCTGTGAGATCGAGGGTTAGACCGGCCCGTTCGCTCTGCCGTCTGCTCTTTTGGTCCGCCGTGTGGATGCTCATTGCAGCCGGGCGGCCCGCGGGCCGCGCATCACGTGATCAATCGGTCCGCGGCCCGGTCCGTTGTGTGGATACACCTTAAGGTGCTTCGTCCCTAAAAAAAAGGCGCGCTTGATGGTATCGGACAAGAATGCCGACAACGCGCTTCTCCAATTTGGTTTGGAGGACGATTTAGAAGTATTCATGGAGGCGCAGAGACGAGCCAAGAAGCGAAGAGTCACTCAGGTGCTTGGTGCCCTCAAATAAATCAATTGCGAAGGCAAGCATGAATGATGATGGCCGACATTATCTGTACAGTGTATCTCTACACACTTCCGCAGTTTTATTTCAATAGAATATTACTTCGCTTACATTTGGTTTCATACTTAAAATAAATTTTCCTAACAAATGTAGGAAAGGCAGTGGCTGGAATTCCTAAACATTGTGATAACATTTTTGTCGCGTGACTAGTGCTTCTAACCCAAACTAAAGAGCCAATTGCGTGTTCTGGGCAATTTGATTATTGGCTTTGCAATTCACAGTATTGAGTGCTAGCCACATTAGTGCTGGCACTCTCTGTGATTCTTTTCCTTACCATTGTCTGAAGAGTAGAATCAATAACAATAAAGTATAGTCATGAGCCTGCTCTAAAAGTTATATCTGCTGCTCTTAGATGAACTTTAGTCTGCTACAGAAGCTGCTCCAAAATGGCTCTTACAAAATCACATCACTGTACTTTTTTCGTAGATTAAACGTTTGGTTCCACACATTCCAGGTCCAGCAACAATTAACTCAACCTAACCTAGCCAAGACCACTAGAGTCCGGATGCCAACAGCCACCAAGGTCCTCATGACGTTGTGGCTCCTGGGAAATCAGGAATCATACCGTGGTGTCGCTGACAGGTTTGGTGTTCACAAGAGCGCCCTCCACTTCGTGGTCTCGGAGATCGTGTTGGTATGGGCACGGTGTGCACCCTGTGTAATACAGTGGCCCACGCAGCTTGCCCAGGTGACCAGCCACTTCCAACGCAAGTGGAGGCTCCCAGGCGTTGTGGGGGTCGTGGACGGCTGCCATGTATCTATCAAGGCTCCCAATGAAGAGCAGTCCGCCTTCTACGACAGGAAGGAGTTCCACTCCGTCGTGCTGCAAGGCTGCTGTGACAGCAGCATGGTGTTCATACACGCGCATGTGGGGTCCCTGGGCCGGATGAACGATGCACCCATCCTTACCAATTCTGGCTTGGATCACATTCTTAGCGCCCTTCCCGAGGACTTCATGATCCTCGGCGACTCTGATTATCCCCACAAGGTCAACCTGATGCGTCCCTACAAGGACAATGGGAATCTGACGAGGAGACAAAGTAATTTCGATACAACATTAGGTGCCTCGCGATCAGTGGTAGAGCGGGCCTTTGCCCAATTGAAAGGAAAGTTTCAATGTCTTAAACACTTGGACATGGACAACCTTAACATGATTCCCATGTTTGTGATGGCGGCGTGCGTTGTTCACAACGTCATTCTCAGATATAAGCAGCCTTTTGTCCTTCGCGCAGAGGAACTAGAGGATCCAGGCTTGGCGCGCAGAGAACCAGACGTGACAAGAGCGCCTTCCGCCGCAAAAGCTAAACGCGGCGCAATTGCTAGCTTGCTGCACTCTACGCTCACCTGAAGAGTGATGTTGCCATGTTACAGGTTAGCTGTCACTGTATGTCTTCAGCTGCTCGGTTCTAAACTTTTAGCAATATCAAATTGATAAAATGAGTTAATGTTAGGGCTACTGCCTAGAACCAATTTTCTCTTGCTTGAGTATGCTTTTTGATGAGTGTTGCCAATTTCCCAACCTCATAACTTTTCCTCTGTCTTTTTGTTCCCCCCTTACGATTTATTAGAGCTAAATTTTCACATTGCTACTCCACAGGTTCCTTTGCAAATTTTTGCGAATAATTAAAATAATGACACCAACGAACACAAAGACAAAAAAAAGTGGCACAAATGAACTGGTGGCGTGCAACCTGTGCCCATCAATATTATTGTGCCTATATATAGTCTGTCCCCAGTTAAAAAATAAAAATATTAGTACATGCAGGCAATATACTTCTCCCCTTCTTTAGTAACTATTTCAGAATAATGTATCTTCATCATACGCTTCGACTTTACTTTTGGAACTGAGTCACTGAGAAACTCCAACACAACAATAATACTGTAATGCCTGGAACCAGACAAACACAAGGGATACAGCTTTTAACAAGAATAATCAAACAATAGTATTTAATAAGTTCGAAAACCTTAAAAGTTCACTAACACTTGTCACAATATAAATAAACCAGAGGCCCGTGGCCGCATCATAAGAACAAAGGAACATGAACGTAGTGGCATCTGGGATCTGAAAAGCGTTTATGTACGGGGGCTGTACAGCCAGGACTCTGGTATAGCCTAGAAATTGCACTTGTTCAAAAGCCAACACAAAAGTCAAACTGTACTTGATTGCATTAGAACGCGCTGGTATCCCAAACTAAGCTGCAAGCTATATAATATTCTGTAACACAAATTTAAGAAAAAACAAATCAAATCAGTGAAGTGTACGGGCCTTGCTACAAAGCTACCTTTAGATGGTGCATTTAGTGTACCAATATTTATTGAGGTAAAGCTTCAAAAGCAACATTACAAACAAGAAAATGCTGTGAAATTGCCTTTCAAACGTCAGAACTAATTCAAGCTTTTAATAATCTCTAAAGGACAGATCCCTGCCACTCTTAAAAAATGACAATATGTGACTTTCGAGATGCAGAAGGGCATTATTATTATTAAGGAAATAAACCATTCACTGTTCAGAATGACAATGTGTAGCTGTCAAGAAGCACCAAAACAAAATGCGGGCTCCACTCTGCCTGACTGTAAATACTGTGTAAATGACTAGATAAAAGAAAGCCCTGCTTTAATGAATCGTTTCGGTAAGGAATGAGTACCCTGCTCCAAGACGGTCGCAACTGTATTCTAAAAAGCTAGTAGCTTGATGTTTTCAGAAGCTTTTTTTATCTGCTGACATGTAGAGGTATATATAAAATCGTCACTTTCTGGCACTAATCTGATTCACATGCAGTACGCATTTAAAACATCCACAGATTGCTTTCGTGCTTTGATAAAAATGGGTTCAAAGTCGGACTTTTAACAATATTGACACAGGAAAGGGAAGAAATGGGAATGAATTAGCATATAATTGTGAAATGTGTTTGGTCTAAGCAAACCAAGTCTGGGGCACATCTCTTTGAAGTCACACGGACAATAGCGAACCTCAGAAAATCTAACCCACAGTTGGTTTGCATGTTCTCGACACGAACCAAGCACATCTCACTTAGCTTCACTAAAACTTTACTGATACCTCTCCTTTCCGCATCGTTCTCGTCGGAAATCTTACTTTGATCTATTTATATCTAAGCAGGCACAGCACAACACCAATTTGTAGACTGCGTGTGGGTCAAAATAGATTCACAAAAATGCAGGCTCCACTCGGCCTAGCTGACTGTAAGTACTCCATAAAATATTTAATAAAAAGCTCAGCTTTAAATTAAAGAATCTTTTCAGTAAGGAAAGTGTATCATGCTCTAAAACGATAGCAACTGTATTCTAAAAAGCTAGTAACTTGATGTTTTCAGTAGTTTTTTTATGTTGTCTTGTAGACATATAGAAAAAACTAAAGGTTATATAAATAGGTATTCTACTTCGTCCTGTCATGGCTCTGTTAAGACTGGAACCTTCGGCAACCTTCTTCCGAGTTTCAACGCTGCGGAAACGAGTCACGACGTGTTCAGGACAGTCGCCCGCCTGTCGGAGCCTGCCCAAAACGAGTCTCAACGCGTCCGTGACGTCAACGGGACGTGTGTGTGTGTGCGTGTGGGTTCGTGCTCTCCGGAAGGGGAGAGAGGCATGGCCTAACTGCGGAGAACCATGGCTACGACGCACTTCTGGCTACGACGCGGCGGACGTGGCTGCAACGCACTTTGCGGCGGTTTGCTACTCGCACCTGCTGCCCTGGCGGGGAGTGAGGGAGAAAACGGACCCTATATAAGGCGGAGCGTGAGGCTGCTCCGTTGTTCTCTCGGATTTGGACGACTGTATCGCAACCATGTAATTAAACCGTTCGTTACGTTACTCCACTGGACCCCTGGGTTCTTCACTTCGGGGAATGGTCGTCGTCACGAGCCAGGAAGCCTCCGGACGTGCGGCTTAAACCCCGCCTCGAACAACTGGTTGGCAGCGGTTGGGATCGGACCATGCGACATCGTGCTACATCTGTGGGTGAGCGTTTGGACTTTGCTTTGAGATTCGCCAGGCTTCAGATTATGGGTAATTAATTTTGAACTGCTGGGAATCCTTAGTGTTTGACTCGTGTGCTAGGTTTGTGTACAACCTCGCAACAAGTTTTAGAACAAAGCCAAAGCTAAAGAGCAGCGATCATGGATCTAATGAGGTTACTGAGAACAGATTTACTCTGTTTATGTGAAGAATTGGGTGTGGAGGTGGAGCAAAAGATGAAGAAATCTGAGATCAGTAAAGCGATTTCAGAGAGCGCGGAAGCAGAGGAAATTAAAATTTCGTGGGAACTGCTTCAGAACGCTAAGAGTGAAGCTGCAGCAAGAGAGGAACGAGCGCAGGCTGCGGCGAGAGAGGAAGTGACTGCAGCGAAAGAGGAACGAGAACAGGAGCGGGCTGCAGCGACCGAGGAGCGAGCGCTGAAAAGGCTAGAGCTCGAAATTGAACAACAGCGATTAAACTCGCAGAACAGTAGAGTTGGGGCTCCGGTACGAGCAAGTGAGACCGAGTCGTATCAAATGAAGAAGCTCATGCAGCCGTTTAAAGTTGGGGAAGACGTCGGCCTATTCTTAGTTAACTTTGAGAGGACATGTGAGAAGTTGAGCTTCGCCCCAGAAACGTGGCCGCAACGGCTTTTGACTTTGTTGCCCTGTGAGGCTGCAGAGGTTGTCGCGCGCCTTAGTGCTGGAGACGCGGACGACTACGACAAGGTGAAGTCCAGCCTTTTGAAGCGGTACCGCCTTTCTGCCGAGGCGTTCCGTCAAAGGTTTAGAAACGCATCCAAAAAGAGCAGCGAGGGCTACTCGGAATTCGCGTACGGGCTTAAAACCAACCTGATAGAATGGTTGAAGAGCGAGGAAGTGTACGAAAGCCGAGACAAGGTAGTCGAGTGTGTGTGCCTCGAACAGTTCTTTCGTAGCATTCCGCAGTCAGTCAAGCTCTGGATGCAGGATAGGGTGGGAGTCGACTCTGTCGAAAGGGCCGCTGAGCTAGCCGAAGAGTACGCAACGCGTAGAAAGCTGAGCGGAGAGGAAAGCGAACCCGGCCGGAGCGATCAGCTCAAGACCTTCCGACAGGGAAACGGCTCGCGAGAAAACGGGCCCGAGAAGCCCGAAGCAGGACAAAAGGTCCCAGAAAAGAGCGCAAAACACTCGAACGGAAACGAGGCGCGGAAAAGCCCAACAGGGAAGTTCGAGGCAAGGAAGCCGTTCCGGTGCTACAACTGTCAGGAGCCGGGACACACAGCGACCAGATGTAAGAAACCGCGGGTTGTGTTCTCGTACGTGAACTGTAGTGACGGGGACCTGAAGCTTCTTCGTCCCTATCTTCACGAGCTCCATGTAAACGGAAAGCCGTGCAGAGTGCTTCGGGACAGTGCAGCGACGATGGACGTTGTTCATCCGTCGTATGTAACGCCATCCGATTTTACTGGAAAGGTAGTTTGGATCAAGCAGCTGCTCGAAAAGCACAGTGTCTGTCTGCCTATGGCGACAGTAAGGATAACTGGCCCGTTCGGAGAGCTGGTAACAGAGGCGGCTGTCTCGCAAACAGTCCCGTTGGAGTATCATTATTTGTTTTCTAACCAGTCAGATTTCCTGCTGCGCGAAAGGGGTCAACAACTGGGAGAAGGGCTAGTTCAGTCGTGAACGAGGTCCAAATCGCGTCAGGTCGCCCCTTTGTTGACGAGTGATCCAGAGCCAGAGGCAGCTGACGGGGATCAAGCACTCCCAGAGTTGGAGGCAGAAAACCGGGATGAGAGGGACCAGGTTGTAGAACAGCCTGACCTCGTAGCACTAGAAAGCGTACGCCATCCCAACGCGCCGGCGAAAAAGGCGGAGGAAAAAGGGATCGGTGAAAGATCTCTCGTAGCTCCGGCGTCACGCAACTTTGGTCCTCTGGTATACGAGTAGACAGAGTGTCTTTGACAGTCGAGCAGAAGAGCGACCCTAGTGTGTCAGGGTTTCGCGGTACAGCTCAGGAGATTGCTAGGACCAATGTGACGGGGCATGAAAAAGGCGGATTGTTTTATTGGCGCTATAAGGACCGCATTTTCACGTCTAGAAATCACGTGAAAATCGATCACTATGACTTCAGTGTAAGTAAAAGGAAAGGAAAATTTAACGGCAATGCCGATGGGTTGAGCAGATTTTTCTGACATCACGAAAAACAGTAGGGATGATCTCAGAGGTCTTCGTCATCCACGGGAATGAGGATCTAAGTGGGGGCACTTCGTTAAAACCCAAAAAGGACCTCACAAATTGCGAAGAGTTTTTGTCTTTTGTATTTTGTTCATTGTGACCTCGTTGGAAAAATGAGTTTTTTTTTTGGCGACAGGGGGTCTCGATACCCGGTATTGTACCAAATTTTGGTAATCCGTAATCCAGTCTGGCGGGTCTCTGGCGGATTCCAAGCGTTTGACTGCGGTGTGGCGTGGTGTTGTGGGGGACGTTTCCGCTAATGCCTCCGTTGTAAGAGGTTTGGGAGTTTGTTTGGTGCTTGCAGCGTCTTCCCAAGGCCTACTCCAAGCCCACCTCTTCAGGCCAGCGATTGTACCACCGGCCATTCGAGGTTTCCCTGGCCCCGGAGGGGCTGTTAAGAATGGAACCTTCGGCAACCTTCTTCCGAGTTTCAACGCTGCGGAAACGAGTCACGACGTGTTCAGGACAGTCGCCCGCCTGTCGGAGCCTGCCCAAAACGAGTCTCAACGCGTCCGTGACGTCAACGGGACGTGTGTGTGTGCGTGTGGGTTTGTGCGCTCCGGAAGGGGAGAGAGGCATGGCCTAACTGCGGAGAACCATGGCTACGACGCACTTCTGGCTACGACGCGGCGGACTTGGCTGCAACGCACTTGGCGGCGGTTTGCTACTCGCACCTGCTGCCCTGGCGGGGAGTGAGGGAGAAAACGGACCCTATATAAGGCGGAGCGTGAGGCTGCTCCGTTGTTCTCTCGGATTTGGACGACTGTATCGCAACCATGTAATTAAACCGTTCGTTACGTTACCAATTCTCCCACCTCCACTGGACCCCTGGGTTCTTCACTTCGGGGAATGGTCGTCGTCACGAGCCAGGAAGCCTCCGGACGTGCGGCTTAAACCCCGCCTCTAACAGCTCTAATCTGATCCACATGCCGCAAGGATTTCAAAAATTCATAAAATGGCTTCATGCGTACTTGAAAATTCATTGAAGGTCGGACTTCCAACAAGAATGGCGCAGTAAAGAGAAGGAACGGGAAGGAATTATCGTAGCATTGTGAAATATGTTTCATCTAAGTAAACCAACTCTGGAGCACATCTCTTTGAAACCGCACAAACAATTGCGAACTTCGAGAGATCTCACCCACAGTTGGTTTGCATGTTCTCGATACGAACCCAAGCACATATGTTAGCTTCATTGAATCTTTACTGGTACCTCTCATTTCTGCAGCGTTGTCTTTGGAAATACTACTTTGATCTACTGTAAAACCCTTAATGTTCGCGAGCCCCTAATTTTCGCGGATTTCGCGAATTGAAAAATTCGCGAAATTTAAGGGCACGCGAAAATTTCGGTCCTTAAGAGTTTTAATGTAGGTTCATGGAAGTCGCGAAATTTAGTGGACGCGATTATGTCCTCTGTGACCGATTCGCGAAAAATAAGGGCCGCGAAAATATAGGGTTTTACAGTATTTATATCAAAGCAGGTTCAGCAAAGCCCCAACTTGTAGACTGCATGTGGGTCAAATTAGAGCAACAAAGAGGCGAAGATAAAATCCACGTTAGTGCACGTTTAAGTTCGGTCAGACCGCTGAACGAGCCTGTTCAACAGCAGGAGCTTCGTACGCTGCAAGTTAAGTTGCTGCTTGTATCGTCTGCTATACTCTCTTTCTCACATTTCCATTTTTTCCAAACTTTCGTACAGATATATTGTGGCGGGCCTCCTACTCTTTTCAGTGGCTTGTAGGTGTCTACGTTGTGTAGAGGCCATCGTACGCGGGTGCTGTCTAGGGGCACACAGCTGGTTGAAGGCACTGGTACGGCGGGGTCCGTGATGGTGACTGTGGGTCCAACGGCTGGTGTTGCAGGACTGCTGCTGACAGTCGGCATGCTTGTGCACACTGGGGCAGTGTACTCGGCGGTGTGCCAAAAAAGACTGCCTATATGGTCGAGCATTCCCAGTCTTTACGACCGCGTCCAATGCTTTCTTGTCCTGCCGTAGTCTTGTGCAAGTCCTCTTCATTCCCTTAAACTTCGTCTCGCAGTCATCTGGTGATTTGTTTGCATTGACCTCTTTTATTTCATCGCTGATTTTCTTCCAGATCACCTTCTTTTTCAGCTTCCGGTTTTTAAAATTGTGGGAATATTTCTCATAAAGTGAAATTAGCAGTAGCACCTCAGTACGGGGCCATTCCCTTCTTTTATCGCAGGCATCAGGGCTTCCTTCGGGTTCTGAAACATCGAAAGCATCAAACAAAACCATTAAAAGGGCCGAGCAAAGAAAATAGATATGCCATATGTTCATTTTATAAAATTGATGAAGGCTCAAACACGCTAAATCCCAAGTATTGTGTCAAGGTATTGCGTACGCATTTTATAAACTGTGTTTGAAAATCATGTTTCTTGGGGTGCTGGATGTTCCATGCGACATTGTTGGCCAGCTTGAGCAAGAAAACGTCACGAACATATCTGTGCAAGGTTAAAGATATACTTACTTTTTTGTGTTCAAATAATAAAATGGAAGCGATAGGAATAACTTGTATTCTATTGGCGCTCTTGAACCAGTTCCATGATTTTAAATCACGTGATTGCTATAAAGTTGCGGTCGTTTCTGGTTTCGAATACATCCGGGGGTCTCATGTGCGTTCTGGTTGCAGCCGGCGTGTCCATAAGCCTACGGTAACATAAATAACGTGTAAATGCTCCTTGAATACCAATATGCAGTCCTTTTATCTTTTTTTCTGGCTAAGTAACAGAGGTGGATAGGCAGGTTATCAGCAGAATCAACGAAAGCTTAGCAGGCAACATTGAACAAGTTCGGCTCGTCACGACAACACGAACGTGCCTGACGGCCTAACGTCTCCCTTTTTTCTCTGCGTCCCCTTTTCTATGTGTTCCGCCCGGGCGTGCGTCCTCCGTCCTCTGGTGCGTCCGGGCGTCTCTGTCTTTTTTTCCCAATCCTTTGCAGTTTGCTGATTTTCCATTTGAAACGCAGAATTTTTTTTTTTTTTTTTTGCATGAACTGTGCAAAGAGTCAGTCATCCGCACTTTATATGCTGAGAGCATTTACTTCTTAACTGTAATTACTAAAATATTAAACGTAGTGGTGCTGGTTATTTATCAAGCTTTGTAAAGTTCAGGATGTGTGTAAAAGCGAATGGGCACAGGACTGCCCCTGATTTTTTGAAGATCCAACAATCGGGATGCAAAGTTTTTTTGTTTTTTTTTAGGTAAAGAAAATATACACTTTTTCAAAGAGACCCAGTATATATTTATTTGCAGTTCATTCAGTGCCAAAGTTCTAGTTCTAAATGGTGCTACAAATGTAAGAAACAAGGTCGCCCATAGAAAAGTACTAAACGTTATTTTTATTTTTAACATGACTTAGGGAATTAATTATAAATTTGAAAAGAGGCAAGTTGGCCATAGTGGGACTGCTTTTCGCACCAGAAAGCCAAAACCTCTCGTTCAGTTTGAAATGAAATCTAGTGAGGCATTAGCTTATGCATTATATTTCATCACTAATATTCTGATTGCCGTATTTTGAGAAAGCTCTATTTGTATGGCAACAGAAACAATAAAACAAACTCGGCACGAGGGACGACGAAAAATTCTCTCAACTAGCAACAACATGAATGAGCTTAAAAGCGCTCACTGCACTTCAGATCCGTCATCAGAAAGAGGAGAAACGTTGTGCAGTGTATTATGTGCGTGTTCGTCACGTATACCGAGCGCGACCTACCGAGACAAACAACGGCAGATGTAACCGGAGACGCCGGGAGGGAAGAGCCAGGCGACGGGCAACGGAGATGCACGGGACGCCTGAAAGCAATAAAATGGGTGCCGAAGAGAAAGAAACAAAAAGAAATAAAGGGAAGTATAGAGAGAAAAAATTGTGAAGAAAATAATATAAAATGTGAAGTAACAGTGGGCAGTACAAATTTTGGATAAGGTGAGGAGTGAGCATAATCTACTCTAATTCCAGACTGAGGTAGGTTACCTCTTTGGACAGTCGGAAATGTCAAAACAACATTGCATTTCTGACGTTCCAGTACCTATTGTTGTTATTTATGGCTGCTTCCTGCATGTGCAACAGAGTACTACAGACGCACTGACTCCATGCGGCCTGCCTTGTGAGAGAGAGAAATAGTTGTTTATTTACAGTCACGAAGAAATCAACCTGCTTAAAAGCTTATTTGCTACTTCGCTACTAAGCTACTCCGCAAGGTGTTGCGTTTCATGGAGATTGCCTATATATTTCCGAACACCTGTTTTTCCATGCAGTGTCGACATAACTCTTTAGAATGACACACATCACCGAAGGCCTAGCAGATCTGATGGCAGCGTTCTGGGTGTTCAATATGAAGTATGCTAAAGTGTGCCTCAATACCGCATCTTTCATTGAATGGTTCTTTTCCAGACTGAATATAACGAAGCTAAAGCATCCTGCCATCATGTTCTTAAAGCAGTGCAGTGATCATGGATCGCGAACGCTGTTTTCAGTTCAGCTGTTTTCTCTGTAACGTTAGCTGTATTGAGAGTTATCTGGTGGGTAACTTTTTTTTTTTCTTGCAGGGCGATTTTTTGTGATTTTCTTTGTCAATTTGGTAATATTTTGTGGTCTAAAATGCTTCAAATATATTTTTTCTTAATTTATATATCATGAATAGATTATTAACTCTGGAAGTTAGAGCGACAGGGTAGTCACATGTGCTTACTCTTAGCAAAATTTAGAAAAATAACCCCGGCTACCACTGATTCCAGGGACGTTCCCATACCTGCTGACGTAATCCATATGTTTTGCAGAAAGTTCTGGTTTAGAATAGCGGCCCCAAGGTCGTCGGATGTGACTTTCAGTGACAAATTCACAAACGTCTGTATTATATTGGCCTTTTTTTTGTTTTTTAAGTGGCTCGAGGACCTGAAACTTAGAGACATGACTATACTTCGTTTCAGCTTCGGTCCGAGCGCGGCCGATGTTATGTGCCGAAGGGCCAATGAAACAGCGAAAGAGGCACAACGTCATGGCGTGCTCTCTGCAGTTGATAGGACCAGCCGGTATTCGCCGTCTCTTTGTGCGTGCTCCTCCGCCGGCTAGTCCTATCAAGCGCAGAGAGCACGCCATGACGTTGCGCTTTTTGCGCTGTTTGATTGGACCTTCGGCTCATAACATCGGCCGCGCTCGGACCGAAGCTGAAACGAAGTATAGTGAAAGTTACAAGTGCTGCCAGACGACCCAGATACTGCAGAACAAAACTATGCGCAAAACATGCTGATAACGTCGGCATGGTATGACAGCACACCTGGAGTTGGCACACACAGATCATTCGGATGTGCATTGCTCACACCATTTCGTAATGAAGCAGGGGACATCTTTCTGTGAGCAGATATGGTCAAACGGAAAGACAGGGAATGCGTAGGCGAGCTGGTGATACTTAATCATTGCGTGTAACAGCCGAGACTGTGGTGAGGAAAAAAGTAGAAAGTGAAAAAAAAAGGGAACGTTTCAGTCTAAGAAAAATTGGTAAACACTTACTTAACTCCTAATGTGAAACAAAACGACAGCTGAGGTCTTACGTTGGAGCCGCTACGGTGTCATTTCGGAGCAGATGGACCGAATGAACAGGTAAAGGTGCGAGAGCGCATCATATTGTCCGCATAGGCGTTTCATTTTAAACCGAGTAACATAAACGGTGAAAATTCCATAGCGTTTTGGAACCAATGAGGGTGTATTAAGTAAAGGGCATTTCATCTCTCTGTGTAAGAGGGGAGCGTGTTTTCGTACGTCTCTTCGGTGGTCACGCGGGTTAAACGTAAATAGCCGAATGAACATGTACGAGGATGCAGACAAGACGAAGTGAACTCTCAAATTAAGGTTTTTGAAGCAAACACATACAATTAACACCGTATTTCTATCTATTCGTTTAGAAAATATAGCTCTGTATCTGCCAGGTGCATTGAAGGGGCACTAATGCCCTTGCTTTCGCCTTGCTTTCCGATACACAACGCATCGTAAACTCCTAAGGCTCCTAAGTTCTATCTGCGTATCTCCCAAGAATATTTGTTTGTGCTAATTCAGGGTCACATGGGTACATATTCCAGTGCACTGCCAGATTAATCCGGCGGGGACTGTTTTAATGACCGTGCATGTTATGTTGCTACCATGCATGACTATGCATGTTATCTTGCTTACTTTTTATCTTGTTATCAGCTAGCTGTGCAATGATTTGGAGAGTGCCTAAAATTGCCAGCATCAATATGAAGCGCGGTCGACGACGCGAAACCGCAGAGCGTCTTACTAACAGCTATTGCTGTAACAGAAACAGGAGGGGGTTTTGGTTTCATAGGCGGCCAAAAACGTCTTTTTGTTTGGCATTGAAAGGTTGGCCAAACATTCACTATAATGTTACTATTTTAGTAACTATACTTTCATCGACGGAAATAAGGACAGTGTCAGTCTGCCAACGGTCATTCTGTTATTTTAAGAATGCGATGACTCCAAACTTCTATAGTGCGTTTTACAGAAACCATCGAACTTAGTTCGCAACTGATAATAAGTAGCCAAGATTACAATTTGTGACATCACAGCAAGGCGAACCCTGGTTCTGACGTCGCTAACGGAAACCATAAGAGGGCGCCACCAAAACATTTCGGCGCTAACAATCTGTTGAATTAAAATATTTTTATAGTTTTTTTATTTATTTATAGTGTTTATGAAGTAATAAATCAACCGATTGTATTAGTGTAATTTGTTTTCTTCTAAATTTGTTTTTTTTATCGCTGAGTTTGCAAAATGTATCATAGAAATGTGTTTTTATTAGAAAATCAAAACGTTGCTGTGGTGTTTGCGTAGAATATTACTATGTGTTAAATATGAGTCCCTCTTTTTGCATATAATGTATGTGCACAGCAATGCATGCACTGGGCAAACGTTATTGGATCAACTACCCTGGCGCTCTTCCCAAAGACCTGGGCACCCTTGATTGACAAGCTATGTACCTCGACAAAACTGTTTCTTTGTTCATTTGTTTTAAAGAAAAGTGAAAGTATATTCATGACGCTTTGAATGTTGTTACTTTTCTTTGCATGGATAAATTTCTCTGTTGAATCAACTTTTTTTTAAAGAAAACATAATCAGCTTTGTATAGAAATTGAGTTGGGCATGACTCTCTGGATGCTACTTCTTTCTAATGAGCGCTCTCTTACAATAAAAAGAACAAAACAAAAACATTCGAAGTGTCATGTGCAGCTGAAGTGGTTTCGAAGGCTGCATGTATTTGCTTTCTAAAAAAAGCTCATGCGACAGAGAAATTATGGCTCTATCACTAAGAGTTTCTCTTCTCTATGGGACTATGCATTTCTTTGTATGGCCAACATTGCATCTTCAGCTGTGACGCTATGGGCCGATCAATTATAAAGGTGTGGGGATTTAAAAACGCCTGTCGCAAAGGTGTAATTCAGAAACCTAAAATTTGATAACCAAAAGGTGTAATATGCTGCAACAACACCCATTAAAAGGTGTGAGTTATAGGCATCGAATAAAGGGCCGGTTACACCTATATTGATGTCGTTAAGTTTGCTGTGTGGCTTTTAGCTTTCTTCTGCGGAATATCAGACGGCCGCCAATGCATTAACAACTCAGTGACTCGGCATTTTGCGCTTTCTTAATAGGTGATAAAAATGTATACAATCAATGATTGTATCTCAGCCTCTAGCAGTTTTGCAGTATTCATTGCAACTTGGTTTTTCGCTTCCATTCATTTACCAAGAAAGCAGCAGAACAAGATTGACCGATCATGAACATTGCAATGCAACTTCTTTCGGGCGTACTTGTGACTGTCTTGCCTGTATCTGCCAAGGAGGTGTTTCCTTGCGGTTTTCTGGTATCACCTGTGTCATTCAGTGCAAAGATTTGTATTATCGTTATGTGTCATCAAACTTTTGGCTAACGTATCTAATACATGGGACGAAGACTATAAAAAAATGTATTAAGGAGCGCATTCTCGAGCCTGTTAGGAATATTTACAGATTATATCTCTGATCTCACTATTTCATAATACGGTGTGATGTAATAATTTGAAATCGTAAGGACGTTTATCGAGGTGCTTTGTAATACAATTTTGATGCATGTTTCTGCCAGCAACCTAGAAATCGTATTTTTGTTTCAGCCACGAAGGAAACTACTGATGTTTAGCGTTCAGTGTTTCGATTATGCGATATAAGCAATATTTTTACATGCTACAATTTGCAAAAAACAGTACAAGAGTGACGGAAAACCGAAAGGGCAGCCGTTATCGCTAAAGCACACTGAAGCATTTTTTTAAACTAAAGTCCCTTGAGGGGATCTGATCATAGTTGTTCCTGCGACCTTGCGCCACTTAAACTTCCGTCAACAAACAAGTGTAAGTGTTTGTTTTATTTTTTTGTTTTATTGGTTACATGTCAGCTTATTTTTTTATTTATTTCACAATACTGCCAGCCCTGTCAAGGGCCAAAGCAGGAGAACTAGAAAGTTCTGACTTATTTTAGGCTGCTGTTTACTGTGTCGCGACCCATTTTTTTTTTAATCTGTGCCCCGCTACAATACGTTTATGCAACCGCAGCGTTTGCCTAAACATATGGCCGGTAGCCCAAATAGAATTAACTGATTGCGATTACCTTTTTTTTTGCTGGTGAGTTTGATCACAGGCCGCAAAAACACAAGTTTTTTTGTAGTCCTCATAAAAGTAAATACTCCTTTTTTTTCTTAGTTACGTGCACGTCATCTCAGGCTTGGTACAGTCGCGAATGACGTAGGCGTAAATCAGCCCCTCTTGATGTCGCGACGACTAGAGGATCCCTTCTATTGACCCGTTCCATCGCGACTCATTCAATAGAGCTGTCGTCAGGGCGGTGACACTACGTACCGTTTCCTCTTTCTCACGATCGTGTGCTACGGTTGAGCGCGTCTGCGAAGCACTTCAAGTTATCGAACGGACTTCCCACTTCGAAAAAAAGATATATATATATGATTCGGGAGGCTCCAATTCAACAAGCTGGATTGCGAAACACGATTATTTCCAAAGCCCCGATTGGCGTTTCGACCGTATACAGGGCCTTTCGTACTCGGTTTTCTTTTTTTCGGGGGAGGGGGGGTGTGCAGTATTTTCCAAGCTCGTAATTTGAAAGGAATCGTTATTTTTTTTAGAAACTATAATCAAATTCGTGTAATAGGTATAAAGAACAATAAAGAGCATTGGTCAGTGTAAAGACTTGGGATGTTCTATTTTCTCATTCAACTTATTAGTGAACAAAACATCAGATTAAAACATAGTATAATAACTCATTTGGTCATATAAATTTTCTACAACTTTTAGCTTACATAGAGCACCATCTGCACGCGCAGCGTCTCTCTCCGGATAGTAGACCTGACCGCCCTAGTAGCACACTTAATTTTGTGTATGTCCTTCTGCTTAGTCATATCCTTCGGATGTCCTAACATTCTGAGGATGTCCTGTGGACGTTGATGGAACATCCCCAGAACGTTAGGACCTTCTAAGGAGATATGCTAAGAAAATCCTAAGGACATTCACAAAACTAGGTGCGCTAATAGGGCGTTCTTTCGACAACTCGTAATTGAAAAACATTTTCAACATCACAACTTTTTTTTTTTTTTTTTTTTGCAACGCAAAGCAACGTCAGCGTGGCATTCGGTACTTGAGGTAGCATGTGGTAGCCTCATGCCAATACGGGAGTTCGATACTTACGTTCTGGGTACTTGCTCATAGCATGCAGGTGCAGCTTAAACGGGTCCTGAAGAGAATCTACGGCGCCGGATGTGCAAAATAAAAAGGTAATTGCCAAAGAACTGGCTCAGTAGAACATCTTCAAAGGATCCGGGATTTTTTTCAATTTTTATGACGTCCTCTTTCTCAGAGACTTTACGTTTCTGGAGTACGGTACCAATTTGTGGTAATTGTTTTAACAGATACTTCACAACAGGCATTTTGTTCAAAAACACGATGCAATTTTTAAATGACCCACGCAGCTCTTTCCCGATAGCCTTTACGAATCATCGTCTGAAGCTTGCCGATAACCTGCTGCAGCTTGACGTCGAGGAGGTGATTGAAGCTGTGCCTCGCATGTGTTCCGCTTTCAAGTGTTTCCTGGCATTTAAGAGTTTATCAAGTGATTCTCATAATGATTTTTTTCCAAATAACTTTTTAGGTTGTATCACTCGAATAGATTTTGAACAGCCTGTGTCCTGTGCTCGTTTTCAACAAGTTTCGTTAATGAGCTTGAATTTCTAAGACGCTAATAAATCTGGAAATCATGGTATTTATTTCACACTACGGGAAAAAATCTTGTTGAACCCGAGGTTTAGAAAATATTTTTCGGTGAAATATTGGAAATATTGGGTTGTACCTGAAAGGGAGGGACCCTATATTATGCACAAAATGTTTATTTTAATTCGAGGATATTTCTTTCTTTTTTTTTAAGCCGTAAAATGTGCATTATTTTGGTTTGTTCAGGTGAGTTATGCGGATAGCAGAACATATTATCGGGAGCTCATTGCTGCGTTATTTCGAGTAAGTAACTAACATTTGTTAATTAACTTTTTAATTCATGAAATAAACATACGATTTGAATTATGAATTTGCTCAGGGTCTTTTACAACCACTAAATTAGTCATTGTTTTTAGACGGCGCAACAGGCGCAACGCTGGCACTGCGAAAATGAGATTGATAATATTTTCCTCTACGTTTTCGGTCGGCCATCGTTGCGCCTGTTGAACGAGTGGAAGCTTAAGCGCACTCCCGCGCTTACCACTTTCGACCAATGCTTCTAAAATGTACTGATTTAGTGGTTTCAGATGAGGCTCACCATGTTTCAAGCTAGGACTATACGTTTATTTTCACTAATTGAAACGTTAAGGACCAAATCTTAGAAAATAATTCGACTCATCGTGACAATGCGGAAAACAAGTCGTCTGCTTCTTGCGCAGGAGTGGCGGTGACTTCAGAACGACGCCGAGCTCTTATTGGCTGATTGAAAAACAATAGTGGGTAGACTTCAAAGCATCGAGCATCGGGGTCTACCCAATATTTGTTTCAATCAGCTAATAAGAGCTCGGCGTCGTTCTGACGTCGCCGTCACTCCTGAGCGAGAAGCAGACGACTAGCTCTCCGCATTAACCTGGCGTATTAGTTCCACTAACCGTGTAACTTACCTGCACAAACCACAAAACCCTACCGTTTACGGACTTTTTGTTTTAATATATATCTGTTCGGATTAAAATTAAACACCATCCATACTCCGTTTTACACCGCATCGGACCGCAGCGTCAGGTGCATTCGATGCTATGGAGCATGTCGTGCTGCACCAAATATGCGTCGACATAGCGCTCGACTCCCTTGTGCATTTTCTAGACTCGGTTAAACCAGTCAAGCAATGTGAATGCGCCAGGACCCATAGTTCTTTTTTGTGCGTGATTGATTGAGACGCTTAGAGCAAACGCACAGAGATAACGAGCGCCATGACGATGCGCGTCTGGTGCTGCTTTATTGACTCCATCAGATCATATGCGGAGAGCAAGTCGTCTGCTTCTTGCGAAGGGTTTGCGGTGACGTCAGAACGACGCCGAGTTGGGATTGGCTTTGATTAGTAGGATAGTGGATAGACTTCGAGGATTGATGCCTTGAGGTCTACTCACTATTTTTCTTTTCTCAATGAGCTAATAAGATCTCGGTGTTCTGATATCATCTCAACCCCAGCGCAAGAAGCAGATGACTTGCTTTCCGCATACATTGGCAGCGTTCGGACCTAGGAGGAAACGGAGCATAGCATGGCGTGTTTTTGGTTCCATATATTTTAAAATCGGTTCCCGTGCAAAAGAGCAAATTTAAGGGAGCTTATTTACACATAGGCAGCGCACGCTATCATGATGTATGAGCCGTGGTTATTAAAACAAATAGCAGTGGCACAGCGATCGCTACTGGAGGGAGCTACTACTAAATTGTATTGCATTAGTAGTTTATTATTACTCGTTTGCGTGCCTGCCGACAACCTCGTTTTTTTTTTTTTTTTGCGGAGTACACGAGGGGATTCTAAAATCTTCGCTTTGACCCTCAGGCTAAAATCGCCGGTCATCTGTGGCTGCACTACCGTCGCAGCTGCAACGTCACCACGCACGGTCCGCTGACAGGCTGCAGATGTCACAGCCATGGACCAACGCCCACCGACGCCGAGGCATATAAGCGACCGACAAGCGTGGCAGCAGTGCAATCCGGCGGAGTGCACGGGGCGGTTCTAAAATCTCCGCTTTGATGCTCAGGCGGGTGCGGGTCCTCGTCCGGCCTTTGACTGCATTCGTTCTCCGCTGGTATGCCTGCTGTTGTTCATTGGAAACCATGCCACACGAGTGTAATGATTGCATCGTGTGTTTGAAGCAACTAACACCGGAAATGTTAGGAAATGTGCAAGAGTCGACAAAACTAAATATAAAGCAATAACTTCCTCTCATTTGTTGTCTTGGAGACGTACGACATATACAGTACACTTCCAACGAGAATCGCTGCGAACTGACAGTCAGACATGAGCGTAAGCTTCCGAAACTGAAGAAGGCACTCGAAAAGACCTCGTGTCGCAACTCTTAAAAACGAACCAAACAATTATGAAAATCTTTAATTGAATCGAGACTATCGAAAAAGAAATAACTGAATCTGCAGTTTGCAGAACATGACAGAAGAATTCAGAAACCGAATAAAGAGGAAAAGACCATCGAAGTGATTGATAAAACAACTGAAATTCTTTTGAAGCGGTACAGTGACTTGATAAAAAAGTTGACTAACTTTCGCGTATCACAAACGAACTAAAAATATAAACTTCAAAATGTCGGTACAAAGAGGGACGCGCGAATAAAAAACTTAGCGGTCCACTGTGACCGTTGCGAATGCGGGCCCAACTCTGGAAAGTGCAGCCCCATCTTTGGTGACACCTGTGTCATGGGCCATTACAAAACGAAAACGGCCAGAGAAATGCACGAAGCCTACTTGATTAGGTCCCACCACGACAATTCTTGTGTAAGCGCTCCCTCTTTGTCCTTGACTGATAAAGAATTCTACTATTTGAAGAACCAATGACACTGGCATTTGAGGGGTGTGTGTTTTTAGACAATATCTTTGTGTTTTGCAAAGCGTGCTCGCTTTTATATTTTTGAAATTCTGTCATCGAAATAAACAAATCATGTTGAAAGTTACGCCGCGTCCCGTCTAGTTCTCCCTTCGTTTGCGTCCTTGTTGTTTTTGGCGTATTACACCATGATGCAAAAGCAACTAGCCCAACTAGCCATCCTTATCTAAAGAACTTGAATGGGTGGTTGAAAACACTGAGCAATATTCACGGCGGAAGAACATAGATATGCAGAGTATCGTCCAAATATTCAAGAAGACTTGACAGCGGTTCTCGGTAATCTCGCAGTGAATCTGAACGTGCCTGTGCCTCATCCTGATGAGATTGCATCTGTGCACAAATTGCAAACAAGAGAAGAACAAATTCCTCCAATCATCTTGCGATTAAGGGAAAGGTCAGAGAGAGAAAAGAAAAGGGCTACAAACATGTCTGAATCAGCAACGGGAAAAGTTCAGTAGGCGGAGAGACGGCACGACTGTGATACGTATTGATGATTAGAATGACTTGAACCACAATCGCTGATATGATCTCATGCAGTACATTTACAGAATGGGACATATGCAACAAGACCGTATGTCACGTTCCTCCAAGGAGACGAGGGCCTATTGGGGACTGAAGTGACGCATGAAAGTTGAAGGAAGAAATCAATTTAATCAGACACACAAGAGAAATATGAGCGTAAAGGAAATCGAATAAAAAGAAACAAATGTTGGAATTAAATACGAGAGGTCCCTAGAGGCACGTTCAGCTCGGTGTCCTCTCAAGCTCTAATCGGGGCCTGAAGTTTACTCACGGTTTCTGAGCAATGATGGATTCGAAGCCGACCCTTTTTCGCTTGTGTCGGAGCTACGATTTTCAGGGTGAAATACTTGAGCCCCGGAAGCCTCCGATGAACGAACGGCAGCCGGCCGTGCTTCAGGCTTGATGGTATTGCCTTTTCTTGGGCAAGGCCAGGGTTTCTCAGGAGTGCGGCTAGGGATGGTGGTCAGAGATCGAATGCCGCTCCGGTTCGACGGTGTTGCCCTTCCTGGGATGGGGCCAGGACCTCTTAGGAGCGTTGTCTGATATGGCGGGAGCGCTGTCGGATGTCACTCTGGCTCGACGGTGTTGCCTTTCCTGGGATGAGGTCAGGGTTTTTTAGGAGCGTAGCTTGGGCTGCCGGGAGCGCTGCCCGCCGGGAGCGCCGCCGTTCGCTTTTTCCCCCTCAAGACACACACCCCTCGTGCCCTCCGCTTGTCTTCAGCTCGCCCTTTTCCTTTTTTTCTTCTTCATCCCATTGTCACTCCAAGAACGTGACATCCCCCCCCCCCCTCGAAGAGCCTCGATTCATGAGGCGTAGTATCGTTGTACCGCTGAGGTGTAGACGAGCAGGCCTTGGCATCAACAAGCACCATAGCAGCACTCACACACGCACATCCGCGCACCAAAAAGCACGAAGAAATAAAAGTCAAGAGTTCTCATAATATTTACAGCCGTCTCACCCTGTTCAAATGTGTCTTGCACGTAAAGTTTCCTTCAACAAAAGAGAACGTACTGCTCGTCGTCTCAGTCCGTTCCTTCGCGCTAGGTAATTCTTTTTTGTTTAATATCAACTTCACTAAAGCTCGCGCTGCTCTTCAGCGGCACCGTTTCGGCACCTTAACTTTGTTTCAATATTCGCAGAGCATAGCTAGAGTCTCTACCTCCCTCAAAAACAAAACAAACTGCGCTATTTAGAAACCCAACCACCCGCCAGTTGGCTCTTTATACTCGACTCATGAAGTCCGCTCCTACATTGCCTCTTCCTTTAATGTATTCAACATGAAAACTCTGATCCTGTAATGCCATACTCCATCTCATAACTCTGCTCTTAGTATATTTGGCTCTGTTCAAAAATTTAACCGCTGATGGTCGGTCTGTATTTTGAAAGTTCTCCCGTACAGAAACATCTAGAATCTAGCGACGGCCCATATCAACGCGAGGCACTCTTTTTCAACTGTAACGAACTTTTTTCTGCTTCGTTGAGTTTTCTGCTCGCATACGCTACGGGGTGTATTATATCGGATTTTTCTTGAAGTAACACCGCACCCACGCTTACGTCAGAAGCATCCGTCCTTAGCACAAACTCCTTCTCGGGGTTTGGTGCCAATAAGATGGGAGGCTGTCCCAGTCTGCTCTTTAGCTCCTTGAACGCCTTTCCTTGCTCTGGCACCCACTCGACCTCATTCCGGGCTCCCTCTTTGGTCAATTCTACTAGGGGTGCAATCAGACGAGCGTAGTCTTCTACAAACTCTCGGAAGAATCCCGTGAGACCAAGGAACGACCTGACTTGTCTTTTTGTTCGAGGCCTCGAAACATCTTGGATTCCTTCTACTATTTTAGGGTCCGGCGATATCTTGCCTATTCCGATGTCGTGGACGTCCTAGGAAGCTGATTTCCAAGAATCCTATTTCACACTTCATCGGCTTGATCGTGATGTTGGCCTCGCAGGGGTTGAAAATACGACTAAGCGTCTCCATATGTTCCCTGCACAAGCTCTTAGCGAATATGACGTCATCTATGTACGAGTAGTGATGGGCGTCTGGGATTTCGTCCAACAACTTTCGCATCAGCTTCGTGAATGTGGCTGAAGCAGTTTTTATTCTAAAGGGCATAAAGTTGAACTGGAAGAACCCGCTCGTTGATGAGAACGCTGTCGTTTCTTTGGCGCTTTCCTTCTAAGGAATTTGCCAATAACCTTTGGCCACACCAAGCTTTGAGAAAAAGCGCTTCTTTCCTGTTTTGGCAATGGTGACGTCGATCCTCAGTATAGGCTCTGCATCGTATTTAATAACATCATTCAATCTCATGTAGTCAGTGCAAAATCTATTCGATCCGTCCGTCTTCTTTACGATCACCACCGGTGCGTTGTATGGTGAGGAGCATTTCTCGATTACGCCTAGCGCCAGCATCTCTGAGATCTTTTCCTCGACCACCTCTTGAACTGAAAGTGGCAGCGGGCATTGTTTCACGTATACCAGTCGCGTCGTGGTGACTTCCAGGTCGCATGTCAAGAGATTTGCTCTTCCGGCACATCAGAGAAGATCTCACTGAAGTCTTCGATCAGCACCGTACTTCGGCACTTTTTTTGCGTCCAAATTCTTGTTTACATTAACGTCCTTCCATCCTTGTTGCTTCGTCCAGCTCGGTGTGGGAATCTCTACAGCGTATTCGAAGCTTCACTCTCCTAGAGCTTCATCTTTGATCTCAGCTGCGACATGACAGGCAGTCTGCTTTTCTCGAGTCGTCTCCCTCTCCTCGTAATTTTTTAGCATGTTGACGTGAAATACATTTGTTTTCCCTCCCACGTCCTACTCGTAATCGACCTCGTTCTTTCCTGCTGTCACCACGAAGGGTTCTTTTCATTGCGTGATCATTTTGTTGGCCTCTGTTGGAAGAAGGATCAAAGCCAAGTCACCTTGCTTCATTTTGCGGTTTGAAGACCTTCTGTCATACTAGCTTTTATATTTCGCTTTCGCCTCCTCCAAGCATTTGCGCACCAACTCGCACGTGTTATCCAATTTCTCTCTGTTTGAGAACGTAGCTGTACGATGTCTTCGCCTCACTTACCACCTTTTCGCTTGACCACATTTCTCTTAGAATGGCCAGAGGCCCTCGCACTCTCCTGCCCAACAGCAGCTCAAAAGGAGAAAACTTTATACTTGATTGTGGAATCTCCCTGTATGCGAAAAGCAGCGCCGGGAAGTACCTGTTCCAGTCTTTGAGTCTCTCTTGACACATTCGTCTTAGCATTTGTTTTATTGTGCCGTTAAACCTCTCGACCAATCCATGGCACATGGGATGGTAGGGCGTGGTAAGCATGCTGCTTCATTGATAATGAACGGCTTACTTCTTTCATCAAGTGTGACGTAAAGCTAGTCCCGCGGTCACTAAGTATCTCTATAGGCACGCCATAGCGTGTAAACATTTCTACCAGAGTTTCTGCTACCTGCTCAGATCCAACGGCCCGCAGCGCTACTGCAGTCTGGATGTCTTGTGGCCATATCTACCATGGGCAGGATGTACTTGTTTCCCTCACTCAACATCGGCGTGATAGGTCCAGTAATGTTGATGGCTACTTTCTGGAAAGGCGTCTTGACTGTGGGCAAAATCCCTAAGGGAGCCCTACCCACTTTGCCCTTCTGCACCATACATTGACAGACGTCACATGATATGACATACCTTTTGATCTCGCTTTGGATCCCCGGCCAGAAGAACTCTTTTGCCACCAGGCACAGCGTGTTCTTTATGCCTTGGCATCCGGACATGATGCCATCATACGCGAAGGTCATCACCGCCGGTCTGAACTTATTCGGGAGTACCAGTTGGATCGTCTTTCTCCCCGATGAATACTCCACAGACCTGTGTAGCAGGCCGTTTTTCACACAAAAAAAAACAACTGGTACTTCGTCCTAGACTTCGACCTTCTCGTGATTTGCCCAACTTCATCAAAACACCTTCTGAGCGAGTCGTCTTCTCTCTGCTCTCTAGCGAGTGCCTCTGGAGTCGTATCGATCATTAATACCTGCGGCATGTTCAGGCATAACTCTTCGTTTTTCGTTTCTCCACTTCGTGGGACGCTTGTGCCATGGGTTGCAGCAACTTTCGCCAAGTTCGCGTGACGTGAGCCATCGTTGTTTTTGCCTGCACTGCACTCCGTTTACCGCTGCGCCGCCGACAGGACTTTCATCTTCCACTTCACTTGCCTTTTTCCATCCAGGATCTGGATCATCCGCACTTCGGATCTGCGGAATATTCCCCAGCACCCGATCGTATAGTGGGTCACTGATACATTTCTCTAGAACCGTTCTGGTATAAAATGGCGTCTGAATCGAAATTTTCGCCCCTGGCAGGTTCTTGACTGTCCGGTCCAATAGGAAAACGGTACTCGATCTTCCGGTGAAATTCTCCGGAGGGCCCAGGTCCTTCCTGACCACTACTGTATTACACCCAGTGTCCCTGAAGACTTTTATTCGCCCGCTCCCTAGGCGTCCTTCAACCACGGGCATATTCTCTGCCAGGAACTTTGAGGCTCTCCCACAGGCTGCATTCACCGCCGGAATCCTGTCTCCGTTCCTCAGCGTGACGAAGGATTCCTCTGGCTCGTCCATGGTTGGTAGAGGCCTTGTACACTGGCATGAGGCCTGGTGTCTTCCGTCCGGTCCCGCCTTGCACTGATTGGCCCTGTGCCCCGTGCGTTCACAGTTCTAACACACGGGGGATTTAAGCCCTTGAGCTTTGCTCCGGCAATTTTCTGCTTTGTGACCCGCTTTCCCACAGAGGAAACAGCGGCTGCTTCTCCTGGAGTCGCACTTTCTATCATTAGCTGAATCATCAGCGTTCAGTCTGTTCTGCGTTTTCTCCGCTTTGCTTTTACCCCTAGAGGTTGAAAGCATCTGCGCCTCTAAAAAGAGGTCAGCCTTGACTGCCACCTCGAGCAATATTCCGCAGCTTCTCTGTCTCTCTTAGAACTACGGCCGGCTTACTGGAGCAGGTCACTAGAAACTGTTCCCCTAGGACAGTGTCTCTTAAAGCCTCAAATGACTTTTCCATTTCCGCGACCTCAACCCATCGGTCAAGGTACCCCGCTAATCTAGCGGCAAACTGCCTTCTAGTTCCGCCAGTCTCTGGCTTGGCCGACCCGAATCTCTCAAGGTAACCCTCTTGTGTGTAGCTAAATCTCAGGTGTAGAGCCAGTTTTACTTTAGGAGTATCCAACGCATCCGTGGGTGCCATGAGACCAACCACCGTGAGCGCTTCTCCTGTCAGACACAGGTTTAATGTCGTCGCCCATTTGTCCTGAGGCCACCCTAAACCTGTCGCCATGCGCTCAGAACGCTACAGGTATGCATCGAGGTCGTCCCTCCGCTCGTTGAACTGCGGGATCAACTTGTGAGGACTCCCTCGGAAAGCTTGGACTGGCGCGTCTCCGAGTTCCCCATCAGCCCTTTTCTGGTGACCCCCTCGCGCAGCGATTTTCAACTGCAATATCTCCCTTTCTTTCTCTAGGGTAGCTTGCTTAGCTAGTTCCCCCTCGCGGTTTTCCCTTGCCAACTCACGCTCGGCAGCTCTCTCCTCTCTTAATCGCGTTCTTTGGTCGTCCACCCACTTTCTCCACTCTGGCCCGTCATAGCCCAGTTTCTTTCCGCCAGCCATTAGTCTCTCGACCTCCATCGTTTCGTACGGCTTCCAATCCCAACCGCTTCTCTATGCCTCCCAGAAGAACGAGACATCAAATTGGGCCATCATCCTGGTAGGCTCGCCAATTGTCACGTTCCTCTAAGGGGACGAGGGCGTATTGGAGTACTGAAGTGACTCACGAAAATAGAAGAGAGAAATCAATTTAATCAGACACACAAGAGAAATATGAGCGCAAAGGATCTCGAATAACAAGAAACAAAAGTTGGAATTAAATACGAGAGGTCTCTAGAGGCACGATCAGCTTGGTGTCCTCTCAAGGTATCGCGGCCTGAAGTTCACTCACAGTTTCTGAGTAATGATGGAAGCCAACCCTTTTTTGCTTGTGTCGGAGCCACAGTTAACAGGGTTAAATCCTTGAGCCCGGCAAGCCTGCGATGGACGAACGGCAACCGGCCTGTCCTTCAGGCTTGATGGTGTTGCCTTTCCTGGGGCAAGACCAGGGTTTCTCAGGAGTGCGGCTAGGGATGGTGGTCAGAGATCGGATGCCGCTTCGGTTCGACGGTGTTGCCCTGCCTGGAACGAGGCCAGGGTTTTTCAAAAGCGTAGCCTTGGCTGCCGGGAGCGCTGTCCGCCACAGTCAATCGCTTTTTCCCCTTCGAGACTACACACCCCTCGTGCCCCCCGCTTGTCTTAAACTCGCCCTTCTCCTTTTCTTGTTCTTCACCCCGTTGTCACTCCAAGAACGTGACACCGTACTAGATGAAGACGGAATAGAACACAGCAAACAGATTCCTCATCTTTATTCAAATTAATGGTAGAATCTTAAAGACACACTGGGGTGAACCAGGTGTATGGCTGCGTGATTTATTTTTTATTAATATGGATATAATAAAACAAACCGAAATGAATATCGAGGCTGCAGAACCTTTGACTTTTCATTTTGATGAATTCTGTAGAGTTTCGGCACGCCGACACGGCAGGAAAAGAAAAAGAATTCTTGTGTGAATAAAAAAAATCTGCTTATTTAACCGTATAGAGTTGTTTTTTAATCACGTGGAAGTTCTTGTGCTTACTATTTATGAAGTAAAACTGGTATTTAGATTATGTGCTTTGTATAGACCGCCTAGCTATAATTTAGAATTGTTATATCAAGAATTCTTATACTAAATACATTTAAGAATTACTAATTACTAAATACGTTTAAGAACAGTGATCAGCTTCTGTTAGCAGGCGACTTAAATGTAGATATTAAGTGCCGGAGAAAAACGCGAGTCACAGAATACCTTGATATATCGTCTAACTACGGTTTATATAGTAATTTAATTGACGACTACACGAGAGAAGAGTACCTCGGTATTACAGCTGCCGAATTGTGCACTGATTACCTGATAGTAAGGCAGAGTAACTTAAAATTTATAGGGGGAGCAATAGACCGACATGCTCTTTCCTAACAAGCCCGCGTTTGCCCATACAAGGTGTTGGCACTACGCGTACGCACAAACCGAATTCGCGTGAAGTGAAGCTTCTGCGCATGCGCAGTGCCGTCGACAGCGCCACCACAGCTGCGTGACGTCAGGGCCGAGTGTTGGTCTTTAAAACAAAAGGTAGCTTATCAATATTTTGTTGCAGTCAGGAAAATAAACGTGGGGCATACGACCGTGACAGGACAAAATGAACGCAAACAAGTCTTACAATAAGAAAATAGACGACACTATCAAGATATATAACTGAAATCGTTTGCTTCATATAGATCACATCACCCTCTACCACACGTTAGTTGAAACATTTAAAAAAAATGCATCTAGAAATATTTTACGAGAACAATAAAGTTCAAGTCCAGAAAACCAGGAGATAATTGAATCGACAAAGAAATACAAGAAATGAGTCTAACAAAAACAGGTTATGAAGTAGTTGTAAGCAAAACACGCATGATACAAAATAAAGAAAAAATTAAAGGAAGAAACGACAACGAAACAACCTCACTACAAAGATTAGACTTACTAAAAGAAGATTTTATATGACACAACTCCAGCAGTGGGGGAGGAACTTACGAGAAACGTGGAACATTGTAAATAAAATAATTGGCCGACCCCTAAAGTTAATATAGACGCATGGATACAAACAATGTTTGGTGCCACTGCCTTTGATGGGCTATACGATGAGTTTAATTATGCCTTTATTACAAGAGTACAAGACTTGCGTAACCACGTAAACAACACATCAGGAAAAACAACATTATGATGATGTTCAGATAATACAGCGTACTTAAGCCAAATGACAAAATCGGAACTTGAATAGATAGTTAACAGTATGCCAATATCAAAGCCAGCACAATTTGTCAAAATAAGATTAAGAGATATTGCCGCGCGCAAGGCCGATAAAGCAACGCTCGGTCATGGACCTCTAGAAAGTTCTCGTTTATTCTTGTTCCGGACGTAACTTCTATCATTTATTCCTGCTCTTTGTTGTTCTAGAAAGTGCTTGTTCATACTCGCCCCGAGCGCGCTACGCTCGAACCTTCTCCGCCGAATCTTCGAGATAGTGACGCACTCTATACTTGGTTTCAGCTTAGGTCCGAGCGTGGCCGTTGTTGTGAGCTCAAGGTCCAATCAATCAGCGCAAAAAGCGGGACGTCATGGCGTTCTTCGCTCTTGATAGGACGAGCCGGCGGAGTAGCACGCACAGAAAGACGGCAAACACCGCTGGTCCTATCAACTGCGGAGAGCACGAAATGACGGTGCAACTTTTTCGCCATTAGATTGGACCTTCGGCTCATAACGTCGGCCACGCTCGGACCTTACAAAAGGTACAGCTGTGGGCTACGTCGAGGAAATTCAGGACTCAGCCGTGATCGCCGTGATCTCAGAAGACGCCTCTCCGACGCAGAACCTCTTCGCCGCGCCATCAGAGCTCGACATCGACCCGTCCCTCCCAGCCCCACAACGACGACAACTCAGTGATCTTCTCGCCGAGTTCAGTGAGTGCTTCTCCACGTCGTCGAAGGTGCGCCAAACGACGGTTGCGAAACATCGAATACTTACTGATGACGACGCACTCCCTGTGCATCGGCCGCCCTACAGGGTCTCCGTGAAAGAAAGGGAAGCCATCCAGAAGCAAGTTCAGGAAATGCTTAATGACGACATCGTCCAGCCCTCAAACAGTCCGTGGGCTTCCCCAGTAGTGCTGGTGAAGAAGAAAGACGGAACCTTGAGGTTCTGCGTGGACTATCGCCGGCTGAACACAGTAACAAAAAAGGACGTCTATCCGCTGCCCCGAATCGACGACACCCTGGACCGGCTGCGCCACGCCCGATACTTTTCGTCGATGGACTTGAAGAGCGGGTACTGGCAGATTGAGGTCGACGAACGAGATCGTGAGAAGACGGCCTTCGTCACGCCGGACGGACTGTATGAATTTAAAGTAATGCCTTTCGGGCTGTGCACAGCGCCGGCAACCTTCCAGCGTGTTATGGACATCGTCCTTGCCGGCTTGAAATGGCAAAGCTGTCTCGTCTACCTCGACGACGTTGTGGTGTTCGCAAGCGAATTCGACGAGCACGTGAGACGACTGCGAGCCGTGCTACGGGCCTTCAAGGCTGCTGGGCTGACACTCCTTCCAAGTGTCGGTTCGCCTATGGTGAGCTGAAATTCTTGGGCCACGTCGTGAGTGCTCAGGGTGTAAGCCCTGATCCTGCAAAGACGTCCGCTGTCGCCGAATTCCCGAAGCCATCAGACAAGAAGGCCGTTCGAAGATTCCTTGGGTTGTGCGCCTATTACAGACGTTTCGTTCGTGACTTTGCGCAAATTTCTGCACCGCTGACGCATCTGACGAAAGACGACGTGCAGTTCCAGTGGGAAGAGGAGCAAGAGCAAGCGTTCGACAAACTCAAGCGAAGGCTTCAGTCGCCCCCTATCCTCGGGCATTTTGACCAGTCGGCGGAGACTGAAATCCACACGGACGCCAGCAATACCGGTCTCGGTGCGGTACTCGTTCAGCGACAAGAAGGGGCAGAGAGAGTAATTGCTTACGCAAGCCGGGCGCTGTCTAAGGCAGAAAAAAATTATTCAACGACAGACGAAGAATGTCTTGCTGTCATCTGGGCGATAACCAAGTTCCGTCCGTACTTGTACGGGATCCCATTCCGCGTGGTCACAGACCACCACGCCCTCTGCTGGCTCGCAAACCTCAAGGATCCGTCCGGACGCCTCGCCCGCTGGAGTCTTCGACTGCAGGAATTCGACGTAACCATTGTGCATAAGTCCGGCCGCAAGCACAATGACGCTGACTGTTTGTCTAGGGCTCCAGTCGAATCTCCCATTGCCGGCGTTGACGACGATGACGACGAATGTTTCCTAGGTGCCGTAGACACCGACGACATGGCAGGGCTCCAACGAGACGATCCTGAGCTGCGCGCCCTGATTGAGCATCTAGAAGGACGAGGAAGTACCGTTCCTCGTGTCTTTTCACGAGCCCTGCCGACCTTCACTATTCGTCGAGGTGTGCTCTATAAGAAGAATTTCGGAACCAGTAATTCTCCGTGGCTTCTGGTAGTCCCTACCAGCCTTCGAGAAGAGATTTTTCAAGCCTGCCACGACGACCCGACTTCAGGAAACCTCGGTTACAGCCGGACACTAGCCCGAATACGTGGAAAATACTACTGGCCCAAGCTTCCGAAGACCGTCCATCTCTACACACGCTCGTGCCATGAGTGCCAGCGACGCAAGAAACCGCCGTCAAAGCCAGCAGGTCTCCTTCAGCCGATTACCCCGCCAACCAAGTCCTTAGAGCACATTGAAATGGATTTGCTGGGTCCTTTTCCACCGTCGACGATGGGAAACCGCTCGATAATCGTCGCCACAGATTATCTTACTCGTTACGCCGAGACGAAAGCCCTTCCGGCGGGGACTGCTGTCGAAGTCGCAAAATTCTTCATCGAGTCCATCGTCCTCCGGCATGGCGCCCCGAAGTCCTGATCACAGACCGAGGGTCATCGCTCATGGCACAGTTGACCCAAGAGATCCTTCGTCTAAGCCACACGGACCACCGTCGAACAACTGCATACCATCCGCAGACCAACGGGTTGACGGAGCGACTCAACAAAACAATCGCCGACATGGTCTCTATGTACGTCGACGTGGAGCACAAGACCTGGGACGAAGTGCTGCCCTACGTCACGTTTGCCTACAACACAGCAGTGCAAGAGACCACAGGAGTGACGCCCTTCCAGCTGGTGTATGGCCGTACGGTGGCGACTATGCTGGACTCCATGCTGCCGCACAAGCCAGCCGACGACGGGAGCGATGACGCCCGGGTGGTTGCTCAACGGGCAGAAGAGGTCCGCCAGCTAGCCAGGCTACGGATTCAAGACCAGCAACATGTCGACGCCGGCCGCTACAATCTTCGCCGGCGTGACGCCCACTTTCAACCCGGAGACCGAGTATGGGTATGGACACCAATACGGCGCCGCGGTCTCAGCGAGAAGCTTCTCAAGCGCTACTTTGGACCCTACAAGGTTCTTCGCCGTCTCGGGGAATTAAACTACGAAGTGCTTCCCGACGGATCTAGACCATCAAGGCGACGCCAACCACGACCCGAAGTAGTCCACGTCGTGCGGCTCAAGCCGTATTACGAACGATAGAACTGTGAACTCTCGTCAAACTGTGAACTGTGGCTCGCGATTCTGCTATCCTTTTGTTGTGGCTTTGTGTTTTGTGCTGCATCGGGACGATGCACTTTTAAAGGGGGGGGGGGGGGGATAATGCCGCGCGCAGGGCCGATAAAGCAACGCTCGGTCATGGACCTCTAGAAAGTTCTCGTTTATTCTTGTTCCGGACGTAACTTCTATCATTTATTCCTGCTCTTTGTTGTTCTAGAAAGTGCTTGTTCATTCTCGCCCTGAGCGCGCTACACTCGAACCTTCTCCGCCGAATATTCGAGATAGTGACGCACTCTAGATAAGAGGCCGCCCGCGACCTTGTCGAGTCAGTCTCGCTCCAGCGCTCGATCCTGCTGTCTCGCCGACATCGACGTTCGCGACGCTCTGCTGTTATCTTTTGTTTCCTTCTTTATTTTGGGCACAAGTTCGCCTCATTAAACGTTAAGTTTCTTTAGTTATTCTTCGCCTCATCATTTGTTATCCGTGACAATATAAAAAAAACATAGGCTGCTTAAAGCGCGTTCTGGTTTCTATAATACACGGTACGTTGTCAACAGGCAATATACACAGTAAGTTCACAGTTTCAAACGTACGGCCTATTTACAAGAAAGGAAATAAGAAACAATTGACTAATTACAGGCCCATCGCGCTGTTACCTCCAATTCTTGAGATAATGGAAATAATTTTCCTAAAATTATTACCTCGTTTTGTGATAAATTTTCACTAATAAACAACTGTCAGTGTGGGTTCCGAGCGCCAAAAGGCAGGACACTTTTACTCGAGAGTATAACAGATGTCATTAATGCACAAATAAAAACTAAAAAGCGCCGCTATTTTTAGATTTGACAAAAGTCTTTCTCTATTAAAAAATCTCATTTGCATGATACATTTTTGTGTCCAATAAACCCATATGAATGATACAAGATATATAAGAACATATAAGATTCACATAAGAACATAAAGAATCATATAAGAAACTTGTGAGAAGTTTCTTATAATTTTCTTATGCGGTTCCTATAGGCCTTATATAGTTCTTATAAAGTTCTTATTGGTTCTTATATATCTTGTATGATTCATATCTGTTTATTGGACACAAGAAATTTCTCATACAAATGACTTTTTCACTAGGGTCGATGCAATAGATCATTCACTCTTGGTTGACAACCCTACTGAAAAAAAAAAAACCATTTGGCGCCTATCTGAAAGTAAACGGGTTCATACCGCTAACAGTTCAGCTATACCGGTCACCAGTTTGTCAAAGGGGTCGCCCGTGTGGCTCAAAGGGGTCCCCCGTATGAGCCATAACGGTCGCCTATTTGGGCAAACAGGTCACTCCTTTGGTAAACGGGTCACTTGTCTGATCAAATGGGCCACTCAATTGAGCAAAGTTGTCGCACGTTTGCTCAAACCGGCGACCATGTTGCGCATACGGGTGACCGGCAAACTGTACCGGTTTAATCAAACGGCTCTCCGGGGCCCGTTTGATAATGAACGTACCGATCGGCGGCATGGGCACGCCTATTTAAGCCGTAACAGCCTGTTTCCGGAAAGCCGCGGGAGCGCCGGTTCATCGGTTTACAATCATCCGCGCAATGCAAGTAATGATATTTATATTTTGATTGCGCTGATGTTCGCTTACATTGCAACTGCAATAAGCGATCGTTTTTATACGTAAACGTGCGACGTTGGCAAGCCGATATTTTTGAAAGAACTTTAAAAATTTGGCGTTCTTTGTGGCCTCAATTTACTTATTCAGCTCGAATCTCTCGCGCAGAGGACGCGACCGCGTGAAAGAATATATTTCTAGACTCCATTTCACCTCAATTCAAGACTCAACGAAGGTAACGCGCGAACACGTGGCTGCAAGAACAGCGAGCATTGCCAGAGCAGGCCCGCCGTTGCAGCAGTCGAATTACGAGCTCGCACTGGGCGCTTTTTTGGCTCGGGCGCAAGTCGAGCTTCTGGCCGACGCCATTTCCAGCGTTCCAGCGTGCTGAAATGCGCGCGTTTCGCCTGCTTTCCAAGGCTGCAAACGCGGCGCGCAGTGACAATTTGAAGAGAGGAGGAAAGTGCGTGTACAGCGGTCGGTGCACCCTCTCCCTTAGCATTGACTGCAGTGCATTGCCACAAAAAGCCAACCGCAATTTTTTTTTTTTTTTTTTTTTTACAGAATGCATGAGGAGAGGGTTGGAGAGGGGAGGGGGAGTCCCGGTGTCCTGCGCCTTGACCTCGCTGTCGCCCCAATCCCTCCTCTCTGGTCAGCTCTGTCACGTGAACAGAGAGAGGGGGGGGGGCACGCTACCAACACCTCCTAGAAGACAAGGCCGTAGCGCTCTTCTCGTGACGTCGCGAAGGAAGGCCATTGGGGGCGCGCGTCGAAGCGAAGGCAACACACGTGGATCGACCGTCGTAACGCACTTTTAGTCACATAAGTGTGTCTTATTAGCTAAAATGAAAGCTGCCCATATTTCAAGGGGTCTCGAAATATTTTATTACACGGGCAAAATATTACACCGCTAAATAATCGGTATGAAATGGTACGAGGTAGGCGTAAAAGAGAAAACATTGAGTCACGCAATTATTGCTGTAGGAATGCATATTTTCACAGACATGGGCGTACCTACCGGGGGGGCAAGGGGGGCGCTTGCCCCCCAGTTCTCAGAGTGGGGGGCAAGGGGGGGGGGAGGGGGGTCTGGTTTGCTCTCCCCACTTAAAAACAAGTTGGTACGCCACTGTACACAGAAATACTTCGACAAAATGGCTTGACACGCAGTGATTGGACACAGCAAAACAGATCACGGTTAAAAAGCAGGTAGACGTAGTCAACGCGGACACGGCTCGACAAATGTCACTTACGATCATGTAAGCGAGGTTATCGCGTGCAGTCACTGAATTCTTGCATCATACCCCGGCCACATGGCAAAAGTAATGCAATTTCGATCGAATGACATCATGGGGTCGACAAATCAGCTTGCGACGATCGTAAATCACTCAAGACCGCGAGCTGATTAAGTCCCATATCATTTAATGAAAATATATTAACTTTTTCGTGTGGCAGGGGTACTAAACTTACCATTTACAGTCAACTAATTTACTTCTTCCTATGGGCTCGAGCTGCCTTAGAACAAGATATCTTGTTTTGTATACAATAATACTATTACCTCAATAGAGTCGATTCTAGTATAAAAGCGGTAAAGGAAATAAAATAACATTAGTATAAATAAACACATAAGCACAAGCAACGCACTTTTTATAATCACACAAACTTGTTATTCACCTTCCAGTAAAACTAGAATATTACCGCACAGATTTACAAATGTCGACACAACCGCACACGGATAACGATCGAACAAGATGCCATTCTATTACGAAAAACAAAAACAAACAAAAAACCCGACTGCAGCACTTTACTCGCGTCCCACATGACCAGGAAAGCCCGTAAATAAGTTGTTTCTCACCTGTCGATCGTATCTATACGTCCCACAATATTCGTGACGAAAACATTTCAACACGAACTTATGTCTCTCTCTGTCGAGAGGTCTATCGATAATCGACCAGTGTCATCGTTGGCTAATTGCCACGCGTCACTCAAACCGTAGCAGGACTTGTTTCACGAATCCACGTAAATGCCGTAGTATCAAGCGAACACTAAAAACCTACCCGAGACTATGGTGACGACAAAAATACGACGGGAAGGAGGACCAAAAGAACAACACACACACACGCACTAGAGAGCAGCGGCCGCAGTGTGGGACGCTTAACGTCGTCGACCCATCTCTTGCTCGCGTGCGCTCCCTGCAACGATTACTGGATTTTTTTTTTCGGTTCCCTTCTCTTCTGAAAGTCTCAGCGTTCCTTTTTAGAGAGTCAGCGGCTCAGACACAACGTAAATTTACGAGAATCGGAGCCCGTACGAGGGAAGAAAACGCCCCAGTAGACCGGTTCATTCGAAAACTGTGGGGATCAGCGGGATTGCACGTAGTCCCGCGGTTACGGGGATAATCATAAATATAAAAAAATGGTACTTTCAACCTTGGTAGCGCGTTGTATATTATGTTTATATTATATATATAATAAATTGTACAATACTGCGCTTTTAAAACATATATTAATGTCGGATAAACGCTCGCGAACCCCCCCCCTCGCCGCTCGACAAGAAACGTTTTTTTTCACGTCGATGCCCAGAACTTTTTCTCACGTAGTTGCGCGATGGACTTCCTTCTCCGACATTGTGACGTGACGACTCAGAGCGCTCTGGCCTTCTCTGCTAGGAGGTGTTGACGCTACACGCTGAAAGCATAGCCAGATCCGGCAGCGCGCGCGCTGGCAGTCGCTTTTTTCTTTGTCTGCATGTTGTCCGTTGCAACTTCGTTTGTCTTGCCTGCTTCGATCTGCCGCCTTTCCATGCGGTCTTATTAGGATGTCTCTCGACAACGTATGGGATGGGCACCAAGTGTTCGAAAAGTCCTGCGCGTATATCGGCAACAAGCGATTCTTCAAAGAAGTCAGGAATTCTTGCGGTTTGGTTGGGTTCGGCAAATGACAGCTTGTACGCCGCATCCTGTTAAAGCTTCAAGGAGCCTTCATTCTCGTTTTAGTGTTTGTGTGGTTGCCCTGCTTTCACCGTGTCAACATTTATCTTGGATTACATCTTTCAAGTCCGCTGTTATTATGCTAAGTGCATGCCTACCTACTCTTTGGCAACGATTGACCGTTCTTCTACGGGTACACGTCGAGATTATCTATAGAATTATGCAGCGTCTGTTCTCGCGGCAGCCTGGAGAATAATTGTTCCTGAAGTCTGCCATTATAGTCTAGAATTACTTCGGTTCTTGTTTGCTTTGCAATCTTCTCAGTTGTATAAAAGCTTAGAGTGCCTCCACATTTCACAGATCGCTTGCACGCAAAAAGCGCCGAAAAAATACAGGGACACAGACGAAGGGAAACAGGACAAGGCGCACTCTCAACTGAAGTTATGCAGCAAATTGGAACTATCGGGGTTGCTAAAGAGCGTCAAGTCCAGCAAGAAATTGAACCTCGACGTATTCTTTACTGCTAAAACGCATAAACTTGAAGTTCCCTTTAGGGCCATTGTTTCAGAAAGAGGCGCTTGGCAGTTTCACATGGGTAATTTCCTGCGCAAACATTTGTGCGCGCTTGAGCTGCATGACCCGTTCATAGTGCGGAATTCAGAATGCGTCATTGAATTTTTGAGGCAGGGGGGCCAGTGTATGCGCAGTGTGTTTTCCTTCGACGTCGAGGATTTATTTTACTCGATTCCTCACGAACCCCTATTTTCGGCGGGGAGACAATGCATAGACCTGAACGGAATTGTCGCTTTCCAGAATTCTTCGGGCATCAATGTTGATAGCTTTCTCGAGCTTCTGGTTTTTTACTTCAAACATACGTTTGTGTCATTCGAAGGTAGTCTTTATGTGCAAAGAAAAGGCATTTGCATCGGGTCTAGTGTTGCACCTGTCTTGTGTGACATTTTTCTAGGCAGCTGTGGAAAAAACATTGCTTTGAAAATTTCGAACGATGACAATGTGAAGATCTTTAGATACGTCAACGATTTCCTCGTCCTCAGCCGCTCGGCGGGGCCCCCTTGCAGTGAAGTCTCTCAGTTGCTAGCCGTGTGTTGTTGTGTTGCTCCGGGTTAACATTCAGGCATGAATTACCAAAAGAAAGCAAACTGCAATTCTTGGACCTCGAGCTATCGTTTTTGGCGGACCATGTTTGCTGGAAGCATGCGCCTCGATCAAAGAAGGACATCCTTCCTTTTGATTCCGCCCACTCGAAGGTTGTGAAAAGGGGCATAGCCAGTTTGTGCCTGGGGGCTTCCCTCAGAAATTCATGTTTGCACAGTGCGCAAGGCAGCTTCGATTGTCAGATAGAACGCCTGCAGAGGGCTGGTTTTCCGCTGAGGTCTTTGGTTGAAGTGGCAGAAAGCTCAATAAAAAAGATTAAAGGTAATCAGAATTCAAACAGCGATAGACCGACTTCGAGGCCTGTTGTAATTCCATATTTACACAATGTCACGCACAATCTAAAAAAGGTAGCCCAGCGCTACAATGTACCGGTGGTTTTTTCAGCGCCCAATAAGATGGCGCGACTTTGTCGCCAGATAAATTCCCCACAGCCGTTTCAGATCCGTGCACTACCAAATACCGAAATAAGTACGTTGAATGCGCCACTGGCGTCGTCTGTGAAATCCACATGACGTGTGGGATGACTTACAAGGGCCAGACGGGCAGGTGCGTCAATGATCGCACCCGCGAGCACGCTGCCTCTACAAAAACGATGCCTTCGGGGCACCTTGCAATTCATTGCAATAGATGCTCGTGCACCCCGGCCTTCAATGACACGAAGATTCTGGCAAGGTACAAAGATAAAGTGTCGCGGGAATTACACGAGGCGTTTAAAATTAGGACCAGGGAGAAGACGTGTATAAGTGACACATCTCTATCCTTATCTACGAATGAGTTTGAATTTTTGAAACGGGGGCTGAGCAGATAGGGTAAGGGGTTTTTGTGGCTATATAACGTGTGAATTTTCAATAAACTTCAGTTGAGAGTGCGCCTTGTCCTGTTTCCCTTCGTCTGTGTCCCTGCATTTTGTCGGCGCTTTTTGCTTGCAATGAACCAACTGGCCCGAATCTCCACTTTACTGTCGCTTGCACGTTTGTAATTGTCTACAAAATAGGCTGTAATAAACTTTTCTGAAGATTGAAAAACTTTTTGTGTCTGTTTTCCAGCCCATCTGTAAGCACCTGCGCGAGCACATTTTTTCTACGTGTTTCACCTACTGAAAAAAAACCAAAAAACATTTGAAATTCAAACGGGTGAGAAACTGGTCGACCCGTTTGAATCAAATGGGTGGCGAAGCTGTCGATCCGTTTGGATCAAACGTGATTATGGGATACGGGTGACCGTTTGAAACGGTACCCGTTTGATACGGGTGCCCGTCCACCAGGCACGTGACCACACATTTGAACGCGCCATTCCGATAGGCAAATTATTCTCTAGCCCTAAATGCGTATCGTCTGGAAAGTTGGTTATCTTAAACTTATTTAAGACGTCCCGAAACTCATAGACCTATTTCTAACATGGAGGAAACACGTGGAAAACATCGTGCTCGCGCAGGTGCTTGCAAATGGGCAGGAAAACAGACACAAAAGATCGGTTTCAATTCGCCTAGAAGTTTATTACAACTTTCTCCGTAGACAACTATATAAACGTGTAAGCGATCTGTGAAATCTGAAGAGGCACTCTAAGCTTTTATACAGCCGAGGTAATTTCAGACTATATGGCAGACTTTGGGGGAAATTATTTTCCCGGCTGCCGCCAGATTAGAAACTGCTTAATTCTATAGATAATCTGGAAGAGTAGGCGAAGAAGAACGTTCAATCGTTGCCAACAAGTAGGTTGCAGTGCACTTACCATAATAACAGCGGACTTGAAAGAGGTAAGCCAAAATATATGTCGACACGGTCAACGCAGGACAACCACACAAAAACGAGAAGGAAGGCTCCTTGAAGTTTCAACACGATGCGGCGCACAAGTTGTCATTTGCCGAACCCAACCAAACCGCAAGAATTCCTGACTTCTTTGAAGAATCGCTTGTTGCCGATATACGCGTAGGACTTTTCGAACACTCATAGCTTTGGTGCACATCCAATACGTTGTTGAGAGACATCCCAACAAGACCGCAGGGTTAGAGGACAGATCGAAGCAGGTAGGACGAGCGAAGTTCGAACTGCAACTGAAAACAAGCAGACAAAGAAAAGAGCGGCTGCCAGGTGCGCCCTTCCGGATCTCGATGCTTATCAGCGTGTAGCTCGCGCTCTGCTGCGGGTCACGTGACAGGGCTGACCAGAGAGGATGGAGGGGGCGATGTCAAGGCGCAGGACACCGGAACTCACCCCACCCTTCTATATAAAAAGAAAAACTCGCGGTTAGTTTTTTTTTTATTGCAGTCAATGCTAGGGGAGAGGGTGCGGCAACCGCTGTACACGCGCTTTCCTCCTCTCTTCGGTTTGCCACAGAGAGTTGACTGCGCCACGTTTGCAGCCTCGGAAAGCAGGCGATTTTTTGTAGCGTTAGCTACACTGGCCGAGGTTGAGCAGTTTCGGGTGGCCCTCATAATGAGCCGTGCTCATTATGCGGAGCGGGCGGCGGTGGCGGAGCTCCGCATAATGAGCACGGCGCCGCGCGCTCCGCATAATGAGCACGGCTCAATATGAGAGCCACGCGAAGCCGCCGCCAGTGCGCGCCGCCGCGCCCGCCTCGCCGGTCTTCACATTCCAGAGGAGTGACGTCATAGCCGCGGCGGACGCAAAGGCGCCGCCGCGTGCCCAGCTGTGCGCCTCCGTTGCGCAGTAGCCAAATCTGACGCTGCACCGGAGCTGCTTGATAGCGCCTCTCATTTTGTGCATATAAGCTCACGCTACGTATATCCTGGCATAGCCGAGCTAAGCCACCGCAATTTTTTTCAGCACGCTTGAACGCTGGAAATGGCGTGCGCCGGCCTGAAGCTCGGCTTGTGCCCGAGCGAAAAAAGCACCAAGCGCGAGCTGGTAATTTGGCTGCTGCAACAGCGGGCCTGCTCTTGCAATGCTCGATGTTCGTGCAGCCCCGTGTTCGCGCGTTAGCTTCGTTGAGTCTTGAATTGAGGCGAAACGAAGTCTAGAAGTATATTCTGTCAAGCGGTCGCGTCCTCCGCGAGAGAGAATCGAGCTGAATAAGTAAATTGAGGCAACAAAGAACGCCAAAGTTTTAAAATTCTGTCAGAAATATCGGCTCGGCAACGTCGCATGTTTACGTAAAAAAAAAATATTTTATTGTTGTTGCAGTATAAGCGAACATCAGCGCAATTAAAATTTAAATGTAATTACTTGCATTAAGCGTACGTTTGTAAATCGATGAACCGGCGATCCCGGCTTTCCCGAAACAGGCTGCCACTGCTGAAACTGGCGTGCCCATGCCCCGGATCTGTACGTTCAGTATTAAACGGGCTCCGGAGAGCCGTTTCATTAAACAGGTACAGCTTGCCGGTCACCCGTCTGTGCAACATGGTCACCGGTTTGAGCAAACGTGCGACAACGTTGCCCAAACGAGTGTCCCATTTGCCCAGACGAGTGACCCGTTTGCCAAAGGAGTGACCTGTTTGCTCAAATAGGTGACCGTTATGGCTCATACAAGGGATCCCTTTGAGCCATACGGCTCAAAGGGTGGCCGCTATGGGTGGCAGTTTGGTGGCCATAGCGGCCACCAAACAGGTGGCCGCTATGGCTAAACTGTTAACGGTATGAACCCGTTTACTTCGATAAAGGCGCCAAATGTTTTTTGGTTTTTTTTTTTCAGTAGGAGATCCTTCCTGTTATAACTAGGCTGATGAGTTTTGAGATGTCTTAAATAAGTTTAAGATAACCACCCTTCCAGACGATACCCATTTAGGGCTAGCAAACAATTTGCCTATCCGAATGGCGCGTTCAAATGTGTGGTCACATGGCTGGTCGAACGGGTGCCCGTATGCGGCGCATAAGCTGTCATTTGCCGAACCCAGCGCAATCGCAAGAATTATGACTTCTTTGAAGAATCGCTTGTTTCCGAAATACGCGTACGACTTTTTGAACATTTTGTGCACATCCCATACGTCGTCGAGAGACATCCTAATAAGACCGAGGGGAAAGGCGCCAGATCGAAGCAGGCAGGACAAACGAAGTTGCAACGGACAACAAGCAGACAAAGAAAAAATCGACTGCCAACAGCGCGCGCTGCCGGATCTGTGCTTATCAGCGTGTAGCGTGCCCTCCCCTCTCTCTGGTCACGTGACAGAGCTGACCAGAGAGGAGGAAGGTGGCGACGGCGAGGTCAAATACTTTAATAGGGGGAATACATTCCACTCCTCTCAAGTACAATGGCCTCGGCGCGGACAGGTTCTCTGGGCTTGGCGAGAGCCATCTATCGTCGGGGAGGTCTCGGCGGTAATGATAATGATGACGATGGTTGTTCTACATACCAAATTTATTGTAGTGGAAATGCTCGAGACAGGTGCCGCGCGCCACTTCAAGTGGTCGCGGCACGTGCATCGACGCTGAGCCGCTACGATCTTCCCAAGGGTGGCTCGTTGCGCGTGCCTCGTGCATCGACGCACCTTGCGCTACTTTTGAATCATGAGGGGGCTTTAGGTGGAATCGGAGACGACACCGCCGCGGCCACCGCGAACATCCACGTGCACATGCGCGTCAACTGGCGCGGACCTCCACTCCGTCAGGGCTGGATTCGGCGCTGTAGGCGTTCTGTCTAATGCAAATTCGCGGAGTGGAATGTATTCCCCCTAGTAAAGTATTTGGCGAGGTCAAAGCGCAGGACACCAGGACCCCCCCCCCCCCCTCCCAATCCTCTCTTCATGCATTCTATAAACAAAAAAAAAGGAAACTTGTGGTTGGCTTTTTGTGGCGATGCTGTCAATGCTAGGGGAGAGGGTGCACCGACCGCTGTAAACGCGCTTTTCTCCTCTCATCGAATTGCCACTGCACGTCGCGTTTGCAGCCTCGGAAAGCAGGCGAAACGCGCGCATTTCAGCACGCTGGAACGCTGGAAATGGTGTCGTCCAGAAGCTCGGCTTGCGCCCGACCCAAAAAAGCACCCAGCGCGAGCTCGTAATTTGACTGCTGACACGGCGGGCCTGCTCTCGCAATGCTCGATGTTCTTGCAGCCACGGGTTCGCGCGTTACCTTCGTTGAGTCTTGAATTGAGATGAAATGGAGTCTAGAAATATATTTCACGCGGTCGCCTCCTCTGCGCGAGAGGTTCGAGCTGAATAAGTAAATTGAGGCAACAAAGAACGCCAAATTTTTAAAGTTCTGTCAAAAATATTGGCTCGCCAACGTACGTCGCAAGGTTACGTATAAAAAAATCGCTTATTGCAGTTGCAGTATAAGCGAACATCAGCTCAATCAAAATATCAATACCATTACTTGCATTACGCGGACGATTGTAAATAGGTAAACCGGCGCTCCCGCGGCTTTCTGGAAACAGGCTGCCACGACTAAAATAGGCGTGCCCATGCCGCCGATCGGAACGTTTAGTATCAAACGGGCTCCGGAGAGCCGTTTGATTAAACCGGTACAGTTTGCCGGACACCGGTCAGCCTTCTATGCAACACGTCGCCGGTTTGAGCAAACGTGCGACAACTTTGCACAATCCAGTGGCCCATTTGATCAGACGAGTGACCCGTTTGCCAAAGAAGTGACCTATTTGCCCAAATAGGCAACCGTTATGGCTCATACGGGGGACCCCTTTTAGCCATATGGGCGACCCCTTTGATGAACTGGTGACCGGTATAGCTAAACTGTTACCCGTATGAACCCGTTTACTTTCATATAAACGCCAAATGTTTTTAGTAGTGTGGGTCCCAAGCCATCGAACAATTATGTGAACGATTTAGCTTTACTTTCTTTAAAATAAAAAAAGTATAATACGCTGATGACCAAGCCTTAGCTATCACGCAATCTTATTGTAATACAGGAGTTTCAATTTTACAAAAAGGTATCAAACAAATCATGAACTGGTTTTCAAAAAGCTATATTTTCGTGAACCATAACAAATCAAACCTAATGTGTTTTTGAACTTACTATAAACACATTAATCTTACTCAGCCTATATATTTGTATTCATGGGAATGTCGACTTCACTTAAAACGCAGAATAATAAGTAACTTTTGAAGCCAATAGGAACCTCCGGAAAGAGAGTGAGCACCACGTGATTATAGTGGCCAGCCACATGACTATAACGGCTACTTTTCCGCGGGCTCCCGAGGGCGCCAACTACAAATTCGTTTCGCGCCGTAAACATAGCTCTAAAGAACTTTCTTTAATGCGAAAGCGTTAACTGTCCCATGCAACGGAGGCAGCGTGTTCCGTAACTGCGTAAAACGGCAGAGAAATTCCCTCCGCGCCGTAACCACGAAAAAACGGCAGATAAATTATCTCTGCGGAACGGCTTTTAAAATGGCTGCGACGCGCTGTTCCAAGGAACGCCACCCCACAGAGAAGCCCTCTGAGCGCCGGTGAAAGGGAGAGGGTACCGACCGCGCGGCCGCCCCAGAGGCCCGGAGGGGGGGGGGGGGGGGGGGGCACTGTATGTATCACATGTTCTACTCTCTGCTTTTATAGCCATGTCGCGCCCCACACTGCCGCCGGCGCTGCGGCCGCTTCTGCTCCTCTCGTCGTCGAGAGCTCCAAGGTGTGCTCATTGGCGTTCAGTGGACTTTTTTCCATTAAGCTTCTGCGCATGCGTACCCCTACTGAAAAAAAAAAAAAAACATTTGGCGCCTATATGAAAGTAAACGGGTCCATACCTGTAACAGTTTAGTAATACCGGTCACCTGTTTGTTAAAGGGGTCGCCCGTATGACTCAAAAGGGTCCCCCGTCTGAGCCATAACGGTCATGTATTTGGGCAAACAGGTCACTCCATTGGCAAACGGGTCACTCGTCTGTGCAAATGGGACACTCGTTTGGGCAACGTTGTCGCACGTTTGCTCAAACCGGTGACCATGTTGCACAGACGGGTGACCGGTGACAGGCAAACTGTACCGGTTTAATCAAACGGCTCTCCGGAGCCCATTTGATACGGAACGTACAGATCACCGGCATGCGCACGCCTATTTCAGCCGTGGCAGCCTGTTTCAGGAAAGCCGGGGGCGCCGGTTCATTGATTTACAATCGTCCGCGTAATGCAAGTAATTATATTTATATTTCCGCGAGCGCAGCTGACTAAATAGGCAGCGCGCTCGTGGCCTAACGGTTATCGCGCGTGCCTTCCACGCAGAAAGCCCAGGGTTCGATCCCTGGGAGCGCCGCGTCTTTTATTTATTCTTCCAATTTAGATTTCTGGTAATTTCGAGAACCGTGTTGCTCGTTCTAGGTTAGAATGTTCTGCGCGCCGAATGTTCCAGGCCGAATGTTCCAGAAGCCCACGCGTGCACAAAAGGGGCTCCGCGTAACCAGCCCGACTCAGTCTCGCCCCAGCGTTCGACTCTGCGCTTATACGCCGACTTCGACGCCCGCGACGCTCTATTGCTATCTTCTGTTTCCTTCTTTATTTTTGGGCACAAGTTCGCCCCATTAAACTTTTCGTTTCTTCAGTTATTCGCCGCCTCATCACTTGTCCTTCGTGACATTTTTGGTGGAGGTGCGGGGTACTTTTGCATTCTATGCCTGTGGACCGTACCCCTCCGAAAACACGCTGGCCAAGTGACGTTCTCAGCCCCGGGAGGCTACCCTTCGTAGAAGACCAGACCAAGGCCCGGTCAAGTCGCCGTAACCAAGGCCTACCGCCGGAACTCGGACCCCTGCCGCAGAAGTCAACGAAGAAGACCGCAACGATGACCGCTCCGCCCGTCGTTGTCCTGCCCGTCGCCCCCCGATCGCCGACGCCTTTCCATGGAGAAATCTATGAAGACGTCGAAGACTGGCTCCTTCAGTATGAGCGCGTGGCCCGCCACAACGGATGGAACGTCGAGCAACGCCACCAGAACATCTACTTCTCACTGGAAGGCACCGCGAGGCACTGGTTTGAAAACCACGAGGCTTCGCTCACTTCGTGGGATATCTGCGCCAACGAGTTGAAGCGAACCTTCTCAAACCAACAACGGCGACAGAATGCGGAGGACCTGCTTCAGACGCGGACACAAGCCCCCGCCGAAAGCGTGACAAGCTACGTTGAAGACGTGCTACGCCTGTGTACACGCGCCGACCCGCAAGCCGCCGAGGAGAAGAAGTAGCGCTTCCTCATGAGGGGCGTCAAAAGCGAGATCTTCGGTGGCCTTGTCCGCAGCCCCCCGACGACGGTAGACGGTTTCGTGGCCGAGGCGACCAACATCGAGCGAGCGCTGTCGGCCAGAGCTGTGCACTATCAACGACTCGCCGGTTTGTCGACGGTTCCGGGTGTCTCGCCACCTCGCTGCAATGTCGACGGTGTCGGCATCGAACACCTTCGGCAGATCATCCGCGACGTCGTCCGGGATGAGATCAAGAAGCTACTGCCGGCTTCTAACCGCCCGGCTTCGCTCTCGATTGCCGAGGTGGTTTGAGAGGAAGTACAGCGAGCTTGCCAGCCGGACACTCCCATCATCGTTCCAGCTCCTGAAGAACCGGCGCTGAGCTACGCCGCAATGGCCCGACGACACACGCCCGTTGCGCCGCAGCCGCGACGTGAGCCTTCAGCACCGAGGCAACCGCCCCACGTCCACCCAGAGCAACCTGCGCCGAGGAAGACGGACGTCTGGAGGACCGCCGACCGGCGCCCGTTGTGCTATCACTGCGGTGAAGCCGGCCATATTTACCGTCGATGCCCCTACAGACAACTGGGGCTGCGCGGGTTCCACCCGAACGACCCGCGCCCAAGGTACGACGAACGCCCTCGCGACATCGAGGAGTACCTCCGACGCTCGCCCTCCCCAGTGTCGTCCCTCCGCCGTGAAGCCCGCTCTCCATCGCCACGACGTCCAGCTTCGCCGATGCACCGACCCCGACGTGAAAGCCTGTCACCCCTCGCTCCACGCCGGGGAAACTAGGCGCGGCAACCCCTGGAGGTGGAGTTGCCGAAGACGACCGACGCCAAGATCCTCCAAGATCGTCGGAGCACTCCCACTCTAACGCCGCAAAGCCCCGAAACGACGTTTCTGCAAGAGTGTCGAATAACCTCAACGAAATCATCGACGGTCACGACGCGACAGCACTCGTCGCCACCGGAGCAGACTACTCCGTTTTGAGTGGGAGACTCTCTCGCCGCCTTCGGAAAGTTACGACGTCGTGGGACGGACCGCAGATACGAACCGCCGGCGGACATCTCATCACACCTGTCGGCAGGTGCACTGCGCGCGTTGAGATCCACGGCGAAACCTGCCCTGTGAAGTTCGTCATTCTGCAAGACTGTTCGAGGGACGTCATTCTCGGAATGGACTTCTTGTGCGAATACGGCGCCATCATCGACCTTGCGGAGAACAAGCTGACGCTTCGGAAGCCTGTCCCATCGGCAGAAAATCCCAAAGCAACGTTAGCTACAGTCCGAGTCCTTGCCAGCCATGTAAATCTGCCGCCGCTGTCGAGTGTCTTTGTACCCGTCGGGACCGAAGAAGCCACCTGCGGTGTAGCACTGTTGGAAGGAAGCGTCCAACTTTTCGTTGGACGAGGGATTGGCATTGCGAGAGGCGTAATCGAGATCCAGGACGGGTGTACCGTAGCCCTTGTCACCAACTTCCGGCAAGAGTCGCAGCACCTTACAAAGGGTACAGCTGTGGGCTTCGTCGAGGAAATTCCGGACTCAGCCGCGATCGCCGTGATCTCAGAAGACGCTTCTCCGGCGCAGCACAAGAGAACCACGCCGTCAGAGCTCGACATCGACCCGTCCCTCCAAGCCCCACAACGACGGCAACTCAGTGACCTTCTCGCCGAGTTCAGTGAGTGCTTCTCCACGTCGTCGAAGGTGCGCCAAACGACGGTTGCGAAACATCGAATAATCACTGATGACGACGCTCTCCCTGTGCATCGGCCACCATACCGAGTCTCCGTGAAAGAAAGGGAAGTTATCCAGAAGCAAGTTCAGGAAATGCTTGATGACGACATTGTCCAGCCCTCAAACAGTCCGTGGGCTTCCCCAGTAGTCCTAGTGAAGAAAAAAGACGGAACCCTGAGGTTCTGCGTGGACTACCGCCGGCTGAATGCAGTAACAAAGAAGGACGTCTATCCGCTGCCCCGCGTCGACGACACCCTGGACCGGCTGCGGCACGCCCGATACTTTTCGTCGATGGACTTGAAGAGCGGGTACTGGCAGATTGAGGTCGACGAACGAGATCGTGAGAAGACGGCCTTCGTCACACCGGACGGACTATATGAATTTAAAGTGATGCCGTTCGGGCTGTGCACAGCGCCGGCAACCTTCCAGCGTGTTATGGACACCGTCCTTTCCGGCTTGAAATGGCAGAGCTGTCTCGTCTACCTCGACGACGTTGTCGTGTTCGCAACCGAATTCGACGAGCATCTCAGAGGACTGCGAGCCGTGCTACGGGCCTTCAAATCTGCTGGGCTGACACTCAAGCCTTCGAAGTGCCGGTTCGCCTATGGAGAGCTGAAATTCTTGGGCCACGTCGTGAGTGCTCAGGGTGTAAGCCCTGATCCTGCAAAGACGTCCGCTGTCGCCGAATTCCCCAAGCCATCGGACAAGAAGGCCGTCCGTAGATTCCTTGGGCTGTGCGCCTACTACAGACGTTTCGTGCGCGACTTTGCACAGATTTCTTCACCGCTGACGAATCTGACGAAGGACGACGTGCAGTTCCAGTGGGGAGAAGAGCAAGAACAAGCGTTCGATGAACTCAAGCGAAGGCTGAAGTCGCCCCCTATCCTCGGACATTTTGATCAGTCGGCGGAGACAGAAATACACACGGACGCCAGCAATACCGGTCTCGGTGCGGTGCTCGTTCAGCGACAAGAAGGGGCAGAGAGAGTAATTGCTTACGCAAGTCGGGCGCTGTCTAAGGCAGAACAAAATTATTCAACGACCGACAAAGAATGCCTTGCTGTCATCTGGGCGATAACCAAGTTCCGTCCATACTAGTACGGTATCCCGTTCCGCGTGGTCACAGACCACCACGCCCTCTGCTGGCTCGCAAACCTCAAGGACCCGTCAGGACGCCTTGCTCGCTGGAGTTTGCGACTGCAAGAATTCGACGTAACCATTGTGCACAAGTCTGGCCGCAAGCATAATGACGCCGACTGTTTGTCTAGGGCCCCAGTCGAATCTCCACCTGACAGCACCGACGACGACGATGACGCTCGTTTTCTCGGAGCAGTTACAGATTCCGACATGGGAGCACTTCAACGAGACGACCCGGAGCTTCGCGCCGTGATCGACCACCTCGAAGGTCAAGGAAGTTCCGTTCCGCAAGTCCTGGCCCGAGACTTGTCGAGCTTCGTTCTGCGGGGAGGTGTGCTCTTCAAGAAGAACTTCGGAACCAGCAACCCTGCCTGGCTGCTGGTTGTGCCTGCCAGCCTGCGAGAAGAAATCTTTCAAGCATGCCACGACGACCCGACGGCTGGCCACCTTGGCTACAGCAGGACGCTCGCCCGGATTCGTGACAAGTACTACTGGCCAAGACTCCCGAAAACCGTCCATCTGTACACACGGTCGTGCCATGAGTGCCAACGACGTAAGAAGCCTCCGACAAAGCCAGCAGGACTCTTGCAGCCGATATCTGCCCCGACTACGCCCTTCCAGCAGGTCGGAATGGATTTGCTCGGGCCGTTCCCAACATCGACGCAAGGGAACCGGTGGATTATCGTCGCGACCGATTATCTTACACGATACGCCGAGACGAAAGCCCTTCCATCGGGAACAGCGGTGGAAGTCGCCAAGATTTTCGTCGAGTCCATTCTCCTTCGACACGGCGCACCTGAAGTGCTGATCACAGATCGAGGGTCATCTTTCCTGGCACAGCTGACTCAAGAGGTACTTCGGCTCAGTCACACCAGCCATCGACGAACCACCGCTTATCACCCGCAGACCAATGGGCTAACAGAGCGGCTCAATAAGACCATCGCCGACATGATCTCCATGTACGTCGACGTGGAGCATAAGACGTGGGACGAGGTGTTGCCGTACGTTACATTTGCGTACAACACAGCGGTACAAGAAACCACAGGAATGACGCCGTTCCAACTGGTGCATGGCCGGACGGTTACGACAATGCTGGACGCCATGCTGCCTCACGTGCCAACCGACGATGGCAACGACGACGCTCAACTGATCTCTCAACGCGCGGAGGAAGCTCGTCAACTGGCAAGAATCAAGATTCAAAACCAACAGCGAGTCGACGCACGCCGGTATAACCTTCGTCGCAGGAACGTCCATTTCCAACCCGGGGACCGGGTATGGGTGTGGACACCGATTCGGCGCCGCGGTCTCAGCGAGAAGCTTCTCAAGCGCTATTTCGGACCGTACAAAATCATCCGACGCCTCGGCGATCTGAACTACGAAGTTCTACCCGACGGAACGCGCCCATCTGCAAGACGCCAGCCACGACCCGAGGTGGTGCACGTCGTCCGGCTCAAGCCGTATTACGAACGATAGAACTTTGATTTCTCGTAAAAGTGTGAACTGTGAACTGTGAACTGTGAACTGCGGCTCGCGATTCTGCTGTCCTTTTGTTTCGGATTTTTTTTTTTTTTTCGTTTTGTGCTGCATCGGGATGATGCACTTTTTTTTTTTTAAAGGGGGGAATAATGCCGCGAGCGCAGCTGACTAAATAGGCAGCGCGCTCGTGGCCTAACGGTTATCGCGCGTGCCTTCCACGCAGAAAGCCCAGGGTTCGATCCCTGGGAGCGCCGCGTCTTTTATTTATTCTTCCACTTTAGATTTCTGGTAATTTCGAGAACCGTGTTGCTCGTTCTAGGTTAGAGTGTTCTGCGCGCCGAATGTTCCAGGCCGAATGTTCCAGAAGCCCACGCGTGCACAAAAGGGGCTCCGCGTAACCAGCCCGACTCAGTCTCGCCCCAGCGTTCGACTCTGCGCTTACGCCGACTTCGACGCCCGCGACGCTCTATTGCTATCTTCTGTTTCCTTCTTTATTTTTGGGCACAAGTTCGCCCCATTAAACTTTTTGTTTCTTCAGTTATTCGCCGCCTCTTCACTTGTCCTTCGTGACAATATTTTGATTGCGGTGATGTTCGCTTATACTGCAACTGCAATAAGCAAACTTTTTTCTTTCTACCTAAACGTGCGACTTAGCGAGCCGGTATTTTTGACAGAGCTTTAAAACGTTGGCGCTCTTTGTTGCCTCAGCGAAGGTAGCGCGCGAACACGTGGCTGCAAGAACATCGAACATTGCGAGAGCAAGGCCGCCGTTGCATCAATCAAATTACAAGCTTGCGCTGGGTGGTTTTTTTTTTTTTTTTTTTTTTTTGCTCGGGCGCACGCCGAGCTTCTGGCCGGCGCCATTTCCAGCGTTCGAGCATGCTGAAATGCGCGCGATTCGCCTGCTTTTGCCACAACGCAAACAAATACTTTACTAGGGGGAATACATTCCACTCCTCTCAAATAGAATGGCCTCGGCGCGGACTGGTTCTCTGGGCTTGGCGAGAGCCATCTATCGTCGGGGAGGTCTCGGTGGTAAATGATAATTGTTGTGGAAATGCTCGAGACACGTGCCGCGCGCCACTTCTAGTGGTCGCGGCACGTGCATCGACGCTGTGCGCCCATGATCTTCCCAAGGGTTGCACGTTGCGCGTGCCTCGTGCATCGACGCACCTTGCGCTACTTTTGAAACATGAAGGGGCTTTAGGTGGAATCGGAGACGACACCGCCGCGGCCGCCGCGAACATCCACGTGCACATGCGCGTGGACTGGCGCGGACCTCCACTCCGTCAGGGCTGGATTCGGCGCTGTAGGCGTTCTGTCTAATGCAAATGAGCGGAGTGGAACGTATTCCCCCTAGTAAAGTATTTGACGCAAACGTGTCGTGGTGGAATGCCTGAGGAGAGGGTGAAAGGGTGACCCTGTGTCCTGCGCCTTGACCGCGCCACCTCCCTCCTCTCTGGTCAGCTCTGTCACGTGAACCGAGGGAGAGGAAGGCACGCCACACGCTGATAAGCATCGCCTCCGAGATCCGGAAGCACCCGCGCAAGCAGCCGCTTTTTAGATGCGGAGCATCTCTTGCTCGGGTCTATGTCCCGCGGCGTCGGCGTTGTAGTCGGCACTCGAACTACGCACGCGCAACTCTCCTCCTTCCCTCTCTCCAACAGCTGCGCGTTACTCTCTCCGCTCTCTCTCTCTACCAGCTGCGTGCACTGCGCGTGCGTTCGCTTCTCCTCACACTGCGCGCGCACGCGCAACTCTCTTCCTCTAGTCTCCTCTCCTTCAAGTGTGAAAAAAAGAAGAAACACCATCTTCCCGAGGGGAACCATGGGGTGATGCGGAGCATCGTGTTGGTTCCGAGGAAAGAGTCAGTTGCGTGCTGACGTCGAGAGATGGCGCCACCGACTGCCCTAGCGTTACCCCCTACGCGAGCCTTCGTCGCGGCTCGCGGCAGAGAAACTTGGAACGCTCGCCGCTCACCGAGAAATTCCGTACGTTCAAAACGACCAGTATAAAACACGGAAACTCAGAGCTCGGGAGTAGTGAGCAAGTTAGTGTCCTGTTGTCAACGAGGTAGAGGGGCTTAGAGCGATGAACCGGGGTTCCGGTCTGCACTTGAATTTGACCCCTAGTCACGTAACCAAACCAAATACGTGACGTCACAGGAAAGATGGCAGCGCCCATGCAGCGGCTGGGCCGGAGCATCGGCCGGAGCTTGTCGGATGCTTTGTTCGTTGTCGTTCGTCTCGGCGAGTTGATTTCAGACGCGGAAGCCGTCATATGAGGCCGGTGGAAAACGACTTCAGAGTTCAGCGCGGCGTCTCACGTAGGTATAACGTGAAAATATGGAGGAACGGTTTGCATTTCGCTGGTGACCGACGGGGATATTGCCACGAAAGAGACAATCGGCCCTACGTTTCTCTGACCTCGGATTGATTCGGATACCGCTAGGATAAATTTTAAGGCGACGTTTCTGTGCTCTCGTTGACCATCGGAATCTTCGAGGTCTGCAGTGAAGCGTGTGCAATATATTTGGATACACAGTTTAGTGACGGACATTGCGTGAGTCGTGCTTGGCGGTGTGCAATCGTGGTGCCGCTTCGTTCAAATGACCGAAGGCTCACTTTGGTTGTGCGGTGCACCGGAGAGCTGCCTTGAAGCTTGTAGTTCCCGTGCCGTGCTAAATGATGCTGTGCTGCTTCCCAAATTGTTCCGGCGTAGACGTGCACTTTCCCGGAGCACAGGTGCGCGGCGCGCCGAAGAGCTGCCTTCAAGCTGGTAGTTCCTGTGCCGTGGTGGTGCTGTGCTGCTTCCTAAATTGTTCTGGCGTAGGCGTGCACTTTCACGGAGCACAGGTGTTGCAGTTGGTATTGATTCCGCTGGCCTGTCGCGCATTTCGTCGATACAAAAGTTTTATCAACACTCGTTACGCCAATTGCAAGCTGTATGGACATTTCATCGCGCGTGTAACCTACCCAGTCCATCCGTTCACGCCGCTTTGCGACGACAGTATGCAGCGGCTCATTACCAGAAAAGTGGTCCCACATCCATTTCAGTTCAGCTCGTCCACAGCAGTCGCCAAAACCCGAAGGAGACGATTTATTCTGACAGAATGCCACTAAAGCAGTACGTGCAGTTTCTTTAGTGGTCAGGATAGACTCTCTTCTGACGTTTGATCTAAACGGATCGACAAGTTTGCCACCCGTTTGATTCAAACAGGTCGACCAGTTTGCCACCTGTTTAAATTTCAAATGATTTTTTTCAGTAGAGACACTCCCGCTGTCGCCATTTTCGTAGGGCTCCGGGATGGTGCCCTGCGGCAGTGCCGACAGCGACATTGTCAGCATCTATCTTCCCGCGTCTTTAGTCTATTTTGACGCTTTGTTTATTTTTGAGTATTAGTCTACCCTACTGAAAAAAAAAAACATTTCGCGCCTATATGAAAGTAAACGGGTTCATACCAGTAACAATTTAGCTATACTGGTTACCAGTTTGTGAAAGAGGTCGCCCATGTGGCTCAAATGGGTCCTTCGTATGAGCCATAACGGTCGCCTATTTGGGCAAACAGGTCACTCCTTTGGCCAACGGGTCACTTGTCTCATCAGACGGGCCACACGTTTAAGCAAAGTAGTCGCACGTTTGCTCAAACCGGCGGTCATGTTGCACAGACGGGTGACCGGTGACCGGCAAACTGTACCAGTTTAATCTGACGGCTCTCCGGAGCCCGTTTGATACTGAACTTACCGATCGGCGGCATGGGCACGCCTATTTCAGACGTGGCAGCCTGTTTCCGGAAAGCCGCGGGAGCGCCGGTTCATAAGTTTACAATGGTTCGCGTAATGCAAGTAATGATATTTATATTTTGATTGCTCTGATGTTCGCTTATACTGCAACTGCAATAAACGATTTTTTTTATACATAAACGTGCGACGTTGGCGAGCCGATATTTTTTACAGAACTTTCAAAATTTGGCGTTTTTTGTTGCCTCAATTTACTTATTCAGGTCGAATCTCTAGCGCAGAGGACGCGACCGCGTGAAAGAATATATTTCTAGACTCCATTTCACCCCAATTCAAGACTCAACGAAGGTAACGCGCGAACACGTGGCTGCAAGAACATCGAGCATTGCGAGAGCAGGTCCGCCGTTGCAGCAGTCAAATTACGAGCTCGCACGGTGTGCTTTTGTGGCTCGGGCGCAAGCCGAGCTTCTGGCCGACGCCATTTCCAGCGTTCCTGCGTGCTGATATGCGCGCGCGTTTCGCCTGCTTTCCGAGGCTGCAAACGCGGCGTGCAGTGGCAATTCCAAGAGAGGAGGAAAGCGCGTGTACAGAGGTCGTTGCACCCTCTCCCCTACACTCTATGAAAAAATGGAGGCAAAAGTTAGCAACGGCGCGTTTTCCTCCCTTCTACTGACGCGCCTCCAAGCGGACACTAGAAGAAGGGAGGAACGAGACGTTTTCCTCCTTTCCAAGGCAGACGGGAGAAAGCTTTCGCCCTCCCGACTCATCTTCTTTCGGTTTCGTTTTTCGAGCACGTTGCGCACGTTGTTTAATAAATATTGTTGAGTTGATTGAGCTTAAGCGGCAGTGAAGGCCGCCTGTAATTCCGTCTTCTAGACCAAACGTGCAGAACATTTCGGTTGCATTGACGTTTTTACCACTAATTTTATCAAACGAGCAAACGAAGCCGCTTGAAACAGCGAGGTTAAGGAGCAGTGCCAGCAGTGCCACGTACACTGGGCTGAGATGCCCGTCTCCGGATCGCGTAGCCCACGCGAAACCAAGCGGAGCAATGTGTCGACGTTGTCCACGTTATGGAAATCGCGGAAACGGCGTCCAAGACAGTCAGGTTTTGCTGCCGGGTGCCTGGGTGTTTTCTGTGCTGAGTTCGGTTGTGTTTTCCGATGCCGAGTGCCAACCGGCGTTCAACGTGGTTCTGTATTTGTGCGTGTCAGCAACATAGCAGCAACATCGTGATGGCAGTGTTGTGGATTGTGAACAGAAGACTGGAATTATCGCCGATGTGACCGTGTGTTCGCGTATCAGTGGTGTAACAACAAGATGAGATGACGTAAACTGTCGGGCATTGATGCCGCTGGTCGGGCAGTGATCGGAGGGGGCGGGGTGTCGCAGGTTGACATTCCGCTTTACATTAAAAGAGTTAAGACCACTTTAGGGATTAGGTTGCAGGCCGATCGCCGTGCGGAATAAGTCATGTTTGGAACGCTGGTCTGACGGTACTAAGACTCCTATCGTACAGTGGCCAATGTTGACTGTCGGGTCCCTCGAAGCGATTTGCAACTCTGGTGAAAAACATGAACAGTAACGAAATTAGACGAAAGTAATATATTTACAATGAAATTTTTTTTTAGCCCTTGAAAAAAAAAAAACACAAAAACAGGTAAATAGGAAAAAATAAAAAGGCAGCTAACCCTTTATTTTGCTTTGTTTAATTACTACGAGTCCTGGTAGAACTGCCCTCCAAGTTGCGACTGGGAATGACCCGCTTTAGAATTTTTGTTTCTTCAGTTATTCGCCGCCTCTTCACTTGTCCTTCGTGACAATATTTTGATTGCGGTGATGTTCGCTTATACTGCAACTGCAATAAGCAAACTTTTTTCTTTCTACCTAAACGTGCGACTTAGCGAGCCGGTATTTTTGACAGAGCTTTAAAACGTTGGCGTTCTTTGTTGCCTCAGCGAAGGTAGCGCGCGAACACGTGGCTGCAAGAACATCGAACATTGCGAGAGCAAGGCCGCCGTTGCATCAATCAAATTACAAGCTTGCGCTGGGTGGTTTTTTTTTTTTTTTTTTTTTTTTTGCTCGGGCGCACGCCGAGCTTCTGGCCGGCGCCATTTCCAGCGTTCGAGCATGCTGAAATGCGCGCGATTCGCCTGCTTTTGCCACAACGCAAACAAATACTTTACTAGGGGGAATACATTCCACTCCTCTCAAATAGAATGGCCTCGGCGCGGACTGGTTCTCTGGGCTTGGCGAGAGCCATCTATCGTCGGGGAGGTCTCGGTGGTAAATGATAATTGTTGTGGAAATGCTCGAGACACGTGCCGCGCGCCACTTCTAGTGGTCGCGGCACGTGCATCGACGCTGTGCGCCCATGATCTTCCCAAGGGTTGCACGTTGCGCGTGCCTCGTGCATCGACGCACCTTGCGCTACTTTTGAAACATGAAGGGGCTTTAGGTGGAATCGGAGACGACACCGCCGCGGCCGCCGCGAACATCCACGTGCACATGCGCGTGGACTGGCGCGGACCTCCACTCCGTCAGGGCTGGATTCGGCGCTGTAGGCGTTCTGTCTAATGCAAATGAGCGGAGTGGAACGTATTCCCCCTAGTAAAGTATTTGACGCAAACGTGTCGTGGTGGAATGCCTGAGGAGAGGGTGAAAGGGTGACCCTGTGTCCTGCGCCTTGACCGCGCCACCTCCCTCCTCTCTGGTCAGCTCTGTCACGTGAACCGAGGGAGAGGAAGGCACGCCGCACGCTGATAAGCATCGCCTCCGAGATCCGGAAGCACCCGCGCAAGCAGCCGCTTTTTAGATGCGGAGCATCTCTTGCTCGGGTCTATGTCCCGCGGCGTCGGCGTTGTAGTCGGCACTCGAACTACGCACGCGCAACTCTCCTCCTTCCCTCTCTCCAACAGCTGCGCGTTACTCTCTCCGCTCTCTCTCTCTACCAGCTGCGTGCACTGCGCGTGCGTTCGCTTCTCCTCACACTGCGCGCGCACGCGCAACTCTCTTCCTCTAGTCTCCTCTCCTTCAAGTGTGAAAAAAAGAAGAAACACCATCTTCCCGAGGGGAACCATGGGGTGATGCGGAGCATCGTGTTGGTTCCGAGGAAAGAGTCAGTTGCGTGCTGACGTCGAGAGATGGCGCCACCGACTGCCCTAGCGTTACCCCCTACGCGAGCCTTCGTCGCGGCTCGCGGCAGAGAAACTTGGAACGCTCGCCGCTCACCGAGAAATTCCGTACGTTCAAAACGACCAGTATAAAACACGGAAACTCAGAGCTCGGGAGTAGTGAGCAAGTTAGTGTCCTGTTGTCAACGAGGTAGAGGGGCTTAGAGCGATGAACCGGGGTTCCGGTCTGCACTTGAATTTGACCCCTAGTCACGTAACCAAACCAAATACGTGACGTCACAGGAAAGATGGCAGCGCCCATGCAGCGGCTGGGCCGGAGCATCGGCCGGAGCTTGTCGGATGCTTTGTTCGTCGTCTCGGCGAGTTGATTTCAGACGCGGAAGCCGTCATATGAGGCCGGTCGAAAACGACTTCAGAGTTCAGCGTGGCGTCTCACGTAGGTATAACGTGAAAATATGGAGGAACGGTTTGCATTTCGCTGGTGACCGACGGGGATATTGCCACGAAAGAGACAATCGGCCCTACGTTTCTCTGACCTCGGATTGATTCGGATACCGCTAGGATAAATTTTAAGGCGACGTTTCTGTGCTCTCGTTGACCATCGGAATCTTCGAGGTCTGCAGTGAAGCGTGTGCAATATATTTGGATACACAGTTTAGTGACGGACATTGCGTGAGTCGTGCTTGGCGGTGTGCAATCGTGGTGCCGCTTCGTTCAAATGACCGAAGGCTCACTTTGGTTGTGCGGTGCACCGGAGAGCTGCCTTGAAGCTTGTAGTTCCCGTGCCGTGCTAAATGATGCTGTGCTGCTTCCCAAATTGTTCCGGCGTAGACGTGCACTTTCACGGAGCACAGGTGCGCGGCGCGCCGAAGAGCTGCCTTCAAGCTGGAAGTTCCTGTGCCGTGGTGGTGCTGTGCTGCTTCCTAAATTGTTCTGGCGTAGGCGTGCACTTTCACGGAGCACAGGTGTTGCAGTTGGTATTGATTCCGCTGGCCTGTCGCGCATTTCGTCGATACAAAAGTTTTATCAACACTCGTTACGCCAATTGCAAGCTGTATGGACATTTCATCGCGCGTGTAACCTACCCAGTCCATCCGTTCACGCCGCTTTGCGACGACAGTATGCAGCGGCTCATTACCAGAAAAGTGGTCCCACATCCATTTCAGTTCAGCTCGTCCACAGCAGTCGCCAAAACCCGAAGGAGACGATTTATTCGGACAGAATGCCACTAAAGCAGTACGTGCAGTTTCTTTAGTGGTCAGGATAGACTCTCTTCTGTCTGTTTTGTTATATTGTCACGGATGCTTGCTCCAGTCCTATTTTCTATCAATATTTACTATTCTGGAAAGTTCCAGGCCATGCTCAGCTGTCATCGTATGTTCTGGTGGAGGTGCTGCGCACTTTACCCATAGCCTTCACTCTGTGTCGACCCTGGTGGCTCCTCAGCCGAGTTGCCCGATAACAAGACACGTGTGGCGGATTATCCCGTGTCTTAAAACCCCCGGCGAGCCGGGAACCAAGTCCTATCCCGAGCCCGGCAAAAAAACCACAAGACGAGCGAGTACCACAAGGACGAACCTCGGAAATACACCACGAAGATTCTGAAATCCGAGCCAGTCGCTGCCATACCAGCAAGAGCCACCAGAATTTGGTCTTTTGCCAGAAAAAACCGAAGCTGACTAAGCCAACAATGACAAACCTGTAGCAGCAAACCGCGTCCGCTCCCACCATCGTTTGCATGCCCGTCACACCTCGCACTCCGATGCCCTTTCACGCAAGGTGTATGAAGACGTCGAGAACTGGATTGAAATTTATGACCGTGTCGCCCGCCACAGTGGGTAGACGGACAACCAGCTCCTGCAGAACCTATACTTCTCATGGAAGAAACTGCCAGGCACTGGTTTGAGAACCACGAATCCTCCTTAACGTTGTGAAAAGTTTGCAAGATCGAGCTGAAGTGCACGTTCATCAGCCAACATTGACGAGAGAGAGCCGAATTCCTGATTCTGTCCAGGACACCGCCCCAACGAGAGCATTACCGCCTTTGTGGAGGCTGTTTTGCGCCTGATCAAGCACCCACGCAAACCCTGATGCTGCAGTAGACAAGAAGCTAAGAATCCCATGTCTCTCATGTGAGGGACAACACCTTCGGCAGCTTTGTCTGTAACTCCACGACTACAGTCGAAGGGTTCATATCACCGAGGCTTCCAACATTGAATGTACACTGTAGGCCCGAGCCTGTCAATATCAACAACTCCCCAGCGTCTCGATACTCGAGTCGTCCAGCTGCAACTTCGACGCCAGCCTCCCAGGCATCCGCGACATCATCCACAATGTTTTCCGGGAGGAGATCAGGAAGCTACTTCCTGCCATCAGTTGCCGGGCTTTTATTTTGATTGCCGAGATTGTTTCGGAACAAGTTGGACAGGCAATTCGACTGGAGAATTCTTCGAGCGAAGCGGCATCTGACGAACCGAGGGCGACTTATTCCACAAAGTCACGACAACCGCAACCGGCTACCCGTTACTATTCAATGCCAATTCAACGAGACACCCCAACGCCGAAGCATTCATATATGCTCGAGCTTGCTGCATTGATGCAGAAGACTACCAGGAAAATTTGCGGATTAGTAGCCAGCCCTGCAGCTTCAGTGCATCCGATGCCAGTGGCCACTATGACGTATGATTACAAGACGGCATCAATCGGCCAAAGTTGCCACTTGACCAAACTGAACACCGACGTGCCAGGGACGTCATCCGTGAACAAAGACCACAGGTACTACGACTGAACACCTGACAAAGAACTGTTGCAGAAAGAACTCGTTATGAAACCATTTGCAAAGAATTAATAATTATGTAATCAAGTGTAAATACACATAATTGATACACTAACCAAACAAACATATTTCCGCTAACCTTTACGCCTTCACAGTCTATACACAAAGGATTGTGTTTACCGTGCGTGCTGGACCTTTTGAGGACACTAGCATCTCTGACACCTCAATATTAATTAATGTGACATACCAGACTGGCAGACTGGCTGCATTGGGCTGCAATCGTTCCTTGTCTCCTGAACATGTGGCACATCCGAAAACCAACTCCAGTGATGCGAAAATGTTATTTATTAATTTATTCCCTTCAGAGGCCTTTGTAGGCATTCCCGAGAGGATACTTAAAACTACACACATGATAACATTAAAGCACACTGCTGTAACTTGTTAACTGCAAAAACAAACACACCTCTGACCATCTAGTTTAATAGTATGTGTTGATGCATTGCTCTATAGCAGGACACTTCCTATACGCATGACAAAATAGACCCTTTGCAAAACCCCATCAAGCAACACGACTGTTGCCTTTTTGTTTTCAGCGTAAAGGACACGAATGGGCCCCAGTTCACGTCGAACGCTAATGCAGCATTCGAGTCCAATAGGCGCTCAGCCGAGTTCACAGTGATGGCGGACATAACACTCTTGTTGAACAAATGCCCAAAGTATGAAGGCCTTGGGCAATTAGAGTAGTAGTTACTGTAATTCGTTCCATCACAATTTGGGAAACGGCAAAGGCTACAGTCTCGGTGAGTCAATATGCACGTTGGAGAGAGGCACACGACAACATATTATTAGAGTGCTCGTCTGCACAGATTTGTTACACACCTTCACTCGTCTTTCTGATTGGCTCAAGGGGGCTGTGGCGGTCGCCCTTTCCCAAGTTACGGTGACATGAAGTGTAGGCAGCCCACATGTTCGAAAAAAGTCTATTGAAGAGACCGAACGGATGGTAGTCAATATTTTTCAACAAGACTGCTCTTCGGGCAAGGGATGAACACAAATATGAATAATCCTGTAAAGGTAATTAGAACAAGTAAATAATTGACCGACTAATACAATGCACTCTTAATGAAAAAAAGTATTGCTGCAATAAATCCTACGAAAGAAAAAAATGTGCAGTTAATCTATGCGTACACCAAAACGGTTGTTCTTATAGCAAGTCGAATAGCTTTGAAGCAGGTGCCTGCAACGATTTATTCATCCCCACACTCAATAAAACGTCATCCTCGGAGCTGAAAATAAGTGTGCACTTCGCACTTACAAAAAAAGGAAGAAAAGCAATCGAATGTAGAGTCGTCGATTAGCACAAAAGGTTTAAGATCGCAGGAGCTTCCACGCCAAAATTTTCTATGGTTATTCTGTGACGCAGGGCTGAAACAACTTCCCCTAGGCCCTAACACGACGCATACATTTCGCGTCGAATCTCAGACATTCCAACGTTCAAACAAAGCTAAGAGAATGCGAAAATTTCATGCTGAAAGCACTTGAAGTTCTATCGATCCTCGAACACCTCCGGGAATCCGAGCACCGGTACGGCGATACGGCTGATGCTGTCTCACAGGCGTTAATATCCAGATGATCAAGAGCGATCTTGCGCAAAAAGGGTATAAAGTCTCATTCCTTCATGCTTTCACATTATACTTGCGTCAGCGAGCACGAAAAAGCTTGAAGTCGTCGGAAAGCAGCTGCACATCACGGCTACCGCGCACCGAACAAACTCGCATCCGCCAGCTCTGGGCGCTGCCATCTTACCGATGACGTCACTGCTCTTGTCAGGTGACGGGACGAGGGGTCACTTTTGCGTACAACATGGCGGCAACCGGGGGCGTGCCACTTCCGAACTTCCGGTTTATCACTCTAAGCCCCTCTACCTCGTTGCCTGTTGTATTGATGTTTGTATGTGCGATGCATGTGTATGCGCTCAATGTATGTTCAGCTGATGCTTGTAGTATGCGTGATGTGTCTACATGTGTGTGTAATAGAGGTTCCCGAAGCGCAATGGTGGCGTGAGAAAAAGACATTTTTCGTAGAACATGATTTGGGCGGTACCTAGCGCCACCCATCTGGTGGCAAGCGATTTGACCTCCTTTTACGCTACGTGGCTACGCCATAATTTCGTGTTACCATGCTGAAATGAGCCAAGAGGCTGCTTCGGATTTCCTTTTTTTTGAGAGCGGCTTTTGGTTTTGCGGGCGAATGGTGTGCCCCTCTTCCGTGATATGCGGTTGACGCAACTGTTGACGAAGGAATTGTGCCTCGAGGAATAGCAAATGTAAGACATAAAGTGCGCGAACTGGGTGCCGGTTGTCTCCGTTTAACATCGCAGTGCTGACGATGAGAAGACTGAGTGACTGCATGCTTTCGAAACGTGAGTCTGTTTATCTGCATGGGGAAGCCGGCTTCGGAAATAAATACAGTTCGCGGAAAGCTCGGGTTACGTTTTTATTTGCTGCTCCTCTCGCTCCGTACAATAGACTTAGTGTTCTCGTTAAGCCTTATTGAGCTCGATTTGCTCGATTCATGGCCGCCATAATGAGATGCAGGCGACGGAGGAACTTTTGCTCCCCTGCTTTAGGGAAGAAAGTTTCTCCCTTTCTGAAGGAACATATGTATTAAGAGCGTTCCTCCCTTTAGGGAGGACTATACTGACCCTTTTTTCTAAGAGAGTAGCATTGACTGCATTGCCACAAAAAGCCAACCGCAAATTGTTTTTTTTTTTTTTATAGAATGCACGAGGAGAGGGTTGGGGAGGGGGGGGGGCTGTCCCGGTGTCCTGCGCCTTGACCTCGCCGTCGCCCCATTCCCTCCTCTCTCGTCAGCTCTGCCACGTGACCAGAGGGAGGAGAGGGCACGCTACACGCTGATAAGCATAGCCAGATTTGGCAGTGCACGCGTTGGCAGTCGCTTTTTTGTTTGTCTGCTTGTTGTCCGTTGCAACTTCGTTTGTCCTGCCTGCTTCGATCTGCCGCCTTTCCCTGCGGTCTTATTAGGATGTCTCTCGACAACGTATGGGATGTGCACCAAATGTTCGAAAAGTCCTACGCGTATATCGGCAACAAGATATTCTTCAAAGAAGTCAGGAATTCTTGCGGTTTGGTTGGGTTCGGCAAATGACAACTTGTGCACCGCATCGTGTTGAAACTTCAAGGAGCCTTCCTTCTCGTTTTAGTGTCTGTATGGTTGTCCTGCTTTGACCGTGTCGACATTTATCTTGGATTACATCTTTCAAGTCCGCTGTTTTTATGGTAAGTGCATTCCTACCTACTTGTTGGCAACCATTGACCGTTCTTCTACGGGTACATGTCGAGATTATCTATAAAATTGTGCAGCGTCTGTTCTCGCGGCAGCCGAAGAATAATTTTTCCGAAAGTCTGCCATTATAGTCTATAATTATTTCGGTTCTTGTTTGCTTTCCAATCTTCTCAGTTGTATCAAACCTTAGAGTGACTCTTGGCATTTCACAGATTGCTTGCACGTTTGTACTTGTCTGCGGAATAGGCTGTAATAAACTTTTATGAGAATTGAAAACAATTTTTTGTGTCTGTTTTCCTGCCCATTTGCAAGCGCCTGCGCGAGCACATTTTTTCTGCGTGTTTCCTCCCGGTTATAAATAGGCTGATGAGTTTCGGGATGTCTTAAATAAGTTTAAGATAACCAACCTTCCGGACAATGCCCATTTAGGGCTAGCCAATAATTTGCCTATCCGAATGGCGCGTTCAAATGTGTGGTCACGTGGCTGGTCGAACGGGCACTCGTATAGAACGAGCACCCGTATCAAACGGGCACTCGTATCGAACGAGCACCCGTATCAAAGGGTCACCCGTATCAGACGGGTACCCGTATCAAACGGGTGCCGTTTCAAACGGGTACCCGTATTCCATAATCACGTTTGATCCAAACAGATCGACAAGTTTGCCACCCGTTTAATTCAAACGGGTCGACCAGTTTGCCACCCGTTTGAATTTCAAATGTTTTTTTTCAGTAAGGTAGTATGGGGTATGAAAAGCACTGAAAACGGATACAACCACTCGATGTTAATGTGTTTTGACAGGCGGATTCTGTTAGGCTGCTCTTCATTTTTAGTTCGCAGATAAATCCCCAGACGGCGCTCTTTACTCGAGAAAGGTTTATTTCACATTTATGTTTTCGTATTCACAGCTCATAAGAAGTGCTTAGGTGTCCTCTGAGTTGTTTTCTTTCGCTGTAAAGGTACTTTATAGTATCCCTTTTCCATCCAACCTGATTAAAAATAATGTATTGTTTTCTTTTGCCCATGTCTAGAGCCCTGAATATCCGCGGATTACCCGCGGATCATCCGTGGATATCCGCAGTAAACTGGCGGATGTAAAAAAAAAATGAACCAGATTTGGCGGATCGGATGCGGATGCCAGGGTCTGCGAAAGCGGATATCGGATGCGGATATCCGCGGGTCCGGATCTACAATTTTTCCGGAGGCGGCCCATAAACGTGAGGGCCGTAAAGTGTAGAGGAATAAGTGAGTTAAACTATGAAGTGCATCATCAAATGTATTGCGGGGGAAGCTATTCTCTAAGATAAAAGGTGCAAATCGGGGAGAAAATTGTAATTTCCATCTAGAAATATTTGATTCTCACCAAAGATCACTTTACACCGTTCTACCTCGTCAAAAATGCTGTCCTCAAAAAGAGTAAAGAAAAAGCAGGAGTATCAGCTGTCCCGGGAAAGCGTGTTTTCGTTTAGCAGGGAAAGACTGGAAAACGTTCTTTGGACAAAGAAAACCTAAAACGTACAAGCCACAAGAAAGTAGAAGCCTGCAAGTGGCTTAAAAGTAAATTAATGTGTTCAGTTTTTTTTTTTTTTTTTTTTTTTTTTTTTTAGCTAAAGAGAGCGGCGCCGCCGCAGAAAGGCAAATTGCCTATGCCTTCAAGGCCTGCGGCGCCGCTTCTAATGACGATGGAATGATATTGTACAAATGAGTCGTGTGGAATTATAACCAAAGTGATGGGATGTTGAAGAGGGTGAATGTCCATTTAGAACCTTAATAATGGTAGAAATGGCAACCTCCCGAGGTCTCTTCGGGGCCAGGAGATTCCTAAGAAGTGACCATGTCCATGTTGACGACATTCTGTTTCTTCTACACAACAACCTCGACAAGCGAAACGTTGCCTGTATGTGCGTTTTCTTTTCCTCGACAGTTGGCACTGAGTTGTTTTTAAGTCCGAGCATGCTGTTAAGTGTTAGTTAGTGTTTAAAACTGAAACCGATAAGAGATGTTGTCATGATTAAAAATTGTGGTATTTTCCCAGTCCTTTGGTCGCGCTTTACCACATATACACGAGTACTTTGCTGTGGTGAGTGAGCGCATTTTTTTTTGCAATTTTTTATTGTTTGGCCTAAAGGAAATGATAAAATGTTATTAGTTTGTCATTTGTTCATTTTCATGTTTATAAAATATTCGTCTGCTTGAACTGAAAAAAATGAAAGGAAAAATTTATTAGGAATTCCTTCCTTTTGAGCGCATCTTCTCGACGGAGTGTCATCATCCCGGATTCCCAAGGTGATCTTATAACTGCGATTATCTTTCCAGCGACGCGAACGATGATTGTTTATTTTATAAATACGATAAAACGGAATGCGATAAATTTACTTTCACTGTATTTTTACGCAATGAGTTTATTGTAGAAATGTCAGCAGACGGCTTATAGGATACCATCCCACAGATTCTTTTTAAAATTCTTATTCGCGCTTCATTTCATGATGTATATTGAATGAGGCGGATTTAAGGTCGGATGCGCTTTCGAATTTTGCGGATGCGGTTCGGACGCGGAAATAATGGTATGCGGGCGCGGATCGGATGCGGTTACAATTATTTAAAAACATTGCGGATGCAGTTCGGATACGGATACGAAGTGTGCGGATGCGGATTGTATGCGGGTGATCAGACTGTTATCCTCTCAGGTCTTTATCATATGATATGTCCTTTAACGGTTTTGGTTAATTCCTTAGTGCTTGAAGTTATATGGTTTACAGGTTGTTTCAGAGATATAGTTTTATAAAAAGATATAATTGTTTTGTTCAGTTGGTCTTCAATGAACAAGATGGTATATTGCCGCGCGCGCAGCTTACCAAGTAGGCAGCGCGCGCGTGGCCGAACGGTTATCGCGCTTGTCTCCCACGCGAAAAGCCAGGGTTCGATTCCTGGCCGCGGCTACACATTTTTTGTTGACACTGTAATGTGACGTTCTGGTAAATTCGAGAACCGTCTTGCTGATTCCAGGTTAGAATGTTCTAGGCACCGAACCTTCTACGCCGAATGCTCCAGAAGCCCACGCGTGTACAAAAGCGGCTCCGCGTGGCAAGCTGGGGTCAGTTTCGCCCCAGCGTTCGACTTTGCTATCACGCCGATCTCGACGCCCGCGACGCTCTGTTCTCTTCTGTTGTTATCTTTTGTTTTTCTTTTTATTTTGGGCAGAAGTTCGCCCCATTAAACGTTTCAGTTTCCCCCAGTTATTCTTTGTTTTCTTGGCTGTTCCTCCGTGACATTTTGGTGGAGGTGCGGGGTACTTTTGCATTCTATGCCTGTGGACCGTACCCCTCCGAAAACACGCCGGCCAAGTGACGTTCTCAGCCCCGGGAGGCTACCCTTCGCAGAAGACCAGACCAAGGCCCGGTCAAGTCGCCGTAACCAAGGCCTACCGCCGGAACTCGGACCCCTGCCGCAGAAGTCAAAGAAGAAGACCGCAACGATGACCGCTCCGCCCGTCGTTGTCCTGCCTGTCGCCCCCCGATCGCCGACGCCTTTCCATGGAGAAATCTATGAAGACGTCGAGGACTGGCTTCTTCACTATGAGCGCGTGGCCCGCCACAACGGATGGAACCTCGAGCAACGCCTCCAGAACCTCTACTTCTCGCTGGAAGGCACCGCGAGGCACTGGTTTGAAAACCACGAGGCTTCGCTCACTTCGTGGGATATCTGCGCCACCGAGTTGAAGCGAACCTTCTCAAACCAACACCGGTAACAGAATGCGGAGGACCTGCTTCAGACGCGGACACGAGCCCCCGACGAAAGCGTGACAAGCTACGTTGAAGACGTGCTACGCCTGTGTACACGCGCCGACCCGCAAGCCGCCGAGGAGAAGAAGTTGCGCTTCCTCATGAGGGGCGTCAAAAGCGAGATCTTCGGTGGCCTTGTCCGCAGCCCCCCGACGACGGTAGACGGCTTCGTGGCCGAGGCGACCAACATCGAGCGAGCGCTGTCGGCCAGAGCTGTGCACTATCAACGACTCGCCGGTGTGTCGACGGTTCCGGGTGTCTCGCCACCTCGCTGCAATATCGACGGTGTCGGCATTTAACACCTTCGGCAGATCATCCGCGACGTCGTCCGGGATGAGCTCAGGAAGCTACTGCCGGCTTCTAACCGCCCGGCTTCGCTCTCGATTGCCGAGGTGGTTCGAGAGGAAGTACAGCGAGCTTGCCAGCCGGACACTCCCATCATCGTTCCAGCTCCCGAAGAACCGGCGCTGAGCTACGCCGCAATGGCCCGACGACACACGCCCGTTGCGCCGCAGCCGCGACGTGAGCCTTCAGCACCGAGGCAACTGGAGGACCGCCGACCGACGCCCGTTGTGCTATCACTGCGGTGAAGCCGGCCACATTTACCGTCGATGCCCCTACAGACAACTGGGGCTGCGCGGGTTCCACCCGAACGACCCGCGCCCAAGGTACGACGAACGCCCTCGCGACATCGAGGAGTACCTCCGACGCTCGCCCTCCCCCGTGTCGTCCCTCCGCCGTGAAGCCCGCTCTCCATCGCCACGACGTTCAGCGTCCCCAGCGCCCCGACCCCGCCGAGAGAGTCTGTCTCCCCTGCGTCGCCGGGAAAACTAAGTGCGGCAACGCCTGGAGGTGACGTTGCCGAAAACGACGGAAACAAACAGCCTCCAAGAACGCCGGAGCGCTCCCACTCTCCTGACGCCCCGCATCGCACCGACGCCCCTGCAACGGTGTCCAACAACCTAAACGTTGTTATCGACGGCCTCGACGCATCGGCACTCGTGGACACCGGAGCAGACTACTCAGTCCTGAGTGGGAGGCTCTCTCGCCGCCTTCGGAAAGTTACGACGTCGTGGGACGGACCGCAGATACGAACCGCCGGCGGACATCTCATCACACCTGTTGGCAGGTGCACCGCTCGCGTTGAGATCCACGGTGAAACCTGCCCTGTGAAGTTCGTCGTTCTGCAAGACTGTTCGAGGGACGTCATTCTTGGAATGGACTTCTTGTGTGAATACGTCGCCGTCATCGACCTCGGTGAGAACAGATTGACGCTGCGCAAGCCTGTTCTGCCTTCAGAGAAACCCCGAACAGCGTCAGCCGCCGTCCGAGTTGCTGCCGACCACGTGAACCTGCCGCCGCGATCAACTGTTGTCGTACCCGTCGTGACCGATGCAGCTACCTGCGGCGAAGTTGTTCTGGAAGGCAACCTCCAGTTGCTTCTAGGAAGAGGGATAGGCGTCGCACGAGGAGTAGCTGAACAGGATGGCCGCACTTAGGTCTTCGTGACGAACTTCCGGAATAAAACGCAACACCTCACAAAAGGTGCAGCCGGTGGCCACGTCGAGGAACTCCGAAACTCCGCCGAAATCGCCGCCATTTCTGACGAATCCTCGCGACCTCAGCAAGACAGTACGTCGCCAGCGCAGCTCGACATCGACCCTAAGCTTCCGGACCCGAGACGACGGCAGCTGATTAACCTCCTCACCGAATACCGTGACTGCTTTGCGACGTCGTCGAAGGTGCGCCAAACAGCCGTTGCGAAGCACCGCATCGTTACCGAGGACGACGCGCGCCCTGTGCATCGATCACCGTACAGAGTCTCCGTTAAAGAAAGGGAGGTGATCCAGGAGCAAGTTCAAGAGATGCTGAACGACGACATAATCCAGCCATCAAGCAGTCCGTGGGCGTCTCCAGTCGTACTGGTTAAGAAGAAGGACGGAACGCTTAGGTTCTGCGTTGACTACCGACAGCTGAACGCGGTGACGAAGAAAGACGTCTATCCACTCCCCCGTATCGACGACACTTTAGACCGGCTGCGCCACTCCCGATACTTTTCATCGATGGACCTGAAGAGCGGCTACTGGCAGATCGAGGTCAACGAACGGGACCGAGAGAAGACAGCTTTCGTCACGCCGGATGGACTGTACGAGTTCAAGGTGATGCCCTTCGGACTATGCACGGCGCCAGCAACTTTCCAGCGTGTAATGGACACCGTACTGGCAGGACTGAAGTGGCAGAGCTGTCTCGTCTACCTCGACGACGTCGTAGTGTTTTCTGGCGACTTCGACGAGCACTTGCGACGACTCCGAGCTGTTCTCCAAGCCATACGGACCGCCGGACTCACCCTGAAACCGTCAAAGTGTCGGTTCGCCTATGACCAACTGAAGTTCCTAGGTCACGTGGTTAGTAACGAAGGCGTTCGCCCCGACCCAGAGAAGACTCGCGCCGTCGCAGCATTTCCAGCGCCGAGAGACAAGAAGGCCGTGCGAAGGTTCCTTGGACTATGCGCCTACTATCGGCGCTTCGTTCGGGATTTCGCAAGGATTTCCGCACCGCTAACAAACCTCACAAAGGACGCCGAGAAGTTCGAATGGGCCGAAGAGCAGCAGCAGGCATTCGACGAACTGAAGCGACGGCTGCAGACTCCTCCTGTTCTTGGACATTTCGATCAGGATGCGGAAACCGAAATTCACACGGACGCAAGTAACGCTGGACTTGGCGCGGTACTGGTTCAAGTGCAAGAAGGCACCGAGCGAGTTATCGCCTACGCGAGTCGGACACTGTCCAAGGCGGAGAAAAATTACTCCACGACTGAAAAAGAATGCCTTGCGGTCGTCTGGGCAATCACAAAGTTTCGTCCGTACTTGTACGGGAGCCCGTTCCGTGTAGTCACCGACCATCACTCGCTCTGCTGGCTTGCGAACCTCAAGGACCCGTCAGGACGCCTCGCTCGATGGAGTCTCCGATTGCAGGAGTTCAACATGACTGTGGTCTACAAGTCAGGCCGCAAGCACAGCGACGCCGACTGCCTGTCCAGAGCCCCCGTCGAAACGCCTTCCGGCAGCAGCGACGACGATGACGACGAGTGCTTTCTAGGCGCAGTGAATACCGACGACATGGCACGACGTCAACGAGACGATCCTGAGTTGCGCGCGCTAATCGAGCACCCCGTGTCTTCTCGAGAGTCCTGCCAACCTTCGTCCTCCGACAAGGTGTGCTTTACAAAGAGAACTTCGGGGACAACAACACACCGTGGTTGCTGGTAATCCCGACCGACCTTCGAGAGGAGATCTTTCAAGCATGTCACGACGACCCGACGTCCGGACACCTCGGTTACAGCCGAACACTGGCCCGTATTCGTGAAAAGTATTACTGGCCAAAGCTCCCCAAGGCCGTCCACCTCTACACCCGATCGTGCCACGAGTGCCAGCGACGTAAGAAACCGCCGACGAAGCCGGCAGGTCTCCTGCAGCCGATTGCTCCCCCGACCGCACCGTTCCAGCAGATCGGAATGGATCTACTTGGCCCTTTTCCGCCGTCAACGTCGGGAAACCGCTGGATAATCGTCGCCACTGATTATCTCACGCGGTACGCCGAAACGAAAGCCCTTCTTTCAGGGACTGCTGTGGAAGTCGCCAAGTTTTTCATCGAGTCAATCGTCCTCCGGCACGGCGCTCCCGAAGTTCTGATTACAGATCGCGGATCATCGTTCATGGCACAGATGACCCAAGAAATCCTCCGGCTCAGTCACACCAGCCATCGTCGTACCACTGCGTGCCACCCGCAGACCAACGGGCTGACGGAGCGACTCAACAAGACAATCGCCGACATGATCTCTATGGACGTCGACGTAGAGCACAAGACGTGGGACGAGGTGTTGCCCTACGTCACGTTCGCCTACAATACGGCGGTTCAAGAGACCACTGGATTCACACCTTTCCAGCTGGTACACGGTCGCAAGGTAACGACCATGCTTGACGCTATGCTACCCCACGAGCCAGCTGACGAGGGGATACCCGACGCCCAGGTGGTTGCTCAACGAGCCTAGGAAGTTCGCCAGCTCGCCCGACTCCGAATTCAAGATCAACAACGTGTCGACGCTACCCGGTACAACCTTCGCCGGATCGACGTTCGCTTCAAGCCCGGAGACCGTGTGTTGGTTTGGACCCCGATACGACGACGCGGTCTCAGCGAGAAACTCCTAAAACGGTACTTTGGACCCTACAAGGTACTTCGTCGACTTGGAGATCTGAACTACGAGGTGATGCCCGACGGAACACAGACTTCATCCCGCCGCCCTCCACGACCAGTTGTCCACGTCGTGCGCATGAAGCCATACTACGCTCGATAGGACTGTGGACCTTATGTGTTCTAAATGACCCTTTAGCTTACCGTTCTTTTTGTTTGCTTTGGTTTGTTCTGCATCGGGGCGATGCACTTTTTAAAGGGGGGAGTAATGCCGCGCGCGCAGCTTGCCAAGTAGGCAGCGCGCGCGTGCTCGTACGGTTATCGCGCTTATCTCCCACGCGAAAAGCCAGGGTTCGATTCCTGGCCGCGGCTACACATTTTTTGTTGACACTGTAATGTGACGTTCTGGTAAATTCGAGAACCGTCTTGCTGATTCCAGGTTAGAATGTTCTAGGCACCGAACCTTCTACGCCGAATGCTCCAGAAGCCCACGCGTGTACAAAAGCGGCTCCGCGTGGCAAGCTGGGGTCAGTTTCGCCCCAGCGTTCGACTTTGCTATCACGCCGATCTCGACGCCCGCGACGCTCTGTTCTCTTCTGTTGTTATCTTTTGTTTTTCTTTTATTTTTGGGCACAAGTTCGCCCCATTAAACGTTTCAGTTTCCCCCAGTTATTCTTTGTTTTCTTGGCTGTTCCTCCGTGACAATATACATATTCTCACTGCTTTATTGCGCGTTTACACAGCGACTTGTGGCCTACAAATTACTTATATTTAACACCACTGTATCTTGGAGCGCATCTCGGGCGTGTCGTACTTAGGAAAGATAAAGCGTCTTACTAAGCAAAAGCTACCATTTACTGTGGTGCGCTATTTGAACGTTCTTTTTGTGCCTAAAATTATGTTCTAGCCGATAGACGCGTAGAACTTGTTTGAAGTTTCTGTTTGAGTAACAATAAAACCGGCTACAATATTGGCTACAGTACTGAAAATATATAGATAATGCAGTTGGCGATCTCAATTATGGGTGTGTTTGTCAAGGTATGTCCGACACTGGATGCGAGCTTGATGGGCAAAAAAACCGAAAGACACAGCATAAAAAAAAGAACGTTACGAACAGATAAAGAGAAAACAATGATTTAAAACAAATACGAACGGTAGAGTGAATGCTCTCGGCAAGGTAGTACAGTCAAATGTACGACGAGAAGAAAGCTTTGCTAAGTTTACTCTGATGAGACGTTCAAGAAATCGCATTTTCATCGTCGAGACCTGTCTTGTCGAACAGATTATGTAATTTTAACTTTTGAAAATTAAATGCTCGTATTAAAACCACAATGATGTTTTGTTTTTTTTTTATTTCGTCTTGATTCTGATATTCGAGCGTTTCCAGATGAGGCGTTCTTATTATAGATATGTGATGAGATAATAGCCTAACGTTTTATTAGTCAATCACGTTTTTTTTTTTAAGCGTTTTTAAGCAAAGTTCGTCTCAAAGAAATTAGCCAGATGCGGAAAGATTTTTTTTTCTTTTTTCCATTTGCATTGTAAATATATTGCATGTTAGCCTTTTTACCTAAAATGGAACTTTACTTCCAGGATTTGTGACCAGAAGTTATGCTGACAAAATATTGAAAGGATAAGAAAATGTAGCGACTCACGCGAGCTCGGCGTAGAGGTCTCGAAAATGACAAAAATAAATATTTGCCGTCTGCCTGCCATTGCTCACGCTTGCACTATATGCATAGCTTTAGTTTCGGGATGCATACGTACACCTTTGAATATTGGAAGAAGATATTTAATAGGATGAATATCAAAGTAATTGCCAGGCTATTTTGTTAAGAATTTTAGGAAACGCCAATTTTATTATTCCTAACCGCTCATGCAACAGCTGATGTCATTTTTACTTCAAATTGAACATATATTAACACAGCAAGATTCAGACTTAAATGCGATAAAAATATAAAACACTTCCTAAAAAGATATACATGTTTGTTCTCTTCCTGATGCGCCTTGAATCAGCAAGTTCAATTGCGGTAAAAAAAAATAAAACTAAACTAAAATAGAATTAGTTCATAGGCAACCATGCGTTTAAGAGCCGTTCACACATGCAAACGAGTAAGACCGAGAGAGAGCAGACAGGTTTCTAAGCCTCTTGCGACTTCTTAGGACCAGCTCCGGTGCAGCGCATCCGGTCCTAAGAAGTCGCTAGAGGCTTAAAAATTGGTCTGGTCTCTCTCGGTCTTACTCGGTTGCATATGTCTGAACGGCGCTTTAGGATCCAGAATCCCGTACTAGCTCTATAGGAAGCGAGCAAGCCGGCCGCGTCGCGGCGGTCGCCTATTGTTCGCTGCGACCTAGCGGTAGCCGGCGCGGGAGCATCGGGGAGCGACGACGCCGAATGGCCGAATCACGGCGGACAGTGTCCCCGCCGTGATTACGACGGGATTTAAAGCAGTTACGAATTCGTAAAGTTCCTTCGGTAGCCGATGCCGCCGGCGCAAGATCATCGGGAAGTAATGGCAACGAAAAGTACAGCGGACAGTGTCCCCGTCAGGCGATTACGAACCCGGAAAGCGTCTTCGGTAGCCGATGTAGAATCATCGGGGGGAAGCAATGGCGATGAGCAGCACAGTGGACAGTGTTTCCGTGGTGATTACGATCGAGTTTAAGGTGGTTACAACTCGAGAAAGCTGCTTATCGGTGAAAATATGACGAAGGGAAAACTCCTTCATGAATCTGACCGCGTGTACGACGTAAAGCAGGTCCATTTCGACGGTCAAGTAAATGTAAAGGCGTGCCCGCAAAAAAAGAAACACAAAATTCGAGTTTCGCGCAATTAGATAAGAGAGCTTTCTTAAGGCCGGTTCCCACATGTAGCGAAGCGCTAATGTAGCGCTTCTCACGTGCCGTCAGCTACTTATCGTCTGCCATGAGCAACAGTTTTGACGGTGCTATACAATGCTGGTGAACACTGCCGTCAGCACGCGCTTAGCGCGAGGTCAGCGCTATGCTCGTAGCGCTCCGCTACATGTGTGAACAGGCCTTTAGTTGGCGTTGAGTGAACTACGCTAATTATGTACGTTTATTTCTGAATCAGCTTGACAATAACTGGGGCGATCGTTTTCGCGCCGTTCAGCTATTCCCACTCTTCCTGTAGGCCGATGGAAACATCCAAGGGTGGGCGACTGCATTCCGCTTCTTGATTCCGGTGAAATATTTGCTGCATATTTTAGAGTTTGCCGTAGGTGCCCATGCTGTTCCATCGTCGCTAAAATGGAAAAAAAAATCAGTTAATTGTATTATTCGTAAGCAGCTTAAAGCAAAACACGAACTGCAAGGTAAGAAACGCCACTTACCTGCATGGACGCACACGTCGCACCCAGGTCGCGCGGTACTCCGCCTCGTACGGTTTCGAAAGGAAGATGTGGAACTTCGTGCCGTGCGCGATCTTGCACGTACTGTTGGAGCCGACGACGCAGCAATTGTTGTGGCTTTCTTGGTGGGGAATAGCCACCTCAGAAATTACAGCACGAAAACGCCACAACGCACAACCAACGCAGCAACTGGCAGAGGCTCCCCGATACAACGGACCTGTTTGCCGCTAGGGGTGCCCTGGTCGGGCCTTGAATTATATGCGCACGGTTCCTATAAGCTGCTGGAAGCGTTTTGGCTTGAAAACACGGATTAGTTTACAATCTTTTACTCCTCTTAATGTCGTTTTAGTTTTTTTTTTTTTTTTTTGTCTTGAAGCCCCTGTACTCTAAACGCGCTTAAAATAGGCATAAAAACGGGAATCAGATTAAACTTTTTTTTTTTTTACTTTTGAATATGCAAATTGATTGTAGCTTGTAATGTAATCTTTTTCAAAAACATTAGTGCCCACCGCGCGGATGGCCGGAGCTGGCTCGCTCCCGTTCAGCGGCGCTCTTGTCATCGGCACTCGCTGGCTGGGAGATTTTCGAGAGCTAGTGGCAACTTCTCTCTCGCTATTTCGCGCCCACTTTGTTATCAAGGCGAGCGCGACGCGAGAGCCGAAGTTCTCTCTCGCTCTCAAAAATCTCGCAGCCAGCGAGCACCGACGATGAGAGATCCGGTACACGGAAGCGAGCCCGCTCAAGCCACGCGCGCGGTGATCGACTTTTGAAAAAAAAAAAAAAAAAACTATACGTGAATTAGTGTGTTTAAGAAAGCTTTTGTCTTGGTTATGGCGGTTTTTGAAGACGATCAGTGTAAAAACGAACAAGCTAATAAAACACGAAAAAAAAGACGACGAAGGGAACACATATTTTGGTCATACTTTTTAAGCGCAGCGAAGCTGGTATAACTAAATTTAGGAATTTTGTGTTCATGAAGTGGCGTGCTAATCAAGTCAGAGCTATGCACCGAATGTACAAAAGCATCAATCTTGGCGAAACGTGTTAGCAAATTTGATGCTGCTATATTTTGTATCGTACCATGTACTATTCAACTTATAAATATTTATTTTAATCTTAAGATTCAAAGATATTGCGGAGAGGGAAGCACCTGAAATGTTTAATTATAATCGATGTCTTCGAAAACCTCGAGCGACCTATTATAGCGACACATTCACAAATAATATATATAATAAAAAAAAAACACTTGCAAGCATAGAAAGACACGTAAAGAGACAGTACTTGTTCTTTTTTTTCTCCTTTTTTACATGTAACAAGAGAAGTGGAGTAACCTTTAGAAGCAAAAAGAAAATATGAGTGATTCCAAAGGTCTGGGTTATCTCTTGCTCACTCGATGCTGAAACGCGTTTTGAACTATCAGGGTGTTTCGACAATGACATAGAATAATGAAAAAATGCTCTTTAAATTTAAAAAAATAAATATTTCTTCGAAATATGGTTGTCGACCACCGAAGACGTCAGGGTAGAGTGAAAAGTTAAAATTAGATCCGTAATCAGCTAAACCACACAAATTAACTGGTTAAGATATTTGTCTTAGTTGGCTAATTTTAATTGGATATTTGTTGTCCTTCATTTGAAAACGTTGCAGCATTTCTTAAAAATCAGCAGACAACATAAATGACTCATTACTTTACCTAACGCATATACCTCTAAGCTTGGCAACAAAATTCGTTTAACGCTCACGTAGTCCTTAAATGCCCCACGCACTTAAATTCGGAAAAATATTTTTTTTTTTTGCTTCAAATTTTAATTATTTGTTTTCCTCGAGATATCCCAAGCGATGTCGAAGTGAGGAATTAAGTACTATTTGTTTTGTAAAAATATGCGATTTAAGAATCACTCTGGGCATTTATGGTACAAATCGTTCTTCTAGTCGAAACCACTAGAAACTAAAACGCACTTGCTTGTTCACTGCGATTAAAAAAAAACACATTCTCAGGTGGTCTAATAAAATGGTAAAAAAAAACACAAACACCAAACACTAGAGCGTCCTGGATACGCCGAGATGTGTGCACGGGCCATAATTTGAACTGGCCATGTTTCAGCGTGCCGTAGGCGCTATGGCAGAAGCTTGAACCAACCAATATAAAAAACTCCTGCAGAAGCGTGATTTCATTCGAACAACGTGCGCTCACGCTTCTGGTGCTTACGGGTAGCCAACTAGAGCACAAAACCAGTATCTAATTTAATATTCACATTGAGAAGTAAAGGTTTAAAGCACTTTAAACAAAAGCATATCTCGGGAACTCACTTAACGAACACTTTGTGGATAAACAAGCGACGCATCTCCGATGTTTAATAGTAGTTATTAAGCATTAATCGTTCATGACTATTATACGTTGTCGGTCGAAATGTGCAGAATAATTTACTATTAGGAGAAACTCCATCCTGCTCTGTTTGCTGCTTCCGCGTGTCGCGCACATCCACCATTAAGATCCCTGCAAATAACAATGTAAGGTCCAGTCCTGCAACAGCACGAAAGGGACCTCCGGTCAAAATCAATTGTCCCGCCAGATGGCCTGCAGACGTCGTTGTTCGTGCTCCTTTTCCTGTCTCGATCGGAATGCCTCAGCAGTAGGGTCACCATTAGGCTCGCCCCTTTCTCGACAAATTAGGAGAAATTGTGCTCTCGTACGGCACTATGTGGCGTTCGGAGAAAACGCGAGGTCACCGGGGACCTATCAAACAACGTACGGATGAATTTGCGAGCTCACGACTCTGGACGGTCCAGGAGTGCTTTGTTTCGTAAGACGAATACGCCCTGCCCCGGTCCTGTTTCGTCGTCTTCGTTTCGGTTTTTTCATTTCTTGCTTTCACGTATTTCGATAAATATAATCTACACTGTCCACACATATACTTCTTTAGATTATCGTTTGAATTGCGTCCGGTGGTAAGCGGAAAACAGCGGGACGGTGGTTCTAAATAAAAGAGTGTTCATTATCTGTTTTTTTTTTTTGCTTTTGAGGAGAGTAAAGGAGAATAATTTTTGTCCTTCTTTGTTTCGTCTTACAACTTGCGAAATATATTTTATAGGCATGGCGAAATGCGGTTACATGCAAATATGTAAACAATAGTCTGGGAGCAAGCTTTTTTTTTCTTTTTGTCTCTCGGGTAAATAGCGAGATTTGGACAGTAATTCGGGAAACAAATGACTGCCGGGTTTGATTAGGAGTAAATGGTTGTGTAGTTTTGTTTTTAATAGAAAGAGTAAGTCTGGTCATTTAGATGGCTTTAACATAATTAGTAAGAGATGGATGCTCCTACTAATGGTTTGTGTCGAATATTAGAACGAAGGTGTAAACGGGCGACTCAGTGACAAGTTAAATAACATTACTACAAGCAAATAAAAGGTGGGACAAATAAAAAAGGACGTGACTGGGCTGAACGATTTGTATAGTCAATTATCTCATATAAAACATGGCTCAAATTATTTCACCTTAACAGACTACTGGACTTCGCAATTATTTTGGGAGATTGCAGCGATCCAAATTTTATAAAGACACAAACAACCGTTTAGTCGAATTCATAGCAATGATCAGTAAACCTGCAAATGCAAAGCGTTTTTTTATATATATATTTTTTTTAGTCCAACCTTTAGATAGTCAGATGCCTATATTTCGTTTCAGATCCGTCCGAGCGCAGCCAAAGGCTGAGGGACGGTTCGCAACTTCGAGAAGAGCATTCCTAGGCACCACAAAGTAGTCCGCAAAAGTTTTTAAACTGTTTTGTGCGTAAACATTGCACAATATGCCAGATGTGTACTGCTGAGAATGATTTGGAACTAAAGGAATTAAATATTTGAAGTTTATGTTTTTATTAGTATGTGTAAATGCATGTGGTTTGATGAAAACACGTACATCCGCTGGCAACACGGCTGCAGCGCTCAGTTTTTCTGTGTGATTTCGTTCCCGTAATGGCCGCATCATGTGCTTCGCTGCTTTCCTCTGTCGCTTCAAAACGTCCTTTCGCAAAGGCGAGTTTGGGCGTCAGGCGCGAGAGATCGTGATGAATGTCTACTTTCAAATTCGACAGGAGACTCCGGCCGCGTCGTACCGCGAATGCGTTGTAAACAAGAAAAACGTTCGGGCCACTACAATTCACTGATACGCGGCAAAAGCAGGTCAACCCTTTACCTGTCGATCAAATTGAACGCCGAGAAGCTTTTGGAAAAGACTGCACCAAACGGCCGGGTCATCGGGCACTTTGCAATGTGTACTTGCATCTCGAAACTAAGCCGAACAGGTGGAAAGCTCGGACACAGACGACAGCGGCCAGCCTACGTACTGACATCCCCTGTGACTAAATTTCAGAACGTGAAAGGGCACTTTTGAAGCCTGTAGCAGACGATACCGTTGAAACACCCGTAGCAGACGAAATACTCGGCGAGCGCGGGCGGCGCGGACAACCAGCGGCGCAGCGGAGTGATACAAGAGTGCAGACGAGATCGCGTGACCTATTGCCGGCGTGTGATTGCCTCCGGCCACACGTAGCTTTGGCTGCGCTCGGACGGAGGCTGAAACGAAGTATAATAATTTAGATTCTGTAGAAATGTTTTGCTTACACTTTACTCTAGCATACAGCAGATGTAAGATGTAGTTAATTATTAGCACATTGACATGAGTTTAAATTATTCCAGATGTAAGCATTAAAGTAAATAATTTTTATACAAAGAGCATTTTGAAGCGTGTAACCTTTACATGATTAAAGCGTGTGAGCTTTTGAAAGACGAATCTTACTTCTAACTTAAGTGGTCCAAGAACGCGAGACGTGCAGCCTCGCTCATGAGCTCAGCTGATTTCTACGATTCACAAAGTATATGCCGCTCTGCTGCTAAAGTGTACAGGGGAGGGGGATGGGGCCTAGTCGAGCGACATGAGCAGCCTTTTGCACTTTCTTGCTAAACGTTTTACTAAACAAAACGATTTTTTTTTAATTTTTGATTGGATATATATTTACGCACTTGTAAAGAGGCACTTAGAAAGTTTCCGAGACGTGCCTGGCACGTGCCCTCGGCTTAAATCATTTGGTTTTCAATTATATAAGTATATATACTTTTATTTCAAGCGCCTGTTTTATATGAAACGAAAAAAAATCCGAGTTGAGCGTTTACGGTATAGGTGATAAGTAGGTAGAACAGCTACAAAAATTGGCTGGGTTTAAACGAAATTATGATTTATCTTCATGTAGGTTCAAAAAAACGCGTAGCGTAAACAGTTAGCGATTCCGATGTCGTTAGGAACACTGCACCGTACACTATACCCTGGAAGAAAAAAACACTTCTTTTAAATTAGGCGCATTTACTTCAATTGCATCATTACCGCCGCTATCTAAAGTTAATTGTACTTAAAATCGAAGAGCTTTGCGATGATTTAAATCTATTTACACTTGCTCCTGTTTAGTGAATTTGCTGAAGTTATGGGGTCGTTACGGAATAAAAGGTATTATCCCCAAAATACAATGCAGTTATTTTCGTGGTGCGTTTTGAGACTGCATAAAGAATACGAAACAGTTTAGATATTTTTTTTTTTTAATTTAAAACATGTTTTTATACACCTAACAACACCATTTCTTGCTCGAAAGTGCTCAATGCCAGTGACGTTGCTTGTCAGCTTACTTTTATTTGCAGACCTTGAAAGTTGTTCCCATTTTTTTTCGCATTGTTATATGTTGGGTGTTTATTTGTATGTAGGAGATAAAGTGACCATATTCGCCAGTTGTTAAAAACGGTAGGCACCAAAGGTAGCTACAATTCATTGACCCCTTACGTTTTCTTGGCGAGCGATTTGAAGCATTGACACATATTTGAACCGCACTTTCTTGTAATTCAATTGTTATTTTTATATAAAATAATTCGGACTGCAGAGACTTAATCAGTTAAACACAGAAGCCAACGTGCGTTTCATAAGCTCTCTGATTGCATTATTTAATGAGCAGTTATATAGTATTTACTATATTGTCAGAGTTAATCACTAGTTTGCTAAATTTCATTCACTTTCTAAATCTTCTCGCGGTTCAAAATCTTTAGGTTAGGCTATTTTATTGGGCGGTGGCCGATTTGTATGTCAATAAATTTAGCGCTGCACGAAAATATTTGGTCCACGTCATATTTTGTTGTATTGCTATCAGCTAGTGCAAAAAGACCTATGGTATTTTAGCACGTAGATAGTGTTTACGCCAAACGAATAACACAATTCTATAAGTATGAATTCAACCTAAAAGTTGCATACGACATACTTACATTCATCACTTCTATATTTAGTGACCTCACGTTTGTGAACTTGCACCTATAACATAGGAGAATGTTTAGACAAGGCGGCCTTCTATCCCAGCGAGACATATATAATGGCTGGAATATTCTTTTTAGTATTTCATATAAAATCTGCTTAAAGCAACCGCAGAGCTTATTTTAGCTACTAAGTAATTGGTATGGTCAGGTTGTGTATTATAAAGAAACCTGATGTCCCCGCAAAAGCGTGTCCAGCAATAATTAAGCTAACTTTAGTTTATCTTTATCAAGTGTTTCTTACCCCTAATTAAAAAAAAGCTAGGAATTTACGAGTTTCGTATCTGAAATAAAAAAAAGGAAGCGTCAGAGAATACGGCTTGAAGACGGTGAAAATATCAGAAAGCCGCGCTTCAATTCAGATATTATTTCCTACTCTGCAAAACATACTTTTCAGGTCAGAGAAGGTTCCTGATATGAATGGAGTGTCCAGGAGGCAACCGTTGTATGGTTAAGCACTATCACAACAAAAGAGCATCCTAACGAAAATATATAAAATAATGAGCAAAGTATGTTTGCTATCTTTGTGGTGTACAATCACAATTATTGCTATATTGTCAGAGAGTTTGTTCAGCGCTATTCTGACATTTTAAAATAAATGGCGCCTTTTATGTTGAATTTAGTACACTAATAATGGTCCATTTAGCCGATTACATAACCGTACTGCAGCTTGAGTACGACTGTAAATTTATGGTCGATTGCATTTTTCATTTATAAGCTAGTTGTGGTTATCCCTTAATTTTTTCGAGAAGTTTTATAACCAATATTATGGATAAACATTTTACATGGAACATAAAAATTAAAAAGAAAAGCGGGCCATGTTTATTCTTTTCTACTTCGAGATTGGTTTACTTCTCAGCCGCTCCAGATTTGCATGCCTCTGTATTGTTGCTGTTTAGAGGGCAGCATTGCGCTTCTTGAAGACTATTTTCATTGCGCTTCAGACATAAGACGATAATTAACTAGGAAGCGGCTGAATCGTCTGAAATAGCCACAATCAAATATCGGATACAACCCTGGCCTCAGTGCTGAATATTGAAAGGAAGAAGAACTATGATAAATAAATAATACGACTAATTATCCTTTAAAAAAAGACCGCACTCCTAATTTTTTTTATTTTTATACCAAACATCTCAAATGTTATATATCGAAAATAAGCCCCTGAAGAACCTTTAGTAAAACGAACTTGAAGGACTCCTCACAATCAGCTTCTGATGCGTATGATAATAGTTGTATTTTTTTTTTTAATATCGATATGAGTATACTTACAAAGAATATTTACATCCCGTGTGCAACACCCGTAGGGTGTTTGCTCTTGGGCGAGATAATTCAAGCCATTTGAATGCAACAATATTAGTGTGCATGTAGGTACAAGTAACTTGAATTTTTTTGTTATGTTGTCACGATGTAATCTTAGGGACAAGATTTTAATTTTAAATTATTATGCTTCCTCGCAGAAAACGAATATTAATTTAGAATAAAAATGTTTTGATGTTTCTTTTAAGGAGAACAAGTAGTCTAATAAGATGAATTACCTTCGTGGAACAGGTTGCACAGACATAGGCTGCTCAATTTCTGCAAGCATTTTGTGTTATTTTCTGCGATTCTAAGGAAAGAGTGTGCGCTGGGCTGAAATGATACAATGTATTCAACACACCATATTACGTCCCGTCTGAAATAAACTTAATTAAAAACAAACAAACACAGTGTCACATTTTTTTTAAATATTCTGTTTACTTTGATTTAAGTTGGAAACTCGGCAAACTTCAAAATTGGAATAACATTTTAGCCAAATGTTCAGTCAGTGATGGCCGGTAGAGGGCAGGGATGTTCTCTTGAGAGCTTGGCACGAAAGCATACACTCGCATACTTTTAGAATGTTGTAATTGGAGAAGTAAAACATATTAATAGTGTACACAGTCTTTTATAAAAAGCGAAAACAATCAAACATGACGAAGCACTTTTCTGCACTAAATGTGGCATCTTACTATTTGATATTGTCACGAATGACAATTGATGAGGCTAAAATAACTGAAGAAACTAAACGTTTAATGGGGCGAACTTGTGCCCAGAAACAAAAGGAAAAACGATAACAGCAGAAGAGAACAGAGCGTCGCGGGCGTCGAGGTCGGCGTGACAGCAGAGTCGAACGCTGGGGCGAAACTGAGTCCGGTTGGTTACGCGGAGCCCCTTTTGTGCACGCGTGGGCTTCTGGAACATTCGGCCTGGAACATTCGGCGCGCAGAACATTCTAACCTAGAACGAGCAACACGGTTCTCGAAATTACCAGAAATCTAAATTGGAAGAATAAATAAAAGACGCGGCGCTGCCAGGGATCGAACCCTGGGCTTTCTGCGTGGAAGGCACGCGCGATAACCGTTAGGCCACGAGCGCGCTGCCTACTTAGTTAGCTGCGCTCGCGGCATTATTCCCCCCTTTAAAAAAAAAGTGCATCGTCCCGATGCACCACAAAGGTAAAACACAAATACACAACAAAAAGATAGCAGAGTCGCGAGCCACACTTCACAGTTCCCAGTTCACTCTTTGACGAGAGTCCAAAGTTCTATCGTTCGTAATACGGCTTGAGCCGGACGACGTGCACCACCTCGGGTCGTGGCTGGCGTCTTGCAGATGGGCGCGTTCCGTCGGGTAGAACTTCGTAGTTCAGATCGCCGAGGCGTCGGATGATTTTGTACGGTCCGAAATAGCGCTTGAGAAGCTTCTCGCTGAGACCGCGGCGCCGAATCGGTGTCCACACCCATACCCGGTCCCCGGGTTGGAAATGAACGTCCCTGCGACGAAGGTTATACCGGCGTGCGTCGACTCGCTGTTGGTTTTGAATCTTGATTCTTGCCAGTTGACGAGCTTCCTCCGCGCGTTGAGAGATCAGTTGAGCGTCGTCGTTGCCATCGTCGGTTGGCACGTGAGGCAGCATGGCGTCCAGCATTGTCGTAACCGTCCGGCCATGCACCAGTTGGAACGGCGTCATTCCTGTGGTTTCTTGTACCGCTGTGTTGTACGCAAATGTAACGTACGGCAACACCTCGTCCCACGTCTTATGCTCCACGTCGACGTACATGGAGATCATGTCGGCGATGGTCTTATTGAGCCGCTCTGTTAGCCCGTTGGTCTGCGGGTGATAAGCAGTGGTTCGTCGATGGCTGGTGTGACTGAGCCGAAGTACCTCTTGAGTCAGCTGTGCCAGGAAAGATGACCCTCGATCTGTGATCAGCACTTCAGGTGCGCCGTGTCGAAGGAGAATGGACTCGACGAAAAACTTGGCGACTTCCACCGCTGTTCCCGATGGAAGGGCTTTCGTCTCGGCGTATCGTGTAAGATAATCGGTCGCGACGATAATCCACCGGTTCCCTTGCGTCGATGTTGGGAACGGCCCGAGCAAATCCATTCCGACCTGCTGGAAGGGCGTAGTCGGGGCAGATATCGGCTGCAAGAGTCCTGCTGGCTTTGTCGGAGGCTTCTTACGTCGTTGGCACTCATGGCACGACCGTGTGTACAGATGGACGGTTTTCGGGAGTCTTGGCCAGTAGTACTTGTCACGAATCCGGGCAAGCGTCCTGCTGTAGCCAAGGTGTCCAGCCGTCGGGTCGTCGTGGCATGCTTGAAGGATTTCTTCTCGCAGGCTGGTAGGCACAACCAGCAGCCAGGCAGGGTTGCTGGTTCCGAAGTTCTTCTTGAAGAGCACACCTCCCCGCAGAACGAAGCTTGACAAGTCTCGGGCCAGGACTTGCGGAACGGAACTTCCTTGACCTTCGAGGTGGTCGATCACGGCGCGAAGCTCCGGGTCGTCTCGTTGAAGTGCTCCCATGTCGGTATCTGTAACTGCTCCGAGAAAACGAGCGTCATCATCGTCGTCGGTGCTGTCAGGTGGAGATTCGACTGGGGCCCTAGACAAGCAGTCGGCGTCATTATGCTTGCGGCCAGACTTGTGCACAATGGTTACGTCGAATTCTTGCAGTCGCAGACTCCAGCGAGCAAGGCGTCCTGACGGGTCCTTGAGGTTTGCGAGCCAGCAGAGGGCGTGGTGGTCTGTGACCACGCGGAACGGGATACCGTACAAGTACGGACGGAACTTGGTGATCGCCCAGATGACAGCAAGGCATTCTTTGTCGGTCGTTGAATAATTTTGTTCTGCCTTAGACAGCGCCCGGCTTGCGTAAGCAATTACTCTCTCTGCCCCTTCTTGTCGCTGAACGAGCACCGCACCGAGACCGGTATTGCTGGCGTCCGTGTGTATTTCTGTCTCCGCCGACTGATCAAAATGTCCGAGGATAGGGGGCGACTGCAGCCTTCGCTTGAGTTCGTCGAACGCTTGTTCTTGCTCTTCTCCCCACTGGAACTGCACGTCGTCCTTCGTCAGATTCGTCAGCGGTGAAGAAATCTGTGCAAAGTCACGCACGAAACGCCTGTAGTAGGCGCACAGCCCAAGGAATCTACGGACGGCCTTCTTGTCCGATGGCTTGGGGAATTCGGCGACAGCGGACGTCTTTGCAGGATCAGGGCTTACACCCTGAGCACTCACGACGTGGCCCAGGAATTTGAGCTCTCCATAGGCGAACCGGCACTTCGAAGGCTTGAGTGTCAGCCCAGCAGATTTGAAGGCCCGTAGCACGGCTCGCAGTCGTCTGAGGTGCTCGTCGAATTCGGTTGCGAACACGACAACGTCGTCGAGGTAGACGAGACAGCTCTGCCATTTCAAGCCGGAAAGGACGGTGTCCATAACGCGCTGGAAGGTTGCCGGCGCTGTGCACAGCCCGAACGGCATCACTTTAAATTCATACAGTCCGTCCGGTGTGACGAAGGCCGTCTTCTCACGATCTCGTTCGTCGACCTCAATCTGCCAGTACCCGCTCTTCAAGTCCATCGACGAAAAGTATCGGGCGTGGCGCAGCCGGTCCAGGGTGTCGTCGATGCGGGGCAGCGGGTAGACGTCCTTCTTTGTTACTGCATTCAGCCGGCGGTAGTCCACGCAGAACCTCAGGGTTCCGTCTTTTTTCTTCACTAGGACTACTGGGGAAGCCCACGGACTGTTTGAGGGCTGGACAATGTCGTCATCAAGCATTTCCTGAACTTGCTTCTGGATAACTTCCCTTTCTTTCACGGAGACTCGGTACGGTGGCCGATGCACAGGGAGAGCGTCGTCATCAGTGATTATTCGATGTTTCGCAACCGTCGTTTGGCGCACCTTCGACGACGTGGAGAAGCACTCACTGAACTCGGCGAGAAGGTCACTGAGTTGCCGTCGTTGTGGGGCTGGGAGGGACGGGTCGATGTCGAGCTCTGACGGCGTGGTTCTCTTGTGCTGCGCCGGAGAAGCGTCTTCTGAGATCACGGCGATCGCGGCTGAGTCCGGAATTTCCTCGACGAAGCCCACAGCTGTACCCTTTGTAAGGTGCTGCGACTCTTGCCGGAAGTTGGTGACAAGGGCTACGGTACACCCGTCCTGGATCTCGATTACGCCTCTCGCAATGCCAATCCCTCGTCCAACGAGAAGTTGGACGCTTCCTTCCAACAGTGCTACACCGCAGGTGGCTTCTTCGGTCCCGACGGGTACAAAGACACTCGACAGCGGCGGCAGGTTTACATGGCTGGCAAGGACTCGGACTGTAGCTAACGTTGCTTTGGGATTTTCTGCCGATGGGACAGGCTTCCGAAGCGTCAACTTATTCTCCGCAAGGTCGATGATGGCGCCGTATTCGCACAAGAAGTCCATTCCGAGAATGACGTCCCTCGAACAGTCTTGCAGAATGACGAACTTCACAGGGCAGGTTTCGCCGTGGATCTCAACGCGCGCAGTGCACCTGCCGACAGGTGTGATGAGATGTCCGCCGGCGGTTCGTATCTGCGGTCCGTCCCACGACGTCGTAACTTTCCGAAGGCGGCGAGAGAGTCTCCCACTCAAAACGGAGTAGTCTGCTCCGGTGTCGACGAGTGCTGTCGCGTCGTGGCCGTCGATGATTACGTTGAGGTTATTCGACACTCTTGCAGAAACGTCGTTTCGGGGCGTTGCGGCGTTAGAGTGGGAGAGCTCCGACGATCTTGGAGGATCTTGGCATCGTTCGTCATCGGCAACGCCACCTCCCGGCATTGCCGCGCCTAGTTTTCCCGGCGGGAAGCGATGGGTGACAGGCTGTCTCGGCGAGACCGGCGGAAGGGCGATGGCGAGCGTCGAGGAGATGGTGAACGGAATACCCGGCGGGGAGACGACTCAGGAGACGAAGAGCGGCGGAGGTAGTCCTCGATGTCCCGAGGTCGCTCTCCAAGACGTGGTCGAGGGTCGTTGGGCGCAAACCCTCGTAGGCCCAGCTGGCGGTAGGGGCATCGTCGGTAGATGTGGTCCGCTTCACCACAGTGGTAGCACAGGGGGCGTCGATCGGCCGTCCTCCAAATGTCGGTCTTCCTCGCACCACGCTGCTCTGGGCGTGGAGCATACTGCGGCGCCGGTGCCTCACGTCTGGGAGCTGGCTGGTAGTGTGCTGCGACGGGAGGTTCTCTCTTGGCGGCGGCGGCGTAGGTCAAGACCGGCCGTTCGGGAGCCACTGCGACGGGGACCTCTGGCAAGAGGGCCCGGTGTACCTCCTCGCGAACAGCCTCGGCGATTGAAACAGCGGCGGGTCGTTCTGGAGAAGGGAGCAACCGCTTCAGTTCTTCTCGGACCACATCCCGAATGACCTCCCGAAGGTTCTCGATGCCGACTTCGCCGAGGTCAGGGAGGGAAGATGGAAGAGATGAGGTGGCAGTTACGCCGGCGACTCTCTGATAATGACTCGCCCTGGCCGACAGCGCTCGTTCAATGTTTGTTGCCTCAGCAACAAATTCATCTACGGTCGTCGGTGGATTGCGAACGAGGCCGCCAAAAATCTCGCTTTTCACGCCTCTCATGAGGACGCGCAGCTTCTTGTCTTCGGCGGCTCCAGGGTCGGCACGGGCGCACAGGCGCAGGACATCTTCAGTGAAGCTTGTCACGCTCTCGTTCAGACCTTGGCATCTTCTTTGAAGGATGTCCTCGGCTCGTTGACGTCGGTGTTGGTTTGTGAAGGTGCGCTTTAGCTCCTCCACGCATGTCTCCCACGTCGTGAGGGAAGCCTCGTGGTTCTCAAACCATTGTCTTGCCGTTCCCTCCAGTGCGAAGTAAATGTTTTGGAGGCGCTGTTCTGCCGTCCACGCGTTGTAGCGGGCCACACGTTCGTAGTTCTGCAGCCAGTCTTCTACGTCCTCGTAGATTTCACCGTGAAATGGCGTCGGCACACGGGGAACCACAGGCAGGAAGACGTAGGACGGTGCTGCTTGGGGGTTTTCCGTCGACTGGGCCGTGGAGTTCATCGTCGGCTTCGGTTGCTTCTTTGTTTTGTCCGGTAGTGGTCCAAACTCAGGGCGTTGTCCTTGCAGACGCTGGCTTGCCCGAGGCCCTGCCTCTTCCACGAGTCGACGACTTGGAGTGGGACTTGCCGAACGGGTCCTCGGAGGGGTACGGTTGAGAAACATAGAGTGCGTACCCCGCACCTCCACCAAAATGTCACGAATGACAATTGATGAGGCGAAAATAACTGAAGAAACTAAACGTTTAATGGGGCGAACTTGTGCCCAGAAACAAAAGGAAAAACGATAACAGCAGAAGAGAACAGAGCGTCGCGGGCGTCGAGGTCGGCGTGACAGCAGAGTCGAACGCTGGGGCGAAACTGAGTCCGGTTGGTTACGCGGAGCCCCTTTTGTGCACGCGTGGGCTTCTGGAACATTCGGCCTGGAACATTCGGCGCGCAGAACATTCTAACCTAGAACGAGCAACACGGTTCTCGAAATTACCAGAAATCTAAATTGGAAGAATAAATAAAAGACGCGGCGCTGCCAGGGATCGAACCCTGGGCTTTCTGCGTGGAAGGCACGCGCGATAACCGTTAGGCCACGAGCGCGCTGCCTACTTAGTTAGCTGCGCTCGCGGCAATATTGTGCTTTACACTAATGGTGATGAATTTTCGTGATGTTGTAGTATACAAATGATTGGGGGGTTTAACATGGCAAATGAATAAAGACATCTGGCACATGTGAGAGCCGATTTGTACCAGCTGGGAATCTCTTGACGTACAACCGAAATCTCGCTTTCACGACTCCTCCACAATAGGCCTCCGTCAGATTACAGGCACCACGGCCGGGACTTGAGCACGCCGACTGGGCATCCGTAGGCGGGCGCTTTGCCTGGAGCCACCGAGGCGTCTATTTTCTGGTGTTCGCCGCTAAAAATAATTTAGGTCTCGAAATGAACAGGATATACACCCTGAGGGCTTGCGTAGCACCTGAAACGCACCCAAGCGGGCAACAAATCATTTAACAAAACAAAAAAAGAAACAGTATAAAACGTAAGATGCGAAATGGCCATGTATGTGGCCCTATAATAATGACACTCTCTCTCAATCGAAGCCGAGTTGATAGCCCGTAAAAATATGAATCAAAAATGTTGGTAATGTAACAAAGCTTTATTTAAGATGGTAGTGGGTTAGCTCTAAATTTGACGGACCCGGGGCTCATTCTGGGTAGTGTCTAACTATTTTAATTGTTTACAGTTTTTCAGCAATATTCCATCAACGTACTGGCGTGGATTCGTTATTATTTTTTGTCTTTCTGTATTGCAATCGTCCATTCGTGCTTATCTCTGCAAGTTTAACTTTTAAAATACCCCAAACTAGCGGTCGTTCAGCACCGGCTATAAATTCCCCATCTATCAGCAGAGACATCAGGCCACACTTGAAGCAAACTGGCCAGGCTGGGGCAGAATAGGGGAGACTATGAAGGAGACTATCTTCCCGCTTTCTAAACTTTCATAGAGCAAAATTACTCACTTATTAATTCAGATACTTACCAATTGCTTTCCATGTAGTTTATGCTGGCGCAGACTGTTCTTGACCGTCGAGGTTGTGCGGCTTGAGATAGCAGCTTGCTGAAGGTCAATCTTGCGCTAGAGTCACTGACGGCTTAAGAAGCGCAGGGTATGATGTGTCCTGAGCAACTTATGATTGCTCCGCAACCAATGAGATTGATGCATTATCTGATAACTACGCCCAACAACCAACCACAAAACGAGACGCGTGAATACAATGAGGTACACCCTTGCGCATTTTAAACTGGCGGTGACGATAGGGCTCGAGTTTTTGCAACACGCCGACATCCCATTGACATCGATCGAATTCGACTGTCTTCCTTTGTAAGTGTGATTGCGCCTCGAAGTTTATTCGCTGCAGGTAATAACAGAGGCAACGACGCTCTGTAGGTGACCATATGTACAACTGCGCGTCCCAGTAATGAAAAACAAAACAAAACAAAAAAAAAACTTGGCGCTTTGCTTTTGTGTTTTATATCGACAGGGTTTTAGGAGCACCAAAGATTACACATAAGGTCGGCTCCCCGAAGGAGCATTTTAGAACATGCTAGTAGATTAATTCACACTTCGTTTTAATCCCAACAGAAATACGGGAAGAAACGCTCGATCGCGCTTGAGGTGCCGTACTGTACCTATTCCAGCTGTGCAAACGTACCATATAATTATTTCACAATTAAACCTAGCGGTTCACCATTCTGAGATTGATTGTGGATTAATGAGCTTTAATTTCATATAATAAAATGCACTTTTCATGGAACACGATCTTGCGTCGACAGTGAAGTCAGATTTTGTTGCACACACAAGCCTAGAAGTGCCACTATCGTTGTTTTATATATTTTTTGTGTCAAACAACGATCGACACAAAAAAGTTAGTAGAGCGGTCACGAAAGATATCGGGAACGACGACAGCTTAGTCGCGCTTAAGAAAGACACAGCGTTATCTGGTGTTCGATGGTGATAGCTAAATTATGTGTGGATATTCTTTTTTTGCGTTGGACGACATATTTGTGTGTGTATTTTTTCAGGTTAAGCAATACCTGCTCATGTCACATAAAAAGCAGCTAATAACTGAGAGGGCCGCCTGTGGAACAAGATAATGGCTTTACTTACGCTGTAACTAAAATATTTACAGTAGAAATGAGAACTAATAAGTGGGCTGCATAGCAGTTTGAACGAACATGTTAAACTGGTGCGGATGACTCTCGTTCTTCTCGCTTGAGCTCGCGCCCCGTCTTTGACTTGGGTGTTTCTTCTCGCTACTCCTGCATGCACCTCGGGACCTTCTTCTTCCGTCAGAAAAATACCGACATACTTCAGTTGAGACTTTTTATGTCTAAATTTCAGCGATATCCTCGGCTTTCCTCTTTTCTGAACACGAATGCACCTGCCCCCTTTTGTCTGTCCTAATCCGCACGCGTGCACCTCAAACTTTGCGCTCCAGCAAAAAACACCAGACAAGTCGGACTGTATAGGCCGGTTATGAAAACGTAATAATAACACAGAACTTCCGATAATATGTCGAAAGAGCGGTTTCATTCCTCGCTAAGAAAGTTCCAGGTAAGAGGTAAAATGTTCACTCGCTCCCTCGGGACCTCGGCAGCCCTCAAGTTTTTCGGCAAGTTTCAGAAGAATTGCGTAGAAAATGTATTGGAGGGAATTGTTTGGGTGCTTGGGGCGATGGCGGAATGAAAGCTCTCGAGTCGTTTCAAGATTCGTTCAGTGTAACGTCACCTGCACCTGCGCCAACAACGGCTCTTTGCGAATGGCGCCTATTCTTCGCACGTACAGTTCTTTCTTTCAAAGGAAAATGGCTGCTTACAATTCGCGCTCTCTTTTGTTCTCGCTGGGCGCGCCCGAAGGAGAAAAAATACCCGGCTTCGAGATACATCGCATCGAGGAGCTGGAGAATAATGCGAGCGGTCGCATGCCCTTCTCTCGAGAGCCGTTAAACGACGAGCAGCGTCGTAAATCTCGCGTAATCCCGGATCGAAACACAAGGCGCACGCTCAGACGTTGTGCCTTTTCGGGTATACGTGACTCGAGAAAGAAGTCTAAAATGTTCTACCATTGGCTCAAGCTCCTTTTGTTTGCTCTAGCCTTATGTTTTCTCTTGAGTTGATCCGTGAACCCCAACACATTATTCGCAAGGATAGAACACTAAAGTAGATGTCGTAGTGGGGAGCGCGCAGCTTCCAAAAAAAGAAAATCGCTAAAAAAAAAAAATCTCATCGCTTAAATTTTAAAAAAGAAAACACCTTGTATAGTACCACAGTGTGATTTACTAGAAACACGAATAATCGTTTATTCTTTTACCTGTTCTACCAACGAATATTGCGACGGTAGGTACCATGTTTCAATGAAACGTTAGACTCCATGGTCACAGAGGCTCGTACATCATGGGGGGGGGGGGGGGGAGATTGATATTCCTCGCCTTCTTATCGATTGAACAGTATAAATAGAGATCTAAGTTTTCGCAGTGCAACGCGGAGAGGTGTAGACACAGACGGTGGGAGTGTATTCACCGCTTTGAACTATTCAGCCTTGACGAGTTTGCCATTAGAAACAACTGCAAATGTTTCAATATCCGCGGTAAAACCAACAAAAAATCACGCACAGTGATTGCAAAGTTTCCGTTTCCTGTGACGGCCAGTGCAGGCTTTAAATGCACGCTAAGTACCAAATGGCGCTGACGACACGAGACATTTCGTTTGAACAGCATACTTACAGTTGTAAACAAGGCTAAGTAATATAAATGTAGAAAGTATATATATTTCTTCGACACTTGTTTGGAAGCTTGTCACGTCACCTGCATCTTGACTTCAGGCATGATTGATGCCTACTCCATTATATACGAAAGAGCGGGGCAGAAAAATGTGTGAACCTATTGATGTGTTCCCTTGCAGTGTAAAGAATAAATAAGTTGGAACATAGCTGTACGTGTCAGCAATCTATCGTTTCTTGAATGTATGGTTCTGGAGTTTTCGGTAGGGAAATATATTTATGTTCTATGAAAGAAGCAACGGAATGTTTTCAAGCAAGAGTCTTGTGCCGAACTTCGGAGTGAGTAAGTGTGCTAACTATCAGAACCTCCCGATTTCCCGATTCTTCAAAAAGATAAATTGTTGAGATGTTTCGGTAAATATTATCATCGCCTTTAGCGACAACTCCCCCCCCCCTTTCCCCCTGGAAAAAAAACAACAACAACAATACCGGCAAACCTTTCATGTACCATACAACATTTTGTTTTTTTCATACTTTTGCTTGGCAGCCTTACACTATATCCGCCCCGCACTACAAGGCGGGCTCTGTTTTATGAAGTTTGGTCTCCTTGGGGGTAACAACAATTCTGCAATAAATAAAAAAAAAAGTTTATAACACGGTCCCATTTTATGGTACTACAATAGTGAAAAAAGCTCCATGAGCTTTTAGTGATGTCAAACAAATATAAAATAGTTACCTACTGCGTACAACGTGGATTGCTAATGAGCTGTCGAAATTACTCGATACACAACATCGCATTCGTTAACTGTATTATCTACAGGTATAATACATAAAGGCCCGTTCACACTCTTGCGATTTCTTAAAACTATACCTGTTTTCACCTTAAGAACCGAAGTAAAACAAGTCCGGCTCCTCGCGGAACATTACTAATTTCCCCCTTTATGTGGATAATGAAGACATATGTAGGTGAATTTTAGATTAGATATATGTTATCTTTTCACTATGTACACGTTCCAAACGTCAAAGGCATCGCTTTTTCCTCCGACAACCGAATCTCGCGAGAACTATTTCGCGCCGCGTAGGAACAATGCGCAAAACGTACTTTTTTCTTAAGGTGAAAACAGGTATAGGTGCCTTGAAACCTCTTACAACGAGAGGACACACTGGCGCCATCTATTAGGTAGCATGTGTAAACTTGGCGGTCCGTCATATTTTCTATTTCTCTCGCGCATTATCCTTTCTTTCTTGGCTCAAAACACTTTTGTGAACGTTATAAATGAGCCTTTCTTATAGGTATTACGCAAATTTGACCCCGGAAATCCCGCAAAACCGTCGCCCTTGTGAAATGTAGTTCCAGGGTCACCGCATAGATGGCGCCAGCGTGCCAATGCACTCTAAAAAAAAATGGAGGAAAAAAGTAGCAACGGCGCGTCTTCCTCCCTTCTACTGACGCGCCCCCAAGCGGACACGAGAAGGAGGGAGGAACGAGACATTTTCCTCCTTCTCCAGGCAGACTGGAGAAAGCTTTCGCCCTCCCGACTCAACTTTCGGTTTCGTTTTCGAGCAGGTCGCGCACGTTGTTTAATAAATGCTGTTGAGTTGATTGAGCTTCAGCGGCAGCGAAGGCCGCTTGTAATTCCGTCTTCTAGTCCAAACGTGCAGAGCATTTCGGTTTCATTGACGTTTTTATCACTAATTTTATGAAACGAGCAAACGAAGCCGCTAGAAACGGCGAAGTTCCGGAGCAGTGCCAGCAGCGCCACGTACACTGGGAAAGATGGCCGTCTCCGAATTGCGGGGCTCACGCGGAACTACAGTAGCGAAACCACGCGGAACTGTGTCGACGTTCTCGACGTTATGTAAATCGCAGGAACTGCGTCCAAGACAGGCAGGTTTTGCTGCTGGCTGCCTGGGCGCCTTTCTTGCTGAGTTCGGTTCTGTTTTCCGATGCCGAGTGCGACCGGCGTTCAACGTGGTTCTGTATTTGTGCGTGTCAGCAACATAGCAGCAACATCGTGATGGCAGTGTTGTGGGTTGTGAACAGAAGACTGGAATTATCGCCGATGTGACCGTGTGTTCGCGTATCAGTGGTGTAACAACAAGATGAGATGACGTAAACTGTCGGGCATTGATGCCGCTGGTCGGGCCGTGATCGGACGGGGTGGGGTGTCGCAGGTTGACATTCCGCTTTACATTAAAAAGTTTAATACCACTTGAGGGGTTAGGTGCAATCGATCGGCGTGCGGATAGTCATGTTGGAACGCTGGTCTAAACAGTAAGCTCCTATCGTACAGTGGCCAATGTGACTATCGGTTGTCTCGTGCCCGAGAGCGATTGCGCTCTGGGGAAAGGACTGAACAGTACGAAATCATGACGGAAAGTAGGTATATTTACAGTGTGGAATTTTAGCATGAAAAAAGAATAGTAGGTAAAATCGAAAAAAAAAGCTACCCTTTATTTCGCTGTTTAAATATACTACGCTCCCTGGAGAAACTGCCCTCAAAGTGGCGCGCTGGGATGCTCGCAAGAAGTTTTCGAGCTCGCCACGGCGTAGCTCCGTACATTAAAGGGCAACTCCGCTCAATTCCGAACATTTCGAAATAATGAGTGATTTCGAATTAAAAAGCTCTAGTAAAAGACTCTACGTCGTTTGCTTCGCGAAAAATGGGATATATATTTTTAAATCTAATTTTAAACACGAGCGGAAATCGAAACCGAAACTTCGGCTCCGCCCGGCAACATTGGCCTCGGGCCGCCAAGTACATGGCCATCACGTGGTACGAGATGTCACGTGATCCTCGGCCCAACGACGGGCGGGATTGGGGCGGGCGTGTGGCAGGCGCGAGTGTCGTCTGCACCGCACTCTTCGCCACGTTTTGGTGTCTACGGCATTCGACGACGTCTGCACAACTGCGGCATAAGTCTGCGCACGTGGTGTCCGTAGTGTGGACGAAACTCCGAGAAACAATAATCACAATCGGTGAGACGACGACGGCGGTTGTGACGCGGAAGACGGCGGTAACGGCGGGACCACGGAGGGCGGCCGGATTGCTCCCAAGAAGCGCGCTGCGCAGGAGCGTTACACCAATCACGTGGACACCGCTGAGCTCCGAGAGGCAAAGCCGCTGACGTCATGCAGCCTTGCGCGAACTGCACAAATAGAAAAACAAACACTACAATAGAAATAGAGGCTACGATGTGCCGCGCGGGGAAACAAACTCATGGCTTCGAACCGCATTGGAGCGGCTTGATTTATTGGATTTCAAATATTTATGGCATGATCGAGCGTTCGCTTTTTAATAAGAGATTCATCCCTTGAGTCATTCAAAATACTGTCAAAGGTATGACATTGCTAGAAAAAAATCAACATGCTGGGAATATTTTTTATTGCTTATTCAGTCACCGAAAAATTCCGTACGTTCAAAACGACCAGTATAAAAGACGGAAAAGCAGAGCTCGGGTGTAGCGTTCGGGTAAAGGCCTGTTCACACATGTAGCGGAGCGCTACGAGCATAGCGCTGACCTCGCGCTAAGCGCGTGCTGACGGGAGCGTTCACCAGCATTGTATCGCACCGTCAAAACTGTTGCTCATGGCAGACGATAAGTAGTTGACGGCACGTGAGAAGCGCTACATTAGTTTTTACTTCGTTTACTTTACCTGCTAGCGAAGCCAAAGCTAGAAGCGCGACCAGAGCTTTTTGCAATTCTCCCCAGCTGCGCGCTCGAGCAAAGGCGAAAGCACGGAGCTTCCGTGCTCGCGTTCCAGTTTTGCCTTCGATCGCACATAAGGTGACGAAGTATAGTCGTGCACAAATTAGAGCACGCGACCCGCAGGGCTGTTTCGCGGCCTGGGTTGGCCCGAGATGCTCGCCTATTCAAACCAATGTATGTGCCAAACTCTCCAATAAACGGGCTCGTATTGTAAGTGAGGAAGGAGAGGTTCCCGAAGATCCGTAAGCGGTGGGCTGAAGAAATCAAAATCTTTTTTTGTGGAACATGAATTGGGCAGTTACCTAGCGCCACTTAGCCTAGCTACTTGCAAATTACTCTGCTTGACCCTGCCATCTAGTGGCAAGCAATTTAACCTTTTCACTCTACGCGATAAACCGTGGCTTCGAGTTAGTTCTTTTTGAGAGCGGCTTTTGGTTTCGCGCATTGGGTTTGCCGTTCCTCCGTGATGTGCGGTTGACGAAGTAATAGTGACTCGAGGAACACCAAAGGTAAGACGTAAAAGGCGCGAAGTAACTGGGTATCGGTTGTCTCCGTTTAATATCGCAGTGCTGTCGACGAGAAGACTGAGTAACTGCTTTCGAAACGCAAGTTTCTGTACCTGTGGGGGGAATCTGGCTTCGGAAATAAACACAGTTCGCGGAAAGCTCGTGTTACGCTTTTATTTGCTGCTCCTCTCGTCCCGTACAAGAGACGTAGCCTCCTCGTTAAGCCTTATTGAGCTCGATTTGCTCGATTCAGGGCCGCCATAATGAGATGCAGGCGACGGAGGAACTTTGCTCCCCTGCTTCAGGGACGAAAGTTCCTCTCTTTCTGAAGGAACATAGGTTACAAGACCGTTCCTCCCCTAAGGGAGGACTATCGATACCCTTTTTTCTAAGAGAGTGTGTTCTCTCGTCCTAAGAAATTTTAAGAGGTTTCAGCAAGTCTCGTCTCTTTCGGTCGTACTCGGTTGAACAAGTGTGGACGGGCCATAAAGGGATACTGAACCATAGAATTTAGTGTCCATAATACGTGGCGCACGTTCTTTCCACCAGCCAGCAGCCGCCGGTGTGCGCGAGCGCTCGCAACGAAAATGACGTCAAAGACCTCCATTCGCGCTTGAGGACAGTGAAATGCATGGGCTTCGGGCCAAAGGAGAATAAAGACAGGCTTTTCATCTCTACAAGTGAAAGCTACATGCTTGTGAGACCAATTAATCGCTTACCTTTTACACCAGACACCACTGTATAGATGAAAAACTTGTCTTCATTCTCCTTTCGCCCGAAGCCCATGCGTTTCACTGCCATCTTAACCGCGAATGGAGATCTTTGACGTCATTTTTGTTGCGTGTGCTCGCGCACACCGGCGCCTGCTGGCTCGTGGAAAGAACGTGCGCCACTTATTATGGACACTAAATTCTATGGTTCAGTATCCCTTTAAGGTGCACCATGAGAAATGCCAAGCTGCAGTTCGCTCGCGTAGATATTTTCTGTTGTTTTCTTGAACAATACCTCCGAAGCACTTTCGCGATGGCGGGGAGAGAGGGGGAACAGAGTAGGTGCTCAAAGTACAGCTTGCACCCCCAAACAAAATGTGCAGGTTCACCGAAAAAATAAACTAAAAATCGCCAAACACTCAGTCTGTTCCCCAAATGTAGCGCTGGCGCTGCAGACTAGATGCCGAAGTTACAGAAATAAGCGTTATCTTAATCCATGTTACAGGTGATTTCCTGAAACCTTCGGTTGGAAACTCGGACTGGTTCCCAGTAGCTGACTCCTTCCACCGCCATGGATGACTGGGCTTCGTCTACAGACGTTTTACTACTGAAAAGGTCCGAAAATCGTACGTTATGTTTTAAAAAAACAAAAACTCCGAAGTCAGGACCATTAGCCCTAATTTGAGCGGACACTGAGCGTTCCGCGATACGTATTGTTCATTTTTTGTGTTGAAAAAAAACAAACAAGAAAAAACAAATAGTTGACAGATTGTGGGATTTACAAATGAGATGCTATTTGTTGACATTCTCTCTGTTTGCTTAAAGCCAGATGAACAAGCAAGAGAAGGAAACCGCTTAGAAGTTTTAACTTTCCATGTCATAAGGAAAGAAGCCTCTTCTTTCTGCAGGGAATAGCGGCGGTCGCACGAACCCGCCGCTTTCCGGACAGGAAGCGGAAAAGAGTGCCAGAGTAAATAGTAAGAACGGCTTTGAAAAAGGCCATTTTGCATGAAAGAAAGTGCTACGTGCGTTTCATCTTTTAAGAAAGGCAGGACGAAATCTTTGGCAATACTGGTTTGCAAAAAAAAAAAGAAAGAATTGGCGGCGATTTTCACGTTTGATGACGTATAATGCATGAAATGCATTATAGGGAATTCGTTAAGGAATTGGTGAGAGGATGGGTGCGTCACTTGACGTATATTTTCCCGCAAAATTTAGCGGGGAAACTGAATGGTTGAATACGTCATGTCACGTTGATATCCTCCGTTAAATTTAGCGGGGAAACTGGATTTGTGTTTAGGTCTCAAGACGTAAAGTTTCCCAGCGCGTAAAAATTTTTGTATTAGTATATATGTCACGTGACGTTAATTTCCCGCAAAATTTACCGGGGAAACTGAATTCATATTTTAGCCAGGCGACGTAAATATTCCCTCTAAATTTAGCGGAAAAACTGAAAACTGCGGATCTTTCTCCTGTCTAGGGGAAAGATCCGCGAGCCGCACTTTAACACGCGAAGAGCCGCATGCGGCTCGCGAGCCGCAGCTTGGCCACCCTTGAGATAGATGAGTGAAAAGAACTACAATTAGGCGCGAGCAACGTCATGCACTACCTACAATGAAGATGTTAAATATTTTTGCTGTCCTTTTTGTGGCAAGGTTAAATTGATTGTAAAGTCATGAGGGGGACAGAGAAAAATGAAAGCCGTTTACACCTCCCTGTAACGCCGAATTGGAGCGCAGCTCTTGAGGAGGAGGAGGGAAGGGTAATCAGGGGAGGGTATACCCTTCCTCCTCCTCCTCCCCTCATTCTTCAATCTCTTCCGGGGGGGGTCACGTGACCTCGGGGGGATGGGGGTCACGTGATCTGGGGGGTCACGTGACCCCCTCCCCCTTCCTCCCCCCAGGTCACGTGACCCCCTCCTCCTCCTCCCCCGAGGTCACGTGACCTGAGGGGTCACGTGACCCCCCCCCCCTCCCCCTCCTCCCCTTCCCCCCGAGGTCACGTGACCCCGGGGGGGGCTCGCGCGGTGCATTATGGGATATTTCCCATAATGCACCGCGCGGTCACGCCGACGCCGACGGCGACGCCGCTCAAGCCGGAAACGGGCGCCTAAGAGCTGCGCTCTAAAACACTAAAAGATTTCTAAGGAGATTGGTTCAGGTAAGACAAACAGTTTAACGATAGGAGAGAATAACAACGCAGAAAATAAGGCTAATATGTGAAAGTGAAAGTGAAAGTGAAAGTTTATTGGGATTTTCCCGGGCCAAGCCCGGTAGGGAGGTAGTGGCAAAAGGCATTTCTGCCTGACTGGGCCCCTACCCCCCGCAGTTTACAGAAGTGCAAAAGGTGGCACGGTATACAGCTTTGTAGTATTAGTTTCTGCTTCAATATACATGCCTGTGTAAACAAAATACATATCATGCAAAACAGTAAAAAAAATTTCATTTCACACCACACAGTAAACAAAGAATACTTCGCTATTTTGGAATTCGCATGTCCTGTGAAGGACCCAATGTAACCATCACGAAACAAAAAAGAAAAAAAAAACATTTCTAAAACGCGTAACAGATGTCTTTGTCTATAAGAATTTGTTTAATCTCTTTCTTGTATTTATAACATGACTGTGTAAAATCAGTGTAATCTTCCATAGCGTTTAGTAATGCAGGAATCTGATAATCAATTTTCTGTTTTCCATTGTTTGTACGCACCTTAGGTGTTCTACGTTTACTATTTCTCAATAGATAAAGTTGTGAAGCAGATTCATCCCCTCGATAGAGATTATTTTTCTGTATTGTCTCCATAAGTTTGAAATAGCAGATTTGATTGGCTTTGAGCATGTTATGCTTAGTAAAATAAGGACTGCTATAAGATTCGCGAATATTGCCATGGTAGTTTTCCAAAATTCGCAGAACATTTGTTTGAAGTATGACTAGTTTACCATAGTTTCTAGACGTGGTTGTTCCCCACACGATAATTCCATAACAGAGCCTCGAGTAAAACAGAGAGTAATATAAGTTTTTGGTAAGCCAATTGGCTATTAAGTTTGCTATTTTATACATGCACCCAACCACTCTTGACATTCTGGATAAACTTAATTTGTATATATTTACGGACGATGAGTTTTTTTTCGACTAGGAGATAGAGGACTTGGTATAGCCCTGACGGAGAAAGGAAATCCCCGAACAATATTGGCCACTCCTTCTAGGTGGGCAAACTATTTCCTGGGAGGGAAGAGGAAGGCGGGAACAAAGACGGAGATTAAAAAAGAGGAGAGGGGAGACGCAGGCGCAGGAGGAGGAGGAAAGAGAGCGAAAACATTGTTTGAGTGAAAACATCGCATTCGATAAATATATATTAGGTTCGGCGAACATTGGTCACAACTTTCGCGATAGGCTGGCACATTAAGTAAAGCTTAGCTAAGTAACTGCTGAATTGCTGGCTTTTTAGGTCATGTCTGAATTGCTACATTGAATAGGTGAAGAAAAATTCACACTTTGCCTTGTTGTCTCTGTATTAGAATTCACTACCAGACAACGTGGTGATAGACGATATTGAAACAAAATTTCTATGAACTTCTAATAACACTCGGAGCAGCTATGTATTTTTTTCACTTCTACGTTTAATTTGCAATATTCTTTTCATTGGTGCGAATAACCTGCTTTACTTTTTTTTTAATAATTGTTTCATTACATGGACTCTTTGTATAAAAATACAATTACTGTAAGTAACACATAACTGAACTTAAGTTGGCGAAAACCATATTTGTTTCACTTTGGGCACGAGCGTAGCAGAAGCTACAAAGACGAGTTTCCCACTTTCAGCAGGCCTGGAGAGCACGCGCGTTCGGGCAGCACACTCTTCGTTCAGTACGAATGACACGCTCGCGCTTGTAGCTTCGGCTTCACTGGCACGCATGGTGAAACAAAGCATAAAAGTTACTTCCGTAAAAGCAAAACTGAAAAGGTAGTACGCTTCGATATATTTATTTATTTACTTATTTATTTATTTATTTATTCCTTTATTTATTTATTGCAGTTTTTCTATAAAACCGTTATCGTGTAGACCGTTCACCTATAGCCTCACCTGCGATAATGTATTTAAAGGTAATTTGATCATGGTGGGGTATAAGCTAGGCTGGGTGTCACTCTATACTTCGTCTCACCCTACGATGGACTAAAGGCAGAAGCTACGAACCGCCAGATCCAATCACGAACCACTTAGACATTGCGTGGTATTTCGCTTCGGAGTGGTTCGGATCGAGCAATGAGTGACTCAACAATTTTACATTGCAAGAAAAGCCACGACGTACTGGCTCTTTGCAGTGTCGAAGCTATAAAAATGACGCAGCGCTTTTGGATTCAGAGCATTATTCGTCCAAACCTAGTCAATGCTAAGCGTGTCATAGTCTAGCGTGGAACCTGATTGGACCTGGCGGCCCGTGGCTTTGGCCTTTAGTCCATCGTAGGATGAGACGAAGTATTGTTAATCAAGCAGCATCAGTTTCGCAACGACTTGGCCTCAGTCTTCCTCTAATACGTTTATTCCGCGATCCGATTTAATCAGTAGCGATAAATGAGCCATAACGATGCGGCTTGAGGGCGTTCGGTCTCCACAGCATGTCATCAACAGTCGTAATTGCTTATCCCCAGCCGCTCGATTAGGGTTCCATGCAGTTTTGCCGAGAGCTGTCTGCTTAGTGGCTATTTTTTCCGAGGGATACTAGACTTCCAAGAATGACAGCAGTGAGCGACGCTGAACCTCGTGGCGCTGACCAGCGGTCATCCGCTGGCGGCGAACGAGCGGTGGCGGTGTGAGGCACGGGCAACTGACAGGAGACTTTACGATCCTGAAATCACGGCAATGACGTCACCATAGTATGAACGAGATCGCTTAGCAACTTTCAGACACCCTGCTCCGAGCACGAGCCAGCTGACTTCTGCAGCGATAAGTGCAAGTGCTTTGACCGCCCGTGCACGTCCAGGGATCAAGTGACGCCACTACACGTGGTGCTAACATAAACCAATTTAATATTTACATAACACTGCGTGTTCGCAGAGTTTCCGTTTTGAACAGTATGACTGATTTTAATATTTGTATCTTACTTTGAATCAGCCTGCTTCGCAAGGAATATTCTTTGGAACCCTCCGTAGTAACTGAAGAATATAAAGATGTCCAGAAAAGTTTGTGAAATTCAGCCCATTCGTGCTCGCCTTTGCTTTTGCTGATCAACCTTTCACACATTTTTCGAACTTCAATCTAGAAAGTACGACTGGCTATTGGTGCATTTGCAACTAATATAGAATGTTTGTGATAGAAGAATTATTTCTAAGACTTACTTCCTGGATGTAACTCTGATTTAGGAGAGACTAAATTAGACTAGATAAATTTAAAGGGGCAATGAAACAATTTTTATTCTTTCAGTAAATGCCACTGAATATAAATATTTGACGTTCAAAACCTGCGAAATAAGCGTCATTTTGTTTTTAAAACTAGAAGTAGACGTTGCGGAAAAATTGAGAAGAAATAGGCTGCATTCAATCCCCTATCTCGCAGCTAGAACAAAAGACTGCCTGATCTGGTGCCGGTTATATCCTGTTAAAGTTTATCATAGCCCGCACTGGGGTTGGCAAAGCACAAGAAGCATGTTGAGTTAAAGACAATGTTAGGTTCGGCTGTTATTGTCAGTGCCCTAACTGTACACGAGCAACTGCCCGAATGCTCGCCGAGGGCAGAGGTATTGGTTCTCACGAGCCCACATTAAGTGCTCATGAAGTACTCGTGACAACTTTATGAGAAATTCACTATTGTCACCATACGGTCATCTTTGTGCTGCGTTAACTCTGCAATCTTCATTACAACGTCACCAAAATTTGCGATATAGAGAATAAGTGAAAAGAGTTCGCGTCCATCCTTGAAATTACACATCGACAAAGAAACTTCTTGCTCTGTGGCGTCAGTTGCGAGTAGACTCGTGCTCGGGTTTCTCTGGTGCCATTAAGTCTTTACAAAGTGAGAAATATTCCAACCCGACATCCTTTCACAGCCTCTTTAAACAGACCCTGTCCTTCACTGCAGCAAAAGGGCGCCAAACCTACCGGTGACGTAAAAGACACACGGCGTTCAAACTATAGCTCTCGTCACCTGACTATAGGGTCCTACAGTGTTGGTGATAACCCGTTACATGTAACGGCGTTACAGGTAACGCGTTATTGCTTTAGTTACCGAAATAGTGAACTTGTTACGTTTTCAAGACCGAAACGGATAACGTACTTATGCTAATTATCTCCAGTAACGGCTAACGTAGTTACGTTAGTGGTTGCATCTTCTTGAGACTTAAAAAGAAATTACATTTCGAATTTTCTTAGTGTTTTTAGGCGCCATATCACATAAACTCTTGCATTCATCCTACGTACCTACAACATCTTGCCTCCCCTTCCTCCACGCAAACATTGCACTTAAAAAAAAAAAAGAAACGCCCACGCCCCTTGTTCCGGTGTCGAAAACGCTGTCGCCGTCAATAGGAGGCAGCAGGGTGGAAAGACGCCATCCAAAAGTAGCGCAAGGTAATGTGCGTTATTTTTTATTGGCAACGGCAACGTGACCCTTTTATTTTTACGTAACGTAGACCGGTGGCGCGTTGCTTTATTTCCAAATACAGAGTAATCTATTTCCTCACTTTTTTTTTTTCTTCTGTAACGCCTAAAACACTGGTGCTCTAGAGCGCGCATCATACGATGAATGAAACTCAGCTGAATCACCCTTCCTTTCCATCTCCTGTTGAAGCTGCGGGCAACGGCGCAGCGGCCTTAGCTTATCTGACTAGATAATGCCATCACTGTGTTATTGTCTTCGCATCGTCATGGGCGGGACTGCCACTTTTCACGTCAGCGGCAAGGAAATATTGATGGACATTCCAAAATCTCCTTTTTTAAATAAAAGAAAATATTTGTTGACTTTAGACGTCCAATTTTGAGAACTGCAATGAAAAATGTATACTAAAGAAGTAATATAAAATTTAATAATTTTTTTTTTGCCGATTTGTAAACCAAGTGTAAGAATTATGCGTACGCATATTGACCAAGGCTCGATCGCGATAAAGACGGGAACAATGTAACGGCAACTCCCTTTTAAAGGGAAGCTGAAGAGCTTCTGGATAAAAAAGTGAGTAAGAGGTGAATTTAAGCGGATTTTTGTCCCGTGAATTTAAATATTACGAGCATTTGAGCCTAACTTATCAAAAGACGCGAGAAAAACCGAAAAGCTAACCGCTGGGTGTGACGTCATACCCGGAAGATTCAGCAGCATTGCGTGTGCCGCTTGTGAGGGAACACGTGCAGCGTTTTTGAATGCTCGGGGAAGGCCTGGAGAAGGGGGAGAGATGTTGAAATATATGTACAGGGTGTCACAAAAAAACATTTACAGGGTTCTTTTTACCGCAAAAATAAACTAGGCATCGCCGAACGCTCATTCTCCGCCCAAAGGTAGCGCTAGAGGTCACAACCAGATGTCAAAGTTTCAGCCCGATCCAATACCTTTTTCCAAAGTTATTAGTGATTTTCTGAAAACTTCAATAGGAAAATGAAGCCCATTTTTGCCCGTTTTCGGTTTCTGGTGCCATAGAGCCCCATGTATTCGAAAACTCCGTCGGCTGCCATTTTCCCATTGAACTTTTCAGAAAATCACTTATAACTTTTGAATAAGGTATCGGATCGAGCTGCAACTTCGGCATCTGGTTGTGACCTCTAGCGCTACCTTTGGGTGGAGAATGAGCGTTCGGCAATGCCTAGTTTATTTTTGCGGTAAAAGAACTGTGTAATTTTTTTTTGTGACACCTTGTATAGCGCGTCACGACTCCCTCCTCCCACAGAAAGCGCCGGGAAGAAGGCATGGCTTCAACTTTATATTGAAAGTGCTGTTGTAGCCACTTGGTATATCCATCTCAAATATAATTTTGATGTTCGTGATCGTAGAGGCGTTTTTATTTCTCGCTCTCTCAAATACAGAACCACTTCAGTTTTCCTTTAAGCATTTGTACTAAAAGAAGCGAAGGCAATACTTTAAAAAATTCCCATTGGAAAAAAAGAAAAATTTGTCAAGAAGAGAATGCTGCGTGATCTTCGCGGGGTGAACGAATGTTTGCGAACGCAGTGTGTGCATAAGCGCAGCGAAGGGTTACTCGGTGGACTCGGTGTTCGATGAGCGCGGCGCAAAGCCCCACTGGGGACAGAGAAGAGGGGTGGTTCCTGCATTTCAATTGCCCGCGAGTGCAGTGACCGTCCCGGTTGCGCAATCTTTCCCGACAAAAGGGAGGCCGGCGCGTGATAGAACTTAATGCTGCGGTAGTTGGGATCCCCGACGTCCCAGTTCCAGGGACCTCCTCGGGGAACAATGGCGATCCTTTCGAGGAGTTTTCAGTCTGCGTGTTGTTTGTACGTGCGAGCTGGCTCTGTGTGGCTGCCTCAATTATGGGGGTTCCTGTAATCGATATTCACTTTAAGGCGAGAGCCGTTATTGGCGAGGTTTCGCACCAGATCCCGTGTGTGTGTCTGGTGTACGTCGTTTCCCGCTAAAGTTAACGGGAAAATGTCTCCGACAAATATAGCGAAAACGTCTCCCGCTAAATTTAGCGGCAAAGTTCTTCGCTATATCAAGCGTGAATTTAGTGTCACGTAACGTCATGGCGCCGCGGGACGTCACCCTGTCACATGACCACAGGCCGCCGAATTTAGCGGGAGGTAGGCCCGTTGAATTACTTCAGGAGTTTATCCGTTGGACATGGCGAAGTAACTGCTTGCGGCAATGTGCAGCACCTCAGCAGTCTCCACAGTTGGTGCTTTTTGATTGTCTTCATGCAGAGGGAGAGTGCATTTATCAACGAGCCTCTAAACAGCATTCCAGAAGTGCGTTAGCGGAAACCATAAAATGTGCATACTTCCTATAAGCTCCCGTGAAATGCGCCACATAGTTGTGAGCATATTATAGCGCTAACATTTCGATTTGTCTTGCGCTGCTACATCCGAAAGTTAGAACTCCTACAATATTTTTTTAGCTGCGGAGGCATAGTGAACAGAACAGCGCACAGAAAGACAAGAAGCAACTCGCCCAGCTTACCACACTTCTTGAGTTTATCTGTGGAGGCTTTCGGTAGAAGCAATCTTAATGTAACCAGACTTTATTATAGGGAGAGAAAGATGGAGGTATTCAAACCACCTGCAAATTGCCGCTTCGACATAGCGGGAAAAGAACAGACGGGGGAAAGCCTTTGACGTATCTACACCAGTAAACTCGTTGTAATGAAGCCTAATGCTATGTGCCCGTGCCCATTTGTTCAACCTGTAAGTAAGTGTCTCGTCTTCTAGTTTATAGTACACCCACCGTCGCCCGGCAGCTCAAGTGGAGATCCTGGTGTTCCCAGACTGATAGGTGTCAAGTACTGTAAACACGACGCCGTTGGAAATTCAATTAGCGCGGAAACATTATATTTACACGCCGTGAGTCGTGAACTTGACATGTTACATTCATTGTTCATTTGCGCTATTAATAATGATTATAAGTCCTTGGAATTCTGGAATGTCATGGGTAAGCACTGATCCATAGCTAAGTGGGCGTGCGTGATGATTAAACCCGAGATCTCGTCGTATTCCAGCGTGCTTTCGAATTTTGCTGTGAGGTCTACTTCAGCAATCAAATTTAGTACCTTCTATCCAAGTGTTCAAGTTAGGTCTCTAGACATCTTCCTTTGATCTTCTCCAGACATGGAGAGCTCGACAACATTCTTTGTCATGGCTTAGAATAAGAATTTTTACATCTAATTTTTCCACGTATTTTTTGTTGCGTGCCAGAGCCTTTTATGGTATTTTTGACAAGTTGTAACACAAGGAAGCACTGAGCTTCGTAGTACTCTAACGATCATATACGATAATTATCTTGATTGAAGTGCCTCTCTTCACCAACGTGTTTTCTCAGATAAAAAAAAAATAATCTCAGCTGTGTTCTTGTATTGACCAGAGGTGAGTATTCAATTGCCGATACTTAATTCATTTCTACGGTTTATATACGTTTCACTGATCCTTCTAGCAGCGATAATAATTGAAGCCAACTTTGCAGAAAGGATTTTCTGCTGATGCAGCTATCTAGATAATCAATAGGAACTACAGAACAAGATGGACGTTTTCCTATGATCAATAAACACATACACACACGTGCACACACAGAAACACACACACGTGCGCGCGCACACACAGACAGACAGGCCCACACATAAAGACCTTAAAAGGACATAAATTGATATTAAGGCGCGTCAACGAATTAGCTGATTTGTCATAAACTTGAAATATACCATACCAAAGTTCGCTGTAACATCAGATGAGATGCGTCTGGACCTATTACGTCACGCACTAGGTCCAGACGCATCTATATTGCGTCCACTTTAACGGTGAATCTACGAATTTCTCATTGAGTCGAGCAATGATTTTTTTGTCCATGATTTGGTGAACGAGAAACATAATTACTGTACTGGAAGAGACACTTTGAAGTTGTGTTCCATCAAAAAAACCAAGAAAGTGTTCTGCTGACATTTTTATGAATTTCACACAATCAGCTCAGTCAACATCTATAAATAATATTTGGTACAGCAAGGAAAACGGAAATAAGTGCCACTATCGCGCGAAAAAATAATAATCGAGGCATGTGTATGTATCTAACAGATATATTATTATATATACTTACGAAACAAAAAAGAGGTTTCTTTTATGGAGGCAGCCCCGCAAGGACCAGCATGAAGTGAGGAGTGTGTGAGCACTCGAGCGTTGAGACTCGCTGTCCAAAAGTCGGGTGGTTGCGAACGGAGGGAATAAGTGAGGTTGGAGTGGTGGGTTTCTGCTACGGCTCATTGACCAAAGTCTAGAGAAGACAGGAAGGGGAACAGTTGAAAAGTTTGAAACTTTGCTGTTCCAGAAAATTGCCAAGTTTTCTTTTTGTTTTTTTGCTTTTTTCTTTTGTGCTATGTCACTGGGTAAATTTGTTTAAGAGTCATTTTGAGGGATTGGGGTGGAAATAAAAATATGTAGCTGTTTGCTGGCACATGGCCGCCGTTTTCAAGTCTTTCATTCTTTCTAGATAAGATGTGGGTGTACTACTACAGAAGCCGGCGCGCTGCTGTTAATAGCATTTTTGGCAGCAGTAATTCATTTTGTCGCTTGGCACGTTTGAAGTGCTTTTGTTTCAAACAATTATGGAGACAGTAAGTAGGTTGATTTGGGCATACGTACGGGCGAAAAAAATTATATAGGAAACATTCTAGATCTGAAAGGAGAAATGAGAAGAATAACAAAAGTGATTTGGCAGATGGAATAGAACTAGAACAAGAGATAACTTTGGTAAATTAGTATATAAAATTAATTAATTTAGAATCGCAACTACTTTGCCCCAGAAAGGTTTTTTTTTGTTTATTTCTCTCCAAGCAAGGGGAGGAAGGGAGGTAGAGAAAAAAGCTGCCTTTGCAGCTTGACGAGGCCTCTACCTACCTTTACAGTACAGCGCAAAACAGGACATCTGCCAATGCACATGCAGAACCAAACAAATTCAAAATAAACACTTGTACCATATTTAACACGATTGAAAAACGAATACTATAGTTACATCAAAAAAGGACATTTTCACACAATGTTCCTCACTCATAAACGATATCACTCTCCACCAGGAGTTCTTTAACATTTCTCTTGGAAATCGGAAAGGAACACTGAAAGTTTACCTTTTCTTCAATTTTGTTTAGCAAGGAAAAAACTTGATAATCCAATTGTTGCTTGCCATAATTGGTTCTTACTTGGTTTTTTTTCCAGATATTTGTTCTCAGTGCATGATCTGAGCTAACATTCTTCGGGATTAGGTATAGCTTCTCTTTTTGGATAAACTGAACTAATTTAAAGTAATATATTTTATTAGCCTTTAGCATAGTGAATGTTTTAAACAGTGGGTCCGTACGCAAGTCTCGCCAGTTACCCTGAAAATTGTCGAGCATGCGAAGTATTCGTTTTTGAAAGATTATTATTTTATTATAGTTCATCATAGGTGTGGTACCCCATACCAATGCACCGTATGATATTTTTGAGTAACATAAAGAATAATATAATTCCTTTTTTAACCATGGAGGTAGTAGTTTATGAATTCTATATATACATCCTATTGATTTAGATAGTTCAGAACAAAGGTTTTGTATATGCGTCGACCAGTTGAAATCTTCATTGAACCATATGCCTAGGAATTTTTTATCTTTGACCTGCCCTAAAGGTATTCCATCAAAATTAATAAATATAGAAGTTTTGTCTTGCTTGTTAATTGGACGAAATATTATGTATTTAGTTTTTTTAGCATTAAGTTGTAAGTTGTTACGCTTAAGCCAGTTAGCCAGCTTCTCCAAATATTCGTCGGCCAATATTTGTAATGTATCTTTAGACCGTGCTTTGAAGAACGCGTTTGTGTCATCTGCGTACATAATTAGTTCTGGGGAATCCTGCATGTTTGCCATATCATTTACATAGATAAGAAATAACAGAGGGCCTAAAATGGATCCCTGCGGCACTCCGTGTAGTACTTCTAACTTATCAGAGTCTGATTTTTCTAAATGCACATATTGATATCGATTCTTTAAATAACTTTCAATTAGTTTTAATGCCACGCCACGTATCCCATAATATTGAAGCTTAATCAGTAAGATATTGTGCTGTATTGTGTCGAAAGCCTTTGTAAAGTCTAAAAACAAACCTAATGTATAAAATTTATCTTCAATATTCTGATAATTTTGTCTTTTATGTGAAGTAGAGCTTGTTCTGTAGATTTTTGCTTTTGAAATCTATATTGTGCCACATTTATTACATTATACTTACAAAAAAATGCTTCTAATCTAGTATAAATTACATTTTCAAATATTTTGGAAAAAATTGGCAGAATGGAAATCGGTCGATAATTGTACCAACTATTTTTTTCCCCCGCCTTTAAATATTGGTCTAATTCTAGCAGTTTTTAACGCGCTCGGTAATATTCCTGTTAGTAGCATCCTATTGATTATGTATGACAGAATGTGACTAAGTGATTGTGAGGCACGTTTCACTGGAACAGATTTAAAACCGTCAATACCGGCGAATTAGATTTAGTAAATTGTTAAAAGTAATTAATTAAAATAGTGCATCATTATCATAATTTAACATATAATTACTTCGCCATTACTTTTTTTCGGAGAGTTACTTGACGCCAATGGTGCTGAGGTGTTAGAATATTTGCGCAATGAGATGTATTTATTTCTTGTGAAACCGATAGAAATTCATTAAACAGCATTGTACAGTCGTCACATTTCGTGCTTTTTTTCATCTACTTCAGTAGTGATATCATAAAGGAGCTGAGTTCTCAGTATGGCATGCATTAGTTATGTTTCTATTTTGCAACATTACCTTGATTTCATGGCAGTTTTAAGTAAAAAAAAATTGCAGTGGCTTAGCTCGGCTATGCCAGGATATACGTAGTGTAAGCTTAGGTTCAGCTGGTTATTGTTAGCTTTCCTGGTTGGCTAGGATTAGCTTGATTATCATGCTTACTGCTGCTTCAATGACACACACATGGTATACGCATTATGTGACTACTTCGGGATCCGATGAGTTAAGCTTCTCCACTCTTCTGCGCCGCTGAGCAGCAATTTCGCTCTCCTTCTCCATGGCTATACCACACTGGCAAACGCCCAGCTATATGTATAGAGCTTTTCCGTTTACTCTCGCCTCCGACCGCCAAGTAGGCATATCCGGTGTGGGCGACGAAAAAATATCAAAACGTTTCAACCCGCAAATAGTAAAAAACTAGAGGGGAGGCAAAACGAGAATGTGTGACGGTTACGCTTATGTCCTAAATGTCTTCTATTGGCGTGGCGACAACAAAACAATGTTTTCGCCCATACTACAAGTGACGACAATTCAAGATGGCGGCGCCCTTGCGAAAAAGGTCAATAGGAACTGACTACGGTGACGGGGCCCCTCACTTTAGAAACTGCACTACGGTGACGGGGCAACAGCAACCGATACAGATGTCCAATGGATTGCCCATTCCAGAAGTGCCTCGTGGCGCTGTGAGGACGTCCTCGGCTTCAGGAGCTGGGGGTCGGCGGTCGGCGGTTCGAATCGCGTTCTGGCCGATTATTTTTTTTCAGTGATATCAATGCTCCTCGCGCATGCGCAGCACAACTCTCCAGGAGCCACGCGAAACTGCTCAACCTCGGCCAGTGTAGCTTACGCTACAAAAATGAAAGATCTAGTGTAAGTAAGCCGGTAAAAGTTCAATAAAAGCTCGGGATCTCAATTACTATAAGAATAACCGACAGGATTCGTTAGAGGGGATTAATGTGTTGATCACTGACATATGGTTTAGATTTGTTTTTCTTGCACTCTGGCAATAGAAGGTACACTCGATTTATGCTGGGTATCGCGGCACTGTAGATTTGACAGCTGAACAGCTATTCACCCACGTTAGGTACCCTGATGCTTACTCAGCATTTCTAAGTTATACGAGCTTTCCGATTGGAAATCAGGCAGACCCTCAGTGTAGTTCGCCTGTCAGTGACTATAGAACGATGCTCCAGCGTGATATATTCACACCCCCAAAAAATAGTTGTGATTTAAATTTTGCAATGGCTGGGGATATGTATAAATAAATTGCAACTACGAATACATTAAGCCTCAAGTAATAAGTCCACTAAAAAGTTACTTGAAAAATATGTTAATTAGAGGAATTCAACCATTGTAACACAACTTGTTCATACGATACACGAACTTGCGGTTGTCATTGATATCGGCGGACAGACAGATGTTATCTTTTTAGATTTTGCGAAAGCGTTCGATCGCGTCTCCCATGACAAACTACTGCATAAGTTACGCTACATCATCAGTAACGAGAACATATTACGATGGTTTATTCCTATCTTACTAACCATGCGCAATGTGTTAGTGTTGACTCTGTTTTTTCCCCCGAGTCACCCGTTTTCTCGGGGGTGCCCCGAGGCTCGGTGCTTGGGCCGCTTTGGTTTTTAATTTTTATTAACGATTTGAAGATACACCAGCCCAATTTACCAAGCCAACTTTTTGCTGACGATTGTGTTCTATTTGCTAGGGTAAACAACCCGTCTGATCAGGAAGATTTAAATTACTGCCTATCTTTGGTTCATGCATGGTGCTTAAAATGGAATATGGTTCTGAACTGTAAAAAGTGCGTTCAAATGGCAGTGACACGGAAGAACAACCCTTTGTTTTTTACATATTCTATCAATGAAGTACCACTCGAGACTGTTAAACAATATCAATAACTCGGAGTTTTAATTACCTCTGATTTGTCATGGAGTGCACATATTGAGTTTATAGCTGGTAAAGCAATGCACCAAATAAATAAATAAATAAATTATAATTGAACCACTACTCAAGTCAGGGAACGGACATAATTCAGCTAGGATTAGAGGGATTCTGAAAACTTCATCATAATGTTTTTAATGACCGTTGTAGTGGTTCTAACAATATAAGCTTCTTCAAAACTGGAACAGTTTTATAAAATATTAAACAGATATCTATGCAGAATTTAAATAGTTCCCACGTAATGCAAAAAGAGTTTCGAAATTAATAAAAAAGTATCATTAAGCTAATCGAAATTTAATGAGAGTATACTCTCAGAGGAATTTACAGTCCTTTTATACATGTACTAAAAACAGAACTACTTACAAGACATGCTGATACACGTGAAATACAATAGCCATTAAAAGTGATATAAATAGCTCATTGAATTCCAACGTCTTGGTAAAAACACTCCGATGTTTGTGTTTTTGCTCTTGAACAAGTCTTTTAATTGCTTACAATTCGAAGACTTATTCATTAAGACAAGTTGTAACCTCAAACATTACGATTTAACTTTTTTATTCATCACTTTGTTTAGACACCCTGCTTGTTCATGCGAAGGAGTCTTTTGAGGCTAGAGTATACCTAACCTTTGCTTTAGATAGTCTTTCGTATACCACCACGCAATATTTAAGTCCGCTCAAGCGGGTTTACATGGTTATGGTTTATCGAAAGTCATGTTTTCTGCTTTTTTCCCGAGCTTGAAAGATGAAAATAATAACTTATAAAAACACACAAAAATAACATTTTCAATGGTGCTATGTTCAGAAATGCTTCAGTCACATTTGATGCCCTCGTTTCTCGTAGCAGAACAACCTGCGCAATCAAAGCACCTGTCGTAATAAAAAAAATTCATGAAATCGAGTGATCTGTTCTTGTACATTCGATATTAGGTACAATCAGCGACATACTAAGAATTTAATAAGAACATCGCCCCCATCACGAGCTTTCCCGTTTACTGAATTCTTAGCCTGCCACCGACTATTGAATGAAATTAAAAACTAGTAAGTTTGCGCTCAGAATGGGGGACTTCTTATGCTTCCCAAAGTCAACTTAGACCTCGTAAACCCCCCTCCTCCTCCTTTTTTTTCCTTTATTATTTTTTTTTTAGGGAAGCATAGCAGCAGTGGGCGAAGCTAAGAGTTTTGGAGTAATCTAATTTAGACAAACTTTCAGGTTTGTCCCCCACTACGTAAAATAAATACTCTGAGGATGCCCGAACTGCAACGTACATTTTATTGAGATACTGTTTATGTAAATTAAAAGGTTCATGGTTTATTCAAAAGTTCCGGCGAACCCTGTTATGCAGCACCTGATACCACTTTTGTATATAGCTCTCTGCTTGTAGCTCCAACATCCCACTGAGCAATCAATCAAGTGCCCGATACCTAAATGTAGGCGGGAGGGCGCGAGGCTTCAATCTGAGGAATTTAAGAATTAATTCGCCACATCGGAAGAAACGCTTTCTTTTTTTTTAGAGCGCAGCTCTTAGGCGCCCGTTTCCGGCTTAAGCGGCGTCGGCGTCGGCGTCGCCGTCGGCGTCGGCGTAACCGCGCGGTGCATTAAGGGTAAATTTCCCCGCTAAATTTAGCGGAAAAATTTTTCCGCTAAATTTAGCGCGAAAATTGTTCCCCTAATTCTAGCGGAAAAACTTCCCCGCTAAATCTCGCGGAAACATTCTCCCTCTAAATTTAGGGGGAAAATTCCCCCGCTAAATCTAGCGGAAATTTTCCCACTAAATCTAGCGGAAAAATTTCCCCGGTAAATTTAGCGGAAAAATTCGCCCTAAATCTAGCGGAAAAATTTCCCCGCTAAATCTAGCGGAAGAATTCCCCCGCTAAATTTAGCGAAAAAATTCCCCCGCTAAATCCAGCGGAACATTTTCCCCGCTAAATTTAGCGGAAACATTTCGCTGCTAAATTTAGCGGAAAAAGTCGCCCTAAATCTAGCCAAAAAAATTTCCCCGCTAAATCTAGCGGAACAATTTCCCCGCTAAATCTAGCGGAAAAATTCCCCCACTAAATCTAGCGGAAAAGCTTCTCCGCTAAATTTAGCGCAAGATTTTCCCCTAAATGGGAAGCGAGCAGGAGAGGAGGAGGAGAATAGCCTCCTCTCCGTACCTTCCCTTCCTCCTCTTCAAGAGCTGCGCTCTAATTCGGCGTTACAGGGAGTTGTAAACGGTTTTTTTTTTAGAGCGCAGCTCTTAGGCCCCCGTTTCCGACTTGAGCGGCGTCGGCGTCGCCGTCGCCGTCGCCGTCGGCGTAACCGCGTGGTGCATGATGGGTAAATTTCCCCGCTAAATTTAGCGGAAAAATTTCCCGCTAAATCTAGCGGAAAATTTTCCCCGCTAAATCTAGCGGAAAATTTTCCCCGCTAAATTTAGCGGAAAATTTTCCCCGCTAAATTTAGCGGAAAATTTTTCCCGCTAAATCTAGCGGAAAAGTTTCCCCGCTAGATTTAGGGGAAAATTTTCTCCGCCCCCCACCCCTCGAGGTCACGTGCCACGTGACCCCCAGGCCACGTGACCCCCCCCCCCCCCCGAGTTCATGTGACCCCCCCCCCCCCCGGCGTCCCTTCCCCTCCTCCTCAAGAGCTGCGCTCTATTTCGGCGTTACAGGGAGTTGTAAACGGCTTTCATTTTTTTAACTGTGGTTTTACTTGCTTTAGAAAGACAATGTCACAAATGGCACGGAGGAGGCGTTAATGGCGTGATAGCAACCTAGTAAACTAAACACGCCCACGCCTTTCCATGCGGTTGGCATACTTCAGGCTAAACTAACGTAATCTTTTAGTTGGCATGCACATGGCTCTAAAATGTACAACATGACTTTCACCAATTATAAATTAATATTTTGTGCTTCTGATTGAATTGCAAGTACTTTTATTGAATTTCGAGCTCTTCTAGTGGGTCTACTTGATTAGAATATAAACACAAGCGTTTAGAAATGCCGTGTCAGAAGCCTTTTAAATGCATTGATATTTGTACTTTCATTATGTAAAATCATTCAAGTGCTACTGAAAGCCCTACATTTTTTTTTTATTTCCAAAATAGTGGGAATGACCCTTAAAATTTAAAAAGTAAAAACTGAGAACTTTGTTACGCTAAAAAATATTTTGATGTTTCCGTTGAAGTCTATGGCGTATATGGTGAACTTGCACCTCTTTACCTTTCCTCGTTGCCCCAGAGCGGAGGTGTGGTAACACGATAATATGGAAGCTTCATCTCGGTCTCGCGCTGGCTACATGTCCCTAACCGTTTTCGTCCTAGAGAATCGATTGGGTTTCAAGAAACAGCATTTTATGGCCCTAAACACAACTTGGCCGAGCACCCGATAGTATATAAAAGCCCGGAAGAAAAAGATAGCGCAACTTTTCCTGCCTCTGCTGCTACTCATCTGAGTCTTGAAGGAAACAGCAGTGGGAGCGCTACCCCCGTTCCAGACGCCTACTGTAGTCCTGGATTTCGTAGGTTGGTGTCGTCTTTATTTGGAAAAAATGTCCATTGGTGAACATGGTGATCTGCAGTCTTACAGTGAGCACTCAAAAAAATGAGCCCAAACGAGCATTTGCCAGGCCGGCAAAAGGGCGACACATGGTGCTGAAGTCACGCCATCGCAGCAAGATCAATATTGCCTGGTGTGTGCCATTTTCTAACACACGCGAGGTGGACAGACAGAAACCGTCCACGAAGCATGCTTTCCGATCGCCGCTGTTCTGCCTCAGTCTTTCGCCGGCCATACATGAGTGTGCATTTGCTTGATCGTGTAGAGCAGCGATATCAGCTTTTAAATACGATAGCTTTTCTTTCGGACAAGGCGCGGTCCTTGTCTTGAGAGGTGCTATTGCCTTGTGAGGGCATTCCAGCTATTCTTTGTATTTGATTCGCTGCTTAGTATCGATTAACATGGCTGGAACTCCGGAGTCACTCCTGGCCACATATATGCAGTTTAACGGTATACAAAAACATAATACTAAAATAAAAATAAAAAAAAACATTCAGTGCTGATTGATTTTAATCAAGTTTAAACATTTATCCTTTGTTCTCATGAGCATCCATAATCTTTGCATTAACTTATAGATATTATTTTTCTTTGTCGTTATTCGCTGAAACGGCACAGGGGTAAAGCAAACGAAAAAGCGATGGAACATATATCCAGGAAATGCAGCTATTTTGTAGACTACGAAAATGGGTACGACGAAGCTAGAGTTCCCCGGGTTCAAACATGAATATAAAATATCGAATTTTTAAGGAGTCCATGATGTTGTCAGTGGTATCTTTTTATCGGTGCCGGTGCCATATTTTATGTTACTGTATAGTAAACCGGTTGGACGTAATGGTGACTTTATACTGGCGAAAAAAATCGCTGCAGCCGAAGCGAATTCAGTGGTGGCGGAAAACAGGAAGTATTTACATCTATCTCTGCCAGCAGCGGCCGTTTTCCCTCGAAGCGTCGCATCTGCATAAAATTTCTTGTTGTCTGCTGCTGTCGGCCACTCTCAGCAAGATCTCGGTGTCGCTCGTAGTACGCCCAGTTCGAGTAGGCTCAATTCACCTTGTTGACCCAGGATCGTGGACCGCCGCGCTCGTTTCGCACATAAAAGAGACCGCGCGAAGATGCTCAAGTTTTAGTGCGAAAAAAAGAAGACAACGACTATTCCGTGTTTCCTACTTGGTATGTGGGAGAACATGCAGCCCAAACAAAAGAAGCAGTTGTGCACCGTCGGCGGTAGAGTCTCCCCAAGACCGCGAGAAAAAAAAAAAAACAAAGACACGGGCGCTCTGCCATCTTTCTTGCCTTCGCGTGTTAATCAGGTGAATATTTCCCTAGCCGTGGACGTTGCTGTCATTGCTAAAAGCAAACAGGAAGAAGACTCCCTCCCCGCTTCGCCCCGCACCTCAAATAAACGTACGACCCTTTGTTTCATGTGGATTCTTCCCGCATGAATAGCTGACCTCGTTTTAGGGATCCGTTGATTCCACTTCGTTCCTTCGTCGTTTCACTGTTATTTCTTGTGTAGTAGAGAACTGTGGTGTTCGAAGGAAGTGTGCTTCGTTCAAGCCGGCGGTAGTTTGAATGGTGCCGAACTACAGCGTGCCGGACGAAGTCGCTCGTCTCTAAGTGGTGCATTCTATTCAATATAAAACTCGAATAACCGCCACACGAATTACGTTGCGTTGTGAGGTCCTTACGTTTCATAAATTCGTTAGACTTTTTTTAAAGAGGCGACGGAGATTGAACATAGATATGGGCAATCATGTTAGCTATACGATCAAGATTTTCCAAGATCACGACTATTCATTTCCCGTGCGCCTACTTACTGTGTAGCAGGAGATGCAGAGCACACCAAACAAGCCGCGATCCGTTGGCAATGGTGTTTCATCTATGCTGCAAAAATACTGAGAGTGCATGCTGTCTCCTTCCTCGTTCTGGCCGGTGAATGTTTATTGGGCCGTGAGCGACGCCATTGGTATATAAAAAAAAAAAAGAAACGGAAGAACGTATTGCGCAACGCAACTTCCGGCAAACGCTTATTGGCTTGCGTTAGGCGAAACGCTTTTCATGACAGAAAAAGTGGTTCCCGGACCGATCCAGATTTTCCGCCAGTCATGAGCGGGTTTGGCCACTAGGCTCCAAATTCCGCTCGTCGCCGGCACAGATCCGGTCGTGAATTTGCAAGTGTAAACAAACTATAAGGGCCGACTAACTGATTAATTCATCTTGCATTGTAATGTGAATGAGTTCATTTATTTTGGACGCGTATTTCAGAGCGCAGCTCTTAGGCGCTCGTTCCCGTGTTTCGGGGCGTCGCCGTCGACGTAACCGCGCGCTGCATTTTGGGACGTCACAGACCTTTACACCAATTTAATTCCCCACTAAATTTAGCGAAGAAATTGATTGGTATGTAGGTCTGTGGCATCCAATAGTGCTACACTGTGTATTCAGTTTCCTCCCTAAATGTAGCGGTAAAACTGACGTCACATGATCTCAACACCAATTCAGTTTCCCCGCTAAATTTAGAGGGGAATTGAATGGGTATTAAGGTCACGTGACGTAAATTTCTTTGCTAAGTCTGGCGGAGAAACTGAATTTGTTCACTGGTGATGGGACATGAAGTCATGTGACGTCATTTTCCCTGCTAAATTTAGCGCGGAAACTGATTTGGTGCTTAGGCCGCGTGGTGTCAATTTTCTAGCTAAATTTAGTGACGAAACTGTGGAAGGAGGAAAGGTGATGAAGGAGGAGGAGGAGAGGAGGGTTCTCCGTACCCTCCTCCTTCTCCTCTCCTCCTCCTTCTTTCTCCTCCTCTTCATTCCTCTTCCTCCTCCCCCATTTCTATACCCTCCCCTCCTCGTATTCCTTCTCTGTACCCTCCCCCTCCTCCTTCTCAATATCCTCCCCATCTCCTTCCTACCGTCCCCCTCCTCCTCTGTACCCTTCGCTCCTCCTCTTGCGTACCCTCCCGTCACAGTATATCGCAAAATCAAAATACCTGAAGAGCTGAACTCTAATCTCGCAGTACAGGGATTTGTAAACGTTTTTCAATCTTTTCCGTGTAAAGTTGATTGTCAGAAATAGGAAGAACTATGAAATATATATAAAAAAAGTATTTATTTCCCGCAACTGCAGAGGACTAAGCGAAATCCCTAGACAGCCGATGCGATAACGCTAATTGCCGCTTATTAATAAAGAAATATTTATTTTATTTTTTACAAATTTCTTTTCAAATTCAGTTTCATTCATATCCTATAGAAATTTCTAAAAATCAAAATAAATTACTTAATCTTCTTAAAGCAGATTATGCTGGTCGTGATCAAAGTGAACTAAACATATACGGCAAAAATTAAGCGAATTCATTATTTTTTGAACATTTCTTGCGCCTTTGATTTGTATTGCGTGCAGCGCTCTTTTATTTTTGTTCTTCACTCCAACAAAGTCGAAGAAAAATGTAGGCCGAAAGATTCTTTTTTCTTTGAAGATTATACGCGTTGTTTTTGTATTTCTGTTACCTTCTGATGTCGGAAAGGTGTCTATGTCCACTAGGTGCACTACACGATCAGACTCTAGGCGCGCTTACCGCACAACACATTCGATTTAGAAAATAGTCAATGAAACTTGATATAATAAAAGAGCAGTGAGATCAATTTTTATTGAGGACTGCAATGGAGACATTCCGCTACATTTGATGTGCACGCTACAAGTGGCAGAACGGGCAGGAGGTGGTATGACAGAAGAGGGTTTAGAACGCGTTGCCTAAAGTCCTGTAGCCGCTTCCCAGTCTATCAAATGAGCCCCGCAACTCAGCAGATAACAAAAAACAAAACTGCTGAATTTGCTTTGACAGGTTGCGAACGGCGACAGGAAATGCGCAACGGGCAGGACAAGAACAAAAAGAAGCAAACACGAAGTTGACTTTGGAAAAGATTCTTGTTCAAAATTTAGCCGCTGCTGTGATGGAAGGTAAACCCTCTAGGAAAACACCTCACTATAATAGTACCATAGTTTTGGTTCACAATAAGTCATTTCTTACATTCTTAACGAGAAAACAGTGCTGAGTTCATTTCTACCTACATTCCTCGAACATTATTCAAGCGTATAATTGAATATTTACGCCATCTCGCAACGTAGCGAACAGGTCAGAACTAGTCTTGTACGAGTTAAGGTGTCTAAAAATGTTTTGATATGGTTAAATGAATAGATAACCAATAAAATAATTTGGTAATTTTACAAATTATTAGATAGTAAATAAGACAATGAAAAAAGCAGGCTTAAATAATATTCAAGTTCACGCTAACAATTACGCTAAAGGTAGGCTTACGACGCGTTGTTCACAAAACCAATCATGGTAGTAATATACTTATTTTCGTTCTTTTCTCTGATAGGCATCTATCACTTAACTTGTGTATTTTAATGCCCATTTTGTAGTATACAAAACTGTGGTCACTCATTAAAAAATTACGTTTTCTTAATTAGTCCTTTTCTTTCCATAAGGCCACTCAATTCAGCTGAGGCTTTCAATGCAACATTTTTTCCCCGGAGATAGACGGCCATACCCGCATGATTCATAACCTTACTCCGCTATCTGAAGGAATTGAGGAGTGTCTCTTAGAGAACAGTTTCATTTGTCACAGTTCTAGGACCGTTCACAAGTGAGTACCTTGACGATCCTTGAGCCCTGTTTATGAACGTTCCCATAATAAAAAGATCCTTGAACGTTTTCCTAAACTGCTTGCTCATTCCGCAGTATATGGCAAAGTTCACAGGGTAGCTCAACATGAGAAAGAAGTTTGTAAAGAGGAGTGTGATGTTCAGGACATAGTACGACACGAACTGGACTTTGAACGCGTTGATGAGCACATGTAAAACTATCGTGACAGCAAGAGGGATCTCCACAGCTAAAAACACGGTCACAACAACGATGAGCATCATGGTAGTGCAGTTGCTGTCCCTGAGCTTCTTGCATTCGCTTTTGCGGTTTTCCTTCAGCAGCTTCATTCTCTTTTCTTGTGCTCGCTTGAGGGCTCTGAACAACAGTATGTTCAGAACGACCAGGACTGTGCAGGGGCCAATGTTCACAAATATGACTTTGAACGCGTAATAGAATATGAAGTAGACTTTTGCTGTAACAATCTGCGTCACCCACTCGGCCACGAGCATTTGGCAACCCCAGTGCGCCTCGCCTCGCCACCAGAAGCGCACGTCAACGAAGACAGTGTCAAAAAAACGTGGCAACTGATGGGCGAAGGCCACAAACGCCACCCAGCAGACAGTTCGTAGCACGCGTGGAACGGTGCACCAGGTGACGGCGATCGTTGGGTGACAGACGTAGAAGTAACGCTGACCAGCCAGGACTAGAGTTAACCATACTGACGCCGTATGGAAAGAGTTGGGAATGACTTCGTTCATGCTGTTGTAGGCGTAGCAGGTGGCCGCCGGTCCAAGCACATTAGCGTAGTTTCCCAGGGTGTAGATGTAGAAGAACCAAGGCGATGGAATCAGCAAGGTCATCATATCACATATGGCCATTCCCAGGAGAACAATGTTGGTGGGCGTGCGCATGTGCCTCTGGGCCAGCACTACCACAACGAACGTGTTGGCAATGATGGTGACCACAAGCAGAGCCGGCATGGCGTAGCCCAGCAGTGGCAAAGCGAATTCGATCGGAGGCCCCCGGTTCGTCAGGTTGACCAGCATCGGCACCTCCTCCGCGTGAGGGATCTGACTGCTCAGGTTGGACTCGGCAGTGAGGTTACTTTCCATCGGGCTTATGATACCTGCACAAAGAAAAGAATATTGCGGAAAGAATATTAGCACGCCTGGCGAATGTTATAAAAAGGGCTCCAGAGCAATGAAACGAGCGTAGTTTGTTAACCTGGAGAATGGAAACTTGAATCTAAAATAAAGACTGACGGAAAACAAAATAAAAAATCTTTGACCTTAATTTATTTCATTTCTGAAGACAAAATACAAAGCTTCCTACATTTGTCTTTTGATCTTGAACGTTTAGAGCGCAAGTATGTGAGTATACATACCATAAAAATGACAACAAAAAAAAAGACGCGATCAAAGAAAACGTTTTGTAGAAGGAACCTTAATGCTCCTGTAGAATCTTCTTAAAATGGTTTCAAAAAGATCAAAACCCTGCAAAGTCTGCTCGTTTCAAGCACTTCTGTTTGTTCTATGTGTACACTCACGTTCCAAACCTGCGAGTCCGTTTAACCAAAATGATGTCCGGTTTCTTTCTATGCATGTTTAAATATTTTTTGGTATATGTTTGAATCGTCTAATTCGCAGTCATAAAGCAGATGGCAAGGAGTTTCGTCTAGCGGCAAGATATTTTGGCTCACAGTATTTGGTACGGAGCGTGTAGGTTTCGGTTGTTTCCGCAAACAAATTAAACAAAGTAACGGTAGTTCATGATTTGGAATTTGTAAAAAGGCCCTTTCATACAAAGTTTACAAAAAGAACCTGAATGTATAACGCTGCGATTCATGCGAATTCTTCTAGCCAGATCATAATCTACTTCGCAACCGTCTTTTTTTTCATTTATTTGTTATACTTTAGCTAAGGGTGTACATGCATAATTTGATGGTGTTATAATTGCTGTGTTTTTAAACACGGCGTATCTTAGGGGCTTGCCGTCTACGGGCCACTAAATTTGCCACGATGAATTGCCTCTAAATAAAAAAATCTGCTTCAATAAAGCGATATTAAAACAAAAAGTTCTGCATTACGGAATTTGTGCGCGACTGCTGCGCTCCAGCTGGTCAGTAATGCAACCACTACAGAGGTGTAATTATCATCAATTATAAAACAATTTGTAACATTAATGTGGATTTTTAACGGATTTTTTAAATATAATAACGCGGTGGAAACTTTCGCCATAAAACGCCAGTAGAGTAGAATATACAAGATGACCAAAGTAGAGACGGCATTTTTTATGCCGTGCTAGGACTACCTACATACGTTGTCTTTGAACCAGATTGCTTCCTTCAACTGAATTATCAAACTGTGTTGATAAAGAAGCAGCCCCAAATTCGGTTATATAATTAGATGACAAGAAACATATATTTAATATACGCTAACAATTTGTTCAGGCAATGATGAATTTAAAGGTTATAAATACCGTACTGGCTTCCATGATCTAAGGAATCCTTCTTCCGAGTTTTTTTTTTCGGGCTAGTACTGCAATTATATTAGCTGCCGAGCGATAATAAGATGTTGGGGACTCACTAAGCCCAAGTTTTCTTTAAGCTTTCTATGCCTATCGCTCTATGGCCACTGATAGCGTAAAAACGCAGGGTTTGGCAAATTATGTTAAAGCTTCTTGTGTCGTAATTTGTTATTGGAGGTCTTACGGGAAATGCCGAAATCTTAATGACTGCGGAACGTTAATAAGTTGCTCGGGACTCGACGCTTCCTGCGCTTTTTAATCTCTCAGTGATTATAGTCATGAAATATAATTAGCATGCATACGGTATAATTTTTCAACTGAGGAAAGTTTAATGGTAACGTGTGTAGGGTTCGGCGGCGCTGTGACGGCATATTTCGCAAGCGCGTACCATAAAGCTATTTTCAAACGTCGATGGGGAAGTTCCAACGCTGCAGCATCGTTTTCAGGACGACTTGTTTTTATTTGTACAATTGCTTTATCTCAAGGAAAGTGAGGCCTAGCATCACCTATGGATGCGCGCACACTCCACCAGACATGAAAACCACCGAATCTGCTCTTTGGCTGCAGGTTGTTTTCGGTGACATCATTTCTAAGGCTAGCTGATTTCACCGCACTACACAAAAATGCGTTTCAGTACATCTGATATCACGGTTAAAGTAACTGTGGGGTGTGTACTTTTAGACTGGGGAAATTTAGTCAGCCTCAATGGGCGGCTGGTGTCTCTACGCTGCAGAAGAGTCATTTTGCCAGTGCAGTACGACTGTTAGCCTGGGCGTGAGTCACGCAGTAGTATTACACGACTAGCACGCCGGCACACTTCATCCAGATCAAAACTGAAAGGATTTTTTTTTATTTTCTTTTTTTTGAAGGACCTCTGACTTGACTCTGCCTTTTTGGTGATGTTCCGTGGGATATTTTTAAGTATAGTTAGAACTCTCAATTACTTCAACAGAGGCCGCCTATTTGATTTTTCTCTGCAATGGACTAAAATGAAGGAATGAATACATGACAGGACTTGCACTTGTAATTCCGAGAATATAATAGACCGGTTTTCACACCCTTATAGAAATACTGCATATAAAAAAAAAAGAAAACGGCCTGCACCGTCTACGCCCGAAATATACTCACATATATGAACACAACGGCCATCTTAAATGGCTCAATCTCCCATGCCAATTAATTTTTACTATGATACACTGTGCCACTGTGTCAAACAATTGAATATTTTATTAGAACTCCGTGCTGGCGCCGGAGCTTGAAATATCGTGTGAGCATGTTCATTTGCAAAATATGTGGCTGACGCATGTGACAGACGCCACTTTAACTGGACAGACGCCAGTTAAGCTGACGCCTGCCCAGTTAAGCGAATTCGAATCTAACAGTACACACAGAGCTGGTCAAAAAATGAGTCCGCTGAAAAAAGTGGCCGGGATGGTCTAATCCAGTGGTCTCTAACTCGTTCGAGTGTGTGTGTGTGGGGGGGGGGGGGGCGGGGGGGGGGGAGGGGGGGTTGAGAGATTTTATTAAGGGCCCTCGAGCTCTCTGCTTTTTTTTTTGTAAACTCGCAGTTTGGCAGTGAGATATTTTGATTTGATATGTTCATGGAACTAATTTGGTCCCGTACGTGATATAATACCACGAATTAAAATGGCACCACCCCGCCGACGTGCTGCCATTTTTAACTGACCAAGAGAACAAGCACGCTATCTTTGCTTTGCCAATTCACTGGGAAATTATTCCCGCTCTACATGTCCCGAAAAAAAATTAATTAGACAGATTTTGTTTTACTAACGGTTTCTATCGCAGCAGTTTGGAATAAAAAAAGGTCGCATTTTATTGGTGACAATATTTGAAGGCGGGAATCTCGAACTCGTAGGTTTATCTATTTCTCTCCCGCTGAGCGAGAGTTCGTGCTGCCGAGGTCTGTTCTCGAGCGAAGAAAGCTCGGAAGTAAATATTAAAATGAAACACCAGGCAAATGAAAACAAAATCGCGTAAACTATGTGATACGTTATACCAGCAGAGCAACGCGTCTATCGGAAATGGTTCGGCGACATGAGATCTTCATAGCGCATGCCATTTCTAGCACTCGAGACATGGGAGCGATTACTCGCAGTCGGTTACCTGCGGGCCGCGTGTTTGAGACCCGTAGTCTAATTCATTAAAGCGTCGCCCCAGAAAGGCGAAAGTTGCGGGTTCGATTCACCGCTTACGGCCGTATTTTTCGCAAGCTCTCTTTCCCTTTGCCTTACTTTAATGCAAAATATTCAAGATTCATTTCCTCCCCGCTTCCAACATATTATATATATACGAATATATATTAATTACATATATACAGCGCTTTCTTTTAGGTACAGTTGGCGGTAATATGAGCTGGTTAAAACACATTTTTAGCCGCAAAAGGTAAAATGGCGCCACTCTGAAAAAAAAGGTAGTGCCATTACACCTTTTGTCACATATACTACACCCCAAAACTTCAGTTCGACGTACATTGCACTGACCTCGAATCGATGCTACCAACTTTCACGAGCGACTTGGGAGCCGAGGGTTAAAACTTATTAAAATAGTCAATGTACCTGTTACTGTCTACAAAATATAAAAAAAAATATTCGGGGTATTCTTAATTTAAAAAAGGTGTAGCCATTACACCCTTTGCACAACAACCCAAACCTTCAGTTCGCCGTAAAGCGCACTGACGTAGAACTGACGGCCCCAACTTTTACGAGAGGCTTGATGACGGTGCGATATAAGTTATAACATATTAAACAGCTAAAGTAACATCAATGACTACGTAATATTTTTTGGCTTCGCAGTAGGGCTAAAGAAACCCCAATTACTTTTTTTTCAGTCACTCACAGGTACATTTGCAATTTTAATAAGTGGTGTAGCTCGGCTATTAAGCCGCTCGTGAAAGTTGGTACAGTCAATTCAACGTCAGTGCGTTGTACGTCGAACTGTAGCCTTGGGGTGTATTATGTTACAAGGGGTGTAAGAATATACCATGTTTTAGCGTGTGGGATTCGTTCGACATAATATGAATCCGTGTGTCATATTGTGAGAATACCAATTCTGACTGTCCATTCAATCCTTGTTTTTAGCTTTGCGCACTAAGTGTTCTCTGCACGACGTTTTTGCGAATGTGGCTTGAACGCTGCTGTTCTTGCACATAGAGGGTGTTTGATTTTAGTTCGAACAGATTTAAAAAAGGAAAGGGTGTGAGAGTTAGACGCGTGCCGTCTTCATCATGTCTTCACCACACCAGGCCCGGCAGACATTAAATCGGGAGATAATCGTCATGCTAATTTGACTAATTAACTGAAATTGTTATATTAACTTTTTAATTGTAGGTTTTAGGGGTCATGCTGGAATTGCAGTATTGACGTCAATCACTATTAGAGGCCAGACCACTTTGAGAAATGCAAAAATGTAATTTTTGTTTAGATATTAGCTGATACATGCTCGCGTTGTTCCCCCGATTTAAAAATCACACGCAAAAAGGCGCATAGATCCCTGCCCATAATCACACTTGGCAGAGTGACGTAGTCATTTAGGTTATGCCGCTACTTGTGTCGGGGGAAAACGCTAGAAATTGTCGATTAATATATTAACATCTAATTTCGAAATGATTTAAATCGGTCTGGCCTTTAATGTAATTGCCGTCAATAGAGGTATTGCAACTCCACCCCTAAAACTAATAATTCAAAGTGAACCAAGAAAGTTTAGTTCCTTAATCAACTCACCTTGAGGATTTACTCTCAGTTAATGTCCTCCAAGCCTGATAAACAGATGGTGAAGACAGAACTCTTCTATCACCCATATATTTAAAATTTTGTTCGAATTAAAATTTAAACAGCCTGCATCCTGGTACTTTGCTACAGTATTCAAGGTAAAGAGAATCTTAAAATAGTATATAAATAGTGTATAATCTAAATAAAACGACGACTTGATCATCAAAATAGTTTTATTGATATGTGCCAACAATAAAGAACGGAAACAATCAACTCGCGAAACACGCAGAGTCTGTTGTATATTTTTACGTTCATGGTGTTCTATTCACAGATTGTGCAAGACCATTCGTGATAAACTACTATGTGCCCAGAGACTGTAGTGTACGTGTTAGGGAAGCAAGAAATATAGTTGTGCATAAAATGATGTGCGCATTTTGTTGTGTTGTGCACACATGAACAACATGGCGTCAAAAAACATTGAAAACACCGAAACCACACCTTGTGAAATTCCTCACAATATAAACTAATTTCACATGTTTTTTTTTTTTAAGTTGAGAATACAGCCGACTCCATATTAATTGATAGTTCGTAAAAAGCACTTCCAAATTTGTATTTTTCTGGTGAGGTCGAGCTAGTAATTGAAAAAATTTACTATTCATGTCAGATATTCTAGAGTAAACAAAACACTTAAGAGTCAAAACATTTACGTCTTTACCTATTCTAATTACAGGCAGTGCGCACGCGAGTTGGTGCAAGTTTACTATGATGATATTAACCCAAGACGAGGACAGAAGGAGAATAAATTTTTTACAGTGCAAGACAACGTAACAGGGTCAGACAATGTCCCTATTTCTTCCTCTTATCCCCCATCTGGGGTTTATCATTATGGTTACGTATTGTGCGCACTTAATTTCATTCCTATTTCAAAAATGATAGGAAGGGTTGGGTGTTAGCACATTTTTTTATGCCAAAGGAAGAGCATGCAATAACTGTTCTTACATTTAGTTTTGTATTCCAAAGTATGAGCTTAAAGAATGCCTATAAACCGTGAAACCTGACATTACAATGCTGGAGATGCCAAAGGAAATCTCAAAATACCTCCAAATAAAAATGCACGGCCTTCAGTCTCCTGTAGTTAATTTTTCAACGCGTCCAGTTACCCTAATTTCAACAGGGCTGAAGTTGTATGCACACACTCAAATTAGAAGCGTTTTTTTCGTTTACTTTGATGATTATCAAAGAAATCTAATGCTTGTATTGTCCAAGGATCTTTGTGTGTGAATTTGATCAGTTTGGCATACGTCAGAACCAGACTTGCAAATGACTTAATTGAAAGATATGATATATTAAAATATTCATTAGCAGAAAAGTCACCTTCCAGATAGATATTATATTATTAAAAATATAGTTTAGAAAGGTATACATTTCGGGCTCGTAATAAAAGTCAAAACACCAGAAGTACTCTTCAAAAAGAGTTAAAATCGACCAAAATGTGTGTGTAAAAAGATCACCAACAGGATATCATTTTATAAGCTCGTAGGTGTATAGGGTGGTATATATATAAAAGCTCGGGTATATCAGTCGTCATACCTTGTCAAAACATGTGGCACTTTTACACAGATGATTATAATTAAGAAAGCGCTCAAAAACAGCACCGAAAATGGTTAATCATTCCAAACTTCAGTTCCAGAAAGGATTGGCCGAGGGAACGTTAATTTTGCGAATCGTCAACTGAATATATTTTTAAAATATAAAAAAAAGATTACAATATAATGAGATAACATCGACTACACTGGGCCGTTCTATCTTTTCTATTTCGTAGTTAACTTCAAACTTAAATTGAAGAACATGCTCACAAATAGTGTTTGGGTAATCATGTTGAACACTATATTACATTAAACAAAATTACTGGTAATATTTGAGGTATAAACGTAAGGTCACATTTTCTCCTCCGCGACAAATATATCACAAGACAACATTTGAAGAAAACACTGACTGAAACAGCCGTTCCTGCTGCCTTGTGCTTACTGATGTTATCACACACAAAAAAGGCCAAAAAGGCAGCTTAAAAATACATACAGACTGCACAAGAAGCCAAATATTTGACTTTTGCTAAACAAAACACTCCATACAAACAATTAACCACAATATACCATGTTTTCTCAATAGAAATGTATACTCTGTACAGATTTTTCCAGGTACAATTGCCGCTTGTCGTGTTGGTTAGATATAAAAAATGAGTGATGATGCTATGAAGTTACCTTCAAATTCTTTACGTAAAACAAACATTTTATGTTAAGCAAGGGGGGGTTTATAAGTATCACTAACACCAAAATATATATTGAGCAGTAAAATGTGATGTTCGTTTTGTTTTGTTTTACTTCGCATTATGACGATAAGTACGAAAAATAAGATATGAGTTGGGCCGTTTGTGCAGGTGTATGTGGTTGTTCAACGTTTGTTAAATTAGAAAAAAAGTAAGTTTGTCTTTCTAAACACTCTTCTAGGCACATTCTAGAATTATTTATTGAAAAAAAGCGAATAGGCTTAAGCATATATGCACACACAAATATTACATAATGGGTTCTTGAACTGTGCCGCTCTTGCGTGGTCGTTCTCTGCATAGTCTGTTTTAAATTCTTTATGTAATAGTATTTCGTTTGAAAGCAAAATCGTACCTGTGTGCTTTCAAATGAAAACTTCGAGCTTGCTTTGAAACTGATGTTCTGGAATTATGCTTTGCAGAGACCTATGTCAATATTACAACGTAATTATACCATAAATCAGAAACAGCTCGCATGACGATTGAATTTTAAATATAGTAGCAACATGATTTCACTTTTGCTAGATATAAAATTACGCAGTAGTGAATGTAACTACCTGTTAACAAATATAGATGTTTATGCTAGTTAGAAGCCCTGTTTAATATTATTATTTCCTGAGAAATTCGAACCGATAACTTTACAAATGCTTTACAATGCTTTACAGGTGAAGAGTGATGATTATTTATTACTTTACTCATCTGTGGTTTAAAAAGTAAAGCCCTAATCTTGATGATACATGCAAATGGGGATATTCGGGGTGTTTGATTTTAATTGAAGCATATTTTGTTTTTATAGGAAGTGAGAACTGAACCTGTTTTGTTTTAACATGCATTTATCGGGCTTCGCGGCCGTTAGTTGAGAGGATGAGTGTCACAGTAAGTTCACTAATTAATAAAATCTTTAAATAAACTTTTTTAATAATTTGTTTTATTTTTGGTTGTCATGTTGGAATTTCAGCACTGAAAGCGATTACGATTAGAGGCTAGATCAATTAAAAGAACGTGCGAAAACGTAATGTTTTTTTAGATATTATTCAATCAATCTTCACGTTTTTTTGGCCCGTTTTAAAAATATTGCACGAAAAGAGCGCATTAAGCCCTGCCTATAGTAACGCTTGGAAGAGTGACGTAGTCGTTTACTTCAAGTCGTCATTTCTGTAGTTGGCGCACCCCCCAAGGAAACACTGCCCAGATAGTAACGACATGATTCGAAGGAGACGTCACTCTTCCAAGCGTCATTGTGGGCAAGGCTTGCGACGCTAGTTTTTAGAGCAATTTTTAACCGGGCGAGGAAACGCGCAGATTTATTGATTAATTACTAAAACACCATTACGTTTCGCTATTTTTTTTTTAAATTGGTGTAGCCACTAATAGTAATTTTTGTCAATGTTCGAATTCCAACATGACCCTAAAAGCCAATAACTAGAAAGGTAATTGAAAGACCTCAGTTAATTAGTCAACTTGCCGGGAGGATTATCCCCTCATCTAATGTCCCCTGAGCCTGATAAATACTTGGCGAAGGCAGAACATGTCCAACTCACACCCCCTAATAAAAAAAGAAATCTGTTTGATGAAATGCAAGCACCCTGCATAGAAAAATAGGAATGTGTTCACTGAATATTCAGTAGACTTAACTCGAAATCCGAGGTATCTGATTTGTAACTTTATAATATAGTCTCATTGTTTGATGGTCGTATGCCGTTTATCATTGAGTACCGAGAGGAGCCTTCGCGCCTGCTTACGACTGAACCCATCATGAACAAGTCCTTGAAGGTTTCTCGAAACTGCCGACTCATGCCACAGTAGATGGCAAAGTTTACCGGATAACTGAGCATAATGAAAAAGTTCGTGAATAAAATGATAATGTTTAGAGAATCGTAAGAGACAGGATGCACGTCCAGCGTGTTGATGAACACATGCAAGAGCACAGTGACAGCGAGTGGGATCTCAACAAGGAGAAACACGGTGACCACGACTATAAGCATCATGGTAGTGCAGTTGCTGTCTCTCAGCCTTTTGCATTCACTCTTGCGGTTTTCCTGGAACAACCGGAGCCTCTTCTCCTGCGCTTTCTTGAGAGCCCGAAACAGCAGCATGTTGAGTAAGACCAGAGCGGTGCAGGGTCCTGTGTTCACAAAGATGACCTTGAACGCGTAATACAAGATGTAGTAGGCGTGCTCGGCGAATATGTACTCGACCCACGGAGCCGTGCGCATGTTGCATCCCCAGAGCACTTGTCCTTCCCAACGGAATTGTACATCTTCGTATATTCTGTCGAAAAACCTAGGCAGCTGATGCGCCAGGGCGAGCGTCATGATCCATACGATGACGCGCATCACGTTGGGCACGGTACACCAGTTCCTGGCTGTTGTTGGGTGGCAAACGTAGATGTACCGCTGGCCCGCCAGCAACAAGGTTAGCCAGATGGAGGCGGTATGGAAAAAGTTGGGGATCACTTCGTGCATGCTGTTATAGGCGTAACAGGCAGGCGCAGGCTTGAGGATGCCGTCGTAGTTTCCGAGCGAGTAAATGTAGAAGTACCATGGCGAAGGCACGAGTAGCGTCATCATGTCGCAGATGGCCATTCCCAGGAGAACAATGTTGGTTGGAGTGCGCATGTGCCTTTGTGAGAGTACCACCACCACGAGGGTGTTAGCGATGATGGTGATTACGAGAAGAAATGGCATGGCATAGCCCAGTAGTGGTAGGGTGAACTCAATTGGTGCCTCGCGGCTCGTTAAGTTGAGAAGCCCCGTGATGTTCTCAGCGAAAGGCACGCCACTCTCTTCTTTCGGCGGTGTGTTGTTGTCGCCTTGGGCGAAGCCGGCACCTGGCCCTGCGTAAAGTAGAAAGATTGATCACGTTATAAGAAAATATAAGACTGCCACAGGACTAAAAGCTAAGATGCAAAAATTAAGAAATAGTCTAGATGATTCAGTTTAATTCGAACAGATATAAAAACGGGGGGTAGTGAGACGTGTGCCAATTTCACCATGTATTGATCAGGCTCGGCGGGCGTTAGAAACGGGGATAACCGTCATGGGGAGTTGGTTAATGAACTAAAATTCGTTAATTACATTTCAATTATTTGTTTTAGAGGTCACCTTGCGATTGCAGTATAGACTGTAATTACAATGAGAGGCCGGACAAATTGAATAGATTTGCAAAAATGCATTGCTTTGTAAGGTACATTTTGATACATTTTCACGTTTTTTAAACCGTTTTAAAATGTGCACGCAAAAAGCGCACCGGCAGCTCTGCCCCCTATGACGCTTAGATGTCACTATCTCGGCAGCGCGTCCTCGGTGGGTGCGCTGACGACCAAAGTGACCACGCGACTGCAAAGACTACATCACTCTTCCAAGCGTGATTATGGGCGGGGCTTGGTGCGCTCGTGGAAAAATGCGAAAATGTTTCGAATGATATATAAGATATCATTACTTTCTCTCAAATTCTTTAAACTTGTCTGGCCTCTAAAAGTAATAGACCCTTCTCAAAAGTCAGTCACCTTGTGGCAATCCCGAAAGCTCGAATATTGCCCCTCTAACGGCGGTGCTAGGAGATCATGCTCAGCTAAACCAAGCACCCTCAATTTCGTGAATCGAAGGTGAAGTAAAAGGACCAACATCTTTTCTCCTTTCTACCCTATGGTTTAGAAGACGTTCGCTTCTTCTGGTGTGGAGAAGCTGTGTAGCGCCGCCATTGGAAAGCTCCACAGAGGGTGTTTAGACTGACTTTTGGAAAGGGTCTATTTTCCTCAATACTGGACTTCAAGCATAACCCTTATAAACCATAATTAAAAATTATCAAGATATCTCTGTTCATTATTTCACTTTCAGCGACGATTACCCCGTCACCTTAAGTCCACCGAAAATGGTAAATACATGGTGAAGACGGCACTCGTCTAAGCCTAACCTCTATTTTTAAAAGAATATCCGTTCAAATTTTAATAAACGCAACGTATATTTAAAAAAATAACGCTGAATGAAAAGCTTAACTATGTTCTGTACTTTGTGTTGCCAGCAAACAACTTAATGTGTCTTGAGGCGTTTATTTTACTCGCACACCTAAGTTCGGTGACCTTAAGGATTCCACATAATCTTCCATGATGTCAAGAGGGGTGCACTAAACACGAAATTATATTTTATACTCCACTTTTATCTAACGCGCAAAGTTATCCACTCTTCGTTGTGAGTGTTTTGCAGGTAACGGAATACTTTCTGCCGAAAAGCTCCTCTCGATGCATTGGTCAAACGTGCCTAAAGTTTGAAGCAAGACACCATAAGCATCCAGTTTCATGCTTTATGCATAAAAAGTTCATAAGTTGTTTCAAGTAAGTTGCTTTAAAAATCATTGCACGTTTTTTTCTGGTCAATATTTTATGCGTGTGGTTCCGGAAAGTTGCACATTTACAATGATTTTTTTTATGTCAAACTAAACTAATGTAATTCCATAATGACATGGAGACGGAGTTGATAACATAGATTTAAATATTAAAAATTCGATCTTTTTTTGGGGGGAAACGTGAAGTAATCTTTACTGTAATAAATTCCCCAAAAGTGTCTTTACGATTCTGAGGAAACATTTCACAAATAAATTTAGCGAAATTTAGCTTCAGATGTGGCGAACTTAAAACATTCAAGCGCTATTTCAAGCTCGACAATGAACCATGATCTGCACCAATTAAAATATGTTTAATGCATACCATGGATGGTTAAAAGTTGAATCGTATGTACATTTATATGGGCTAATCAGTGTAGACATTCTGCACAAGTCTATTCACATGAAACATGCAAGTTTATATTTATCTTGCCTTCTCTTGATCATATGTAGATACTACATCCCGTAGATATTAATTATCGCTTGAAAAACATACAGGCAGTGTTTTTTTTTCTATGGTTGTGTAAATATTGTGTGTGCATACCTACCAAACTACAAAACTAGCAAGGTGTCGTTGGAAACGTTTTTCTCTCATGAATTCAACGACATTCTAGAATGCAGAAAAAAGACATTCTCAAAACTAAATAGAAATATATTACCGTCATTTATGAGTTCAATCATAATTTTGCCGAACAAAGTGAGGAGAGATCTCAAAGCAGTTATATATTATTCGTCGAAAAGCACACTACACCAATATTTATATATTAGTGTAAGCAAATCATGCGATTCTTTGCAGATGTCTAGACAAATTTAAAAATCATCGACATAAACGATTTTAGATACTAAGAAGGTCCCAGAAAACACCGGTTGCTTTTAATTACTGAGAATAAATTATTCACTTTCATTCGATTTTCTCTTTGATAGCGGCTAAGACTACCTCGCATGCAAACCCCAATATTTAGCCAGTGTAATCTTAGACATCTTTGAAGTAAAATTACATCGCCCGCATCAAGCAGATTATTAATATTGGGGTGCCTGCAAAATTACAATAAAACAAACAAGATCCAATAACGATACAATTAGCCACTTAATGTTTGAACTTTAGAAATATTACAACTATATTTGTTTCATGAAGCAGCGTTCCGAAGACTAAAATCAATTAGTTGAGGGGTAATATTTTATTTTTAAAAGTATTCCTTCTTGCAGACTATGTGGGAACCAATAACACTTCTTGTCCCAGCTAAACGCAGACACATTGAACATAATCGCATATCAAATGAAAACGAGTTTCTTAATTGCGATTGGTCTTGATTATTTTTCACTGATTGTGTGTCGCAACGGTAGATCACTTCATAAATATTCCAAAGGTGCATGAATATAGCAAAATGTAAGATGCTATGTATTCTAAGAAACTGATATGATAATTGCGTCAAGACTGTAGTACTTGACATTTTGAAGATTATTCTTTGGTAATACTGGCTTGTTAGAAATAAGGAATAACTACATTATAACATTCAAAATCCAAACGAATACATACTTAACACACAAAAGGAAAAAAGTTTGAATAATAATTTCAAACAAAAAAACAAAAATTCCATAAAATAAGGTTACCCAAACCTTTCTTTATTCTACTAAATTAGCTCAGAATGTCGAAATCCCCCAAGTGAATATCACGCTCTACATACATTTTCGAGTTAGACAGGTGATGCATTTTTAAACACGCAGCGCGAAGTAATATTATGCGAAGTCTCGATCTAGAGATTACAGCGTTTATCGGAATTCAACCCCGTCAGCATATTTAATAAATTTGTTAACTCTGCTGATACACTATTTATGGTTTTCCGCACAAAAAGGAACCACAGAGGCTTTATCACATTGCCGACTATTTCTAGCATGAGTACGCAAAAGGCTGATCATTTTATTAAGGATCTATAAGCCACCCATAAGCCACACGCAACTCAATTATTTTACGTCTCTTAGCTTACTTTTTTATGGTGCAGAATAGCTGCTTCCCCCGTCATTCCCGAGAGTTAGTAAGGCAGTTAGTCTCTGAAGAACCATCCTGGTCTCGGCGTCCGTGCCGGATGCGCGTGAAATAAATAATGAACTTTCTCCACGAGGCCTGTAAAGCCGATCACTGACAGACTAAAACCGATTACCTGATTTCCAACTCCACTACTGATGGCTAAGCAGCTGTCCCTCTCTAGAGTATCCTACAGTGGCAAGTGCATATTTAAGACATGCGAGCATTGTCAGCAATACAGGAACCAGAACGCTCGCGCTGCAAACAGGAATAACACATGCTATAAAAACCTTTTCTACAAGCAGGATGCCATCGGAAAAACAGGGCATTCGTCTACTGAGTGAAGCAGCAGGGGTTCTTAAAGCACTCGGTCGAAAGAGTGAATTTTTTTTTTTGTATAAACAAGAAACAAATCAAAACTTCAAATTAAAACGGATCTTTTTTTAAAGGAGGTAAAAGGTTAAGCTTACCTGAAGTATGATTGCCCGTTGTTTCATCTTGATTGGCTTGGACAAGTATCATTAGGCGTCCAACTTTGGGTTGGACACACCTTTTCACGGAGGCCGACAAAACCGCTGCTGCTGCAACCCAACTAAAGTGAATATCTGAGATTTAGGTAATATGGGCGTTCACACGTTGTACTGCCGAAACATTGAAAGACCTCCAACGACTACGGTACAACACAAATATAAAAGTGTGAGTGTTGCATATTTAGAGAAACATGCGTACTACCAGACATGTTATACATTCTTTATTACTTCAACAGTCACTCACGTCTCGTGCAACAAATACAAGTTGTTGAGGTTTGCCGTACCAAAACTCTAATAATCAAGGCTTAAAACGAGCGTGCGTCAGTATAAATTTATCTAATATTGCGATGTTTGTGCACCGGCTCTTTGGGATGGTTTTAGTTTCCTCGGAGAGGTAAGGTTTATTAGTTACTTCACATTAACTTCTGATCCTAAAGCGAAATATGAAACGAATGTTACCGTGTTCAAAAATATTATTTGGATTGTTGTTTCGTTTGTTTTTACAAAACATCAGGAAAATATTCAAAGTACGTTAATCGGGACGTCAACCTCTAAAGGATAAAAAATGCAAGATCTCGTACTACAGGTTTGACTTGAGCCAGTTGGTACATATAATAGGGTCAGCTGAACAATTACAAATTAGAAAAAAAAAACAGAAAGGAAAAGACATACACACCGCTAACTATACACTTGCTTGCTTTCATACTTCGTCTTTCTTTTTCCTTTTTTTTTTCTTTTTGTCCTTTTTTCATACTACAGATCTCGACATATATTTGGCGCTCCGTTTTGTTGTTGCATCTCTTTCATTGCAAAATACAAATTTCGCAAGAAAGAAGTATTTTCTTTCTTGCTGACTGTGTTTTTTGCTGATATAAATCACACATGCGTCTACAATGTCAGTTCTTGTTTTGAGAATATTAGGCTTCGGCAGACGTCGGCTTATAGGGAACTTTTGTCTTTGTAAAATGTTTTTGATTCAAGTAACGTCATTTTCTCAAACTTTGCCGTCCTATCCCAACCGCTAGCGTCACAATTTAGCGGAGTTCGAGCATTCTGAGATGCATAGTTCATTTACACGGGCCGAAAAACACAGTTCTTCTTTCTCAGAAATGCCCGATATATTTGTGAATATGATCAGCCCTTCAGTGAGAAGACACTTCGTTTTTCACCGTAATGATTCAGCGTAGCCATGAACTGATGCACTAACAACATTAAACATGTCCTCGTTAAAACTCCCCGTGAATGAAGACCGCTTTAGTTTCCTTCTCATGTACGGTGAGCAGGCGTTCTAAGAGGTTACTTTTCTCGCTCCTTAAGAGGGCAACGGTTTGGTTTGAGTGTACTTGGTTACAAGGTTTTAGTTTTGTTAGTGATCCACTAATTCGCCGCGCTCTTCCTCCAATTTTATTCGCGTTTCTTGTTTGTTGCCGTTGAGCAAGCGCACCATCCTTATACGCACGACACACATTTTCTGAAGCGAGTGTCGGTAAGAATAGGTGACTTTCCACATGATAATCTGGTGGCGACTGGAAGTAAGGTTTTTAAGTGTCCGATTAAAAGACAGGTGGAGTTGCTAAACACAATTCTTCAGTTTTCAAAACTGTCATTTTTTTTAAGCCGAAGTAAATCGTGGAGAAATGACGTATACCCTCTCGAAATTGTCGCTGTAAACATATACTGAAGGCAGCGATAATCCGAACGGTGCTGTATCCAATTGTAATGTTTACCAAATTGGCAGATGATCCGAAGTGTACAATGCAGTTTCTGCTTCGACGTCTGTTTCTTCTTATGCGTAATGAGTAATTTTTTTTTGTCTAACATACGAATTTTCCAAAGCCACATTAAGCACGGGCCGGACTTACAATTTGACGCTGAAAGCTGAGGCTCAGAGTGCAATCTCTAAACCTATTTGGTTTACCAAACTAAAAATGCTTATCCGAACAAGCCCATCTATAAGGATTGGATAGCTAGCTCCAACAGTGCAGGGCCATTTCTGAGATTGTGAACTATCTGCGGAAACACGTCAATATAAAAACATGAATGTTTCAAGGATGATCAAATAAACGTAAGGAAACTGGGGATTCGCCAGGATCACGTGCGCGCGCTCTAGGAATCGAGAAAAAAAGTGGTACTGCGGGTATACAATTTACTAGGGGTGGTGCCAGGAATAGGATGTATTTGAGATATTCCCGAGAAATCCAAAGCGGATTGAGAAGGGCGCCGAGCCAAACGTATTCAAGCTTTCGATCTGTTCAGGAGCGAATAGCAAAAAACATCCCGGTATAAACATTTAAGCGAGGAACAAAATATTAAAAAAGAAATACTAGGAATGAACTGCACCACCGTGAATTTAGATACCTAATTATATCAGAGACTGCACAGTCGGAAGTTCGGTATTTGGCTTTTGTTTCATAAAAATTGAGACTCATAAGATGCATCTAATACCCCAAAAATATTCTGATAATAACATTCATGTGCAGTTACTTAAGAGTATATTTGAATTTAACTCTTTTTAAATTTCGCTTCTAAACATAATAGTGGCGTAACCTTATCAACGCTTCCTGATTGGCCAAACTCATTTCCTATGGCAAAGTGATTTGCAATCTTCCTGCGTACCGCATCCTAGACACTGCATGGATGAACCGCCGCGGAAATTCTTGATGACCGCAAGGAATTAAACAATCCAGAGTGAAGATAGAGTGACTAGGCTGGCAAGCTGGTTGATGTTACACATTTTCGAAAAACCGGAGACGACGGACAACAAAAAAGGGGACAACACGCAAAACGTCTCAAACGCAGCCTCTGCAGTTCATTGGCTGCGTTTGAGACGTTTTGTGTGTTATCCCTTTTTTCGTCGTCCGTCGTCTCCGGTTTTGAAAAATGTTAAACAATCTGATCATGTAAATACCAAGGGACTTCATCTGATCGCACTAGTACACTCTATTGTTGTCGTGCTTTTCGTACACGTTTGGTGGGCGCACACAGTGCTTGACGCGCACAAACTGTGCCCATCGCAGCACTATCCTTACAGCATTCAATGAACTGATTTATGACGTAGCGCTCAACTGAACCGCCCGAACAGGGAAGGCCTCTCGTCCAAGTTCCCACATCAAGGCTCGACCGGAGAAGCAGTTTTGCCTTTTTCACCACACTCTCTCACCCCTATCCCACATACGTTCACCGAAAATACGTGGTCTACAGTTGAGCTGCGATTTCGAGTTTGAGTGACGGCGTTCCCTGCCCCGGCTGCTGTAATAAGCTCTACATCATGGAGTAGTTCTTCGAATACCGTAGGGTAACGCTCCCTTCAGATAAGGCATAACTCGAGTGTGTCCTATACGTTTTGCGAGCACTGAATGTTTGCTCTTTCGCAGAGCACAAGGAAAGCCAATGATTGAAATTGACAAACCGCGCTAAGAAATGAAGTTATAAACAAAAATAGTTTCACTCGAAAAACCTGTAGACAATGAAGGAGTGAAACGTGGTGCTGAATTCACTCTACTCAATCTACGCAGAGTTAGCTTTTGAGCTAAACCGCCTTTTGGACATTTTTATTCCACAAGTACGCACCGCAGATCGCAGTGACTGGTTCACCACATGAGTTGCAGAGATGTTGGCGCGTAGGCATGTTTTGGAGCGGAGACGTATCTCAATCCTTTGTACGTCTCGAGCTTGAAGATATAGTTTGTGGCAGCGGAAGAACTGTAGAAAGTTCGCCGCTTACAAAAAACAAGTACGCTCCACCAATGTGCATATGCTCATTCGGTAATAGGCAGAAGGACGTGTTTTAATGGCCCCTAATTTTAAAAAAAAGGTCCCCGAAGGATGAACTTTGCTTTTTTCTAATGTCAGACAAAAGGTGCGTTCAAATAGTAATGCCATTTCTTTATGTAATCGTAAAGGACGTGCCCCTCCCGTGCTCCTTATATTGTAACAGACTGTGGTGTGAGATAGCGTCAACTTGCTCCTAACTTAACATATAATGGTAAAAATTAATCTAGTGCAGCCTTCAAGTAGCCTTTCGCTCATGCAAATGTAGGTTTTTTTTGTTGTTGTTTTTTACAGGCGAGATAGCATTTAAATGCGCTCATGAAGAACCGAAGACCTCGATTGAATGATGACAAAGGTTCTTCTGTTGTCCTACCAGACCGATCTACCGAAATTTGACAGCAATTCAAAATAAATATATAAATAATAACTCTAATCAGAAAACTCATTTTTCAATTTTCATTTTGTTGTTATCTTCATCGGCACCAATACTGTAAAGGAAAAAGAAGGAATGTGGGCAAAGAAGCCAGATTGAAAATGTTAGCTTGCTCGGTTTGTGTCGTCACAGATTCTCTCATACACCTTAATTGACGGATACACAGATGCATCCACCGCAAACTTTATGTTACAAGAGTTTCAACGGAATGGCTTTTCTAAAGCAGGATGTGCTATGCAGCAGTCCATGGAAGCAACAAGAGGTGAAGTTCAATTGCAAACGAGGCGTGGACACAATATTTGTGACTGAACCCCCATAGGTATCAAAACCTATACTTCTCTGCTCTACGTTTTCGCCGGATAAGTTGCCCCCCCCCCACCCCCCCACACACACACAGAAAAATTAAAAAAAAATCAATAACTGTTTTATGGGCTACCTTGGGCGCATCGCGAAGCAGTTCATTACTTAGCAGGACTTGAGTGTGTTTTTTAAAACTTCGACAGGGTTGGTAAAGTTTACTGAGAGAGACGTGTGTCGTTGCCTAAGAACACCTCCATGAGCCGTACTATCGGAAACAATATGAGCGTGAACGCGCCTTCGCGTGTCGCCTTTGCCTAAGGCGCCGCCCTGCGGCGCCGTTCTGAAGTTTTGCGCATGCATGTAAAAATCCTGCCGCTGTTCTCCTTTTGTCTGTTAACCCCCGTCTGTCGTCTGCTATGCGTGCGCCGGCGGCCGCTCGCGCTGTCGTCTGATATGCGACTCGTTCCCGTCGCAACTCAGACACACGACTTAATTCAGGAGTTTCCTGTGCGATAACGCAATGCCTACATTTAATACGTGATAAGTACCTGGCTTCTTTAATTGGGTCGAAGTGCAGCGAAAACATGTAAATAGATTCAAGAAAAAATATCTGTAAAGCTTAGCGCTCAACTACGGGGAGCCCGGAAAAGATTCAGTTGAGTGAACATGGGCTAGAGTTCCTGACGACGAACGGGTCAACATAGTTGAGCTGTCCCTGTGTTTCTGAGTTTCCGTTCCGTTCCTGTTTCTAGTTTCCGAGTTTCCTGTGTCCAGAAAGGACAGAGCACGGCCACTCGGACACAGTATGAGCATTCTACTAATAAGCCGGTCGAGCCGATGGCCGACGGCATAACAGATATTTTCACGTGTTAGGGCCACGTGTTCAAAGAACAAAAGCATTGTGTTTCACTGAATACTTCGTGCAAATAAACACCATTAAAGCTGTCTAGGGCAAACACAATTCGCGTAGGAAGCGCGGGTGTCCGCCGGAGAACGCAATTTTGTGCGGCAGACAACACGAGCGGCCGCCAGCGCACAGAGGAGTCGTATAGCAGACGACAGCACGAGCGGCCGCCAGCGCGCGCATAGCAGACGACAGACGGGGGGGGGGGGGGGGGGGTTAACAGTCAAAGCGAGAACAGTGACAGGGTTTTTACACGCATGCGCAAAACTTCAGAACGGCGCCGCGGGGCGGCGCCTCAGGTAGCGGCGACACGCGGAGGCGCGTTCACGCTCATATTGTTTCCGATAGTACCTTTGTTTGTAACATTAACATTGAGATTCTTCAAGGTGGGTACAGCTAGAGAACCTCCAAATATGCGTCCATATGAAAACCTGTCGTCCATCCTCCATCAGGGTGATCAAGCGTACGGGGCAGTCGCCTTGTCGCCGCCATCGTATGATAAACGGTACGATTTCATTAGGATACGCACATGTTCGTCTAAGAAAAAAGATATCTGGGGCATACCAATAAGTTTACTCGTGTTTCCTAAATTATGGTTTTTCACAAGGCCAAACTCGGCAATAACTTTCTGGGGAAATAGCGGTGAGGGTATCTGCAAACTCTGAACTTTCGGATCTTCAATGCCGCATAAAACTGTGCAGTTGCACGCTCCACTTTTGAAAAGTCACGAAAGTATTCTCTTATAAATGCCGAGTTTAACAAGAAATTACTATTGAGGGTCGATTGCCCTTGCCTGGCGGGTACTTGTGGCAATTCATATGCAGTGCACCTTGTAAACGTTCAACGTGTGTTAATGTTCTTTTACAGACTGAATAAAAAAAAACATGCGGTTTCACTTTCGTACGCACAAGGTCAATCACTGCGAACAACCCAAACAACCAAACGGTCGGAGAAAATTACGGAGCTCAGATACTTCACTCTATGAAATCTGAAACGTCTAATTTACCGCTACTACATTGAACAGAACGCTTCGCCATGCCAAGTGCCACAGCGCAGACTATCTGTTTAGGTCTAAACATAATGTTGGTCAAGCCACGTTTGGAGCGCACTCCGTAGATGACAGAGATCAGCTCTTCCAGGTACTTCAGAGCGCACTGTACTTGAAAAGTGTGGTGTCGTGCAAAGGCGAAATCAAAGGGTGGGAGGTCGTGCTTATTTTTTCTACGGACATCGTATGTTCAGGTCTTAATTATCGTCATTCGCTAGAATTCTCCTCTTGTCTGCAGCGATTGGCTACCAGCGAGTTTCGCAGGTAAGTGGCCAAACATAATATTCTCAGAATGAATTATTAGGGTTTTTGGACACAAGTTTATGGGAGACAATAAAAAATAGACTAAAGCACACGAAGATTCCTTTCGGTTAGTGTTAAAAACCCCAAAACGTCACGAAAAAAAATTAAAGAAGCACTAAATATAAAGTTAGGTGTAAATGGGCGTTACTTCACCCATTCCATGATCCCAGAAGCTTAATATTAGGACCGGTCGATAGAATATATTGTTTATTGACAATGTCTTAGACGGGGTCAACATTTCCGGTTACACGCGGTCTAAAATACAGTATCTTAGACTGACAGTACCTTTTTACTCTTTACCGCGTGAATAAGAATACAGTTAATTTACTGCGTGAATAACAGTTCTAACTAATTTGTGGAAAATATCGTTTTCAATTTGGGCATTATAAAGACAACTCAGACAAATGTTTGAGAAGGCAAATTGTCACGAAATTTCTAAATGCAATGTGACAGTACATGGCACAGGAATTATGAAAGAAACAAAGTTGTTCTTTAGTTGTTATTTTCTTTTTACTGAGACCTGAACGCAGGCCAATAAGAAACGTTTGAGTAAAAAGTCAATAAAACTATATCATTAACAAAGAATACAATGGCATGCTTAGCCTCTGGTAAAGCCTCTGCGTGTCATTAATATTAATGGTTACAGCCCGACGTGCCTCCAATTAACCGGTCCCATAAACTCTCATTAGCGCTCCCCAAAAGGCGTAAGACTCGCGAAAGCGCATAAGAAATTCAACAAAAAGACTGTACCGAGTACACATTCTTCTACAGCCTTCTGCAATTCGATCAGCTATGGGAGACTGCTTCCCTCTTTTTTGTTTTCCTAGGGTAACTAGGTAGGATACAAAATTTAGCGACGGCGGCTCACCATATTTTTAAAGTATGCTCTCAGATGAGCATACGGAATTATAAAATCTTCGTGGAAAAATTAAAGCCTATCTATACATGATAGGATAGATCAGAAAATTTGTACGCCTAGAGTCACTGCCGTGTTACGATTAAGGTCCCCAAAGCCCCCGTGAGGCACGTCAAGCCAAGTTTCATTATCTAGACGGAAAAAGGGGGGGGGGGGGGAGGAGGAGCTCCTGAAGTTTGAGCAATTTAATCTGGCCGCTGTCTATTTGGAGAGTGACGAAAAGAATGAGGCTGAAAAGCTCGTTACGCACGTCCTAAAGTATCGCTTCAGTCCGCGGTTCCTAGAGTCACGTACCATTTTAATGAACCGAAATGGCGCATTTGTATCGAGGACTGGGAACCCTCGAGGTTTCACATAGGTCATTTGGTGACAATCAGTGATCAACTATACGCTTAGATTTTCCTACTCGGCTAGTCAGTTTAATGAAACCCGTACTCTTTTATCGCCGTTTAAGAACGAAGGCACTTAATATCCTCTCGCTTATTGGTGCGATTTATGGCAGAAATCAGACTTTCATTTGGGCGGGAAAAAAAATCAGAACCAAACGCTACTTATGTTAAATGTTTCATTTTAAATGTTTGCAGCGCGGAGCTGGTGGTTGGATTTAGGTTCAGTAATACAGAAGACACATGGTGTTTACTATTTTAGAGTTGATATTGTGTAATCTCCACACTATGTGTTTACTCGATCCGTGCATTATACGTCAAAATAAAACTAGAAAAAAAAATGTAGCAGTCCATTGTTAATCTACAGTACAGCCACACCGATTGCTGCGACACTCACGAAAACGTCGATGGACATAGGCGTCGCGTTCACTCACCGTGGGATGTGTGAACAAAAGTGTTCGGAACAAAGTAGAAATCTGACAAAATTTCTTCCGAACGCTTTTTTTTCTTTTTTTTATTGTTACAGCAGCGGCAGCGCGTGAAAGCGCGTCTCCTGGCACGAGCTCTTGCCATTGACGGTGCGACAACGGAATTTCGTTATCTGCTATTTTTAAAGGTGAACTATGTCTTTATCCGCACTTGGAAGGAGGTGAAAAGTTGGGAAGTCAGTGTCACAAAAACTTGGTCACGAAGTGACGTCACGCACGTCGAAATAAATTTTGAAGGAGTGCAAATTTTGGAAGCTGATGTAACGAAAACACGCACGTCGAAATACATTTTGAAGGAGTGCAGATTTGAAAAGTTCATATCACGAAACCTTGGTCACGGAAGTGACGTCACGCACGTCAAAATAAATTTGGAAGGAGTGCAAACTTGGGAAGTTGATGTCGCGAAAACGTGGTCACAGAACTGACGTCACGCACGTCAAAACAAAAACATTTGGAAGGGGTTGAAAAGTTGCGAAGTTGATGGCACGGAAACTTGCTCACAGCATGTCACAAAAACTAGGTCACGGAAGTGACGCCACGCACGTCAAAATAAATTTTGAAGGGGCGCAAAGTTGGGAAGTCGATGTCACGAAAACTTGGTCACGGAATGTCACGAAAACGTGGTCACAAAAGTGACGTCACGCACGTTACAATAAATTTGATGTTATTTTGAACGCCGAAATAAACGAACAAAGAACCTGCGATCTTTCAGCTTTCATGCGTGACGACGCACTCCTTGCGCCGCCTTACACCAATGACGCCGCAAACTTGCGATTGCGGCGCCACGAAGGCGTCGTCAAATCCTTTTATTAATAAAAAAAAAAAGCTTTGTATTGTGTGTTTCAAATGGCCCGAAACGTGCACCCAGGTTTTATCCGTCGACTTACTTCGCACGCAATTCCACGTATGCGACTCGAAGAAGACGGCGCAAAGGGCTGCAAAATTGTATACGGGACTCCAAGCCACGGGCATTCATTTCTGTGTATGTATCTCCAGCTGCCACAAACAACATATATGGGACGAGTGAACAAGGCACGGGCTCTCTTATATCACCCCCACCCTCTTATTTCTTGTGCCACCCACACGTAGTTCTACGGAAATTTATGCAGCATTGTACACGTATGCACCGAACAATTGTTTGCTTCCAAAGAGAGCGCGTGCAGTGGGCATCAGGTTCTATAAAAAAAACTTCGGTGGCTTAGCTTGGCTATGCCAGAATATAAGTAGCGTGAGCTTATGCCCACAAAATGAGAGGCGCTATCAAGCGGCTCCGGTGCAGCGTCAGACTTGGCTACTGTGCAACAGAAGTGCACAGCTGCGCACGCGGCGGCGCCAGTGCGTCTGCCGCGGCTATGACGTCACTCCTCTGGAATGCGCAGACCGGCGAGGCGCGCGCGGGGGCGGCGGCACTGGCGCGCCAGCTGTGCGCCGTGTGACGTCACTGCTCCTCGCGCTTGCGCAGCACGGCTCCTTGAAAAGCACGGGAAACTGCTCAACCTCGGCCAGTGTAGCTCACGCTACAAAATCCCAAAGTATAGAGCGGCTTGCTGAAGCTGTTCTGTTGCTCCGTGGTAATGTCTCCGCTTTGCGCGCAGTGGACCCAAGCAATGGATGCCCTAGATTGCCAACTACAGCGTCAACAGCATAAGCTGCTGCAAGAACGGACGTCATTTCCAGTGGTGAGACGAGCCCATAGCAGCTATCGCTGTAAAATAAAATGGAATTAAACAAAATAAGATAGACTAAAGCTCCAAAGAATCAGTCATGATCCAGAATCACTGTTGATAACAAACACGAGTTCGACATGTACAGTGTACTCAACTGTTAAAAATAACGCGGGAGCGGTGGCCGGAGAGACTGCATGCGTCATCTACCGGCTCACTCTGGCAGCTTATGCCGCTGTTGTTTTCTGGAGTTACACTCCCAGCTCCAAAACAATCACCGATGCGTGACTCGGCGACAAAAAAAAAAAGAAGTCGCGTTTTGATTTTGTTTTTGTTGTTTAAAGAAGTTGGCCTTTATCAGAGAAACTGCAAGATCACCGAGATATGGTAGCCCCGATGGTAAATGCGTTGGTGTGACTAAATTGGCAAAAACAACAAAAGAAACAAGTAAAAATTTAAAGCGTGGGTGTTAAAGAATAAACGAAGAGGTCATGCTATAATTGTATTGGGGAGTGGCGATTCTCACAAGAACAGCCGCCTTATTCTCTGCCGCATCATTGATTTAATCGCTAGACAGCTCTGATATCAGTTTCGGCCACCACTTCCGCATTATATTTAACTGTTGAGCACACTGTACAGCAGATGTCAGAACTATAGTTTAAAGAAGTCCAGATTCTACTTCTCAGCCCTGCAATGCCAATGCAACCATAGGGTCTCTGTCAGGATAGATATCCTTGCTCATTTAGGAAGGCACTAGATAATCACGGCAAATTTTTTGTAATTTTCTATGGTGGCTAAAACCATAAAAACTTCACAACATCCAAGTAAAAACGCTCTTAAATGTTTTCGTAATTACATGGCTTTTCTGTCAAGATTTGAAGTGGCGATGGTTCGCCGTTTTGGAGCAAAGGGTTGCCACAATGAAGGAAGAAGTTGACGGTAAGAGCTAATATGCTGAATCTAGTGGTACGGCCGAACTAGTTATAAGGCGTGCCAAAAAGCTTGTTTAGAAAAATTGCAAACCCTGAAGAACCTTAAGTGGCGCAAAAATTGCCTTGCGATGAGGTCTACCATTAAACGATTCATAAGTCAATATAGCAGAATATTATTGCCCTCGCGATTAGAACATTAGCTATTTGTTGTAGGGACCAAAGAACGTTGCACAACGTGTTATAGCACGAAGGCAACAGAAGTCTGACTGATTAAAATTTACGAATGCTACCAGGTTTTGAAACGAGTATAGCAGTCACCATTATTAGAACTGCGCATAGCTTGTGGTATTTTCTCTTCAAGGTGCTAAAATGCATTATCTGCACGAGGTCAGCTTCTACGAAGGAGAAGAGAACAGATAAGTCCGGGTAACTCCAAAACAAGAGGTGTCTACGACTACAATCAGCGCAAGTCATGCCGCTTGCTCCAGAGGGGTATAAGAAAAAAAAAAAAAAAGCCCACCTTAACAATATGCAGACGCTCGACGCCTGTCCTCCTTTTCGGTGAAATATACAGTACGGTTAGTAAAACACATGGCTCCGCTGGAACGTGAGCGGAGCGACCAGAACTCAGAGACACACGGGACTAATAAATTCAATCGAATGACGGTTTGTGCTTTTGCGTGCTGCCTCTTACAGGCACAAAAATTATTTATGCAACCAAAATTGGAAGTGGCCTGAAACAAAGCCTAATAAATTAATAATGTATGTGTCCACAATTTAAAATAGCAAGTCTTTCTTCACACACAAAAATGAACGAATCTCTTTGTCGACCTTGCCAAGGAAAAGCAAAGTAAAACATTATTCCTTCGACAGACTAGTCTTCTTTTTACAGTGACTGCAAAATATTGGGAAGTTGTTTTGTCGTTTGCTTTTCGCCCAGGCCAGTAAGTTAAGAATTGGTTTAGCCACTTTTTTCGTTTTTATGTTGCCTGGGCAGGAAACGCAAGATAGAATGTACAAGACTCTGGTGTTGGGGGAGATTGCTTGAAATATTGAAAATCGATTTAGTACCCGAGAAAACTAGGCGTGTGCTTAGCATTTCAACATAGCGCATGAAAGGCGCAGTTTATTATAAGCAGTGTTTCTTTAACCCTGGAATTGGATAATGTCGCCGGAGCCATACGTCGCTTAAAATTATGCCTCCTAGTCTTGATCCAAGCAAATTGTTGTGTGTATGTTTATACAGCCGGAAGTTAGTCTGCCTCAGTGGGCGTCTGGTGTCTGAACTGTAGATGAGGAATTTAGCCAGTGCGGTACAACCGCTTGCCTGGGGTCTTTAGCGTGCACCACGCAGCAGTGATACGCGACCGCACGCTGGTACGATGCTTGATCCACTTATTACAGAAGTGCCCCCGATGTCTCTATTTCTTTAAGCACTTTTTTTATTTGCGTGCCTGTCTCTCAATAAAATAGTTCACAGTACCTTTTGGGTCTTACGTTTTCGGGTTTGCATAGCGCACGCGTATGCATAATGTATTTATGTGAAGTTTAGTTGAGTAGTAAACAACATTTAAAGGAAAACTGAATTTGTTCTGTAGTTAAGAAAAACAAACACTTAAATCATCTTCATTTGACCTCCAGGAACACGAACGTCGACATTACATTTCAGATTGTCGCTCCAGGTAGCCACAACCGCGCTTTCAAAATAGCACTGAAATCCTCCATTCCGGCGCGTTCTTTGGAAGGAGGGAATTGTTACGTATTAAACATTATCTCAACACTTACGCGCCTTCCGTAAGTTTTAACGGAACAGTCATAAACGCAGCAGGCGTTCCCTCACAAGCAGCACGCGCAAGGCAGTTGAAACATCTGGGTATGACGTCAAAGCCAGAGGTTAGTTTTGTCGGTTTTTCTCGCGTCTATCTATATGTTCGTGTCAAATGCTCGTGATGTTTAAAATTCACAGGACAAAAATACGGTAGAATTCAACCCCTATCTCGTTTGTTTTTTTAGGAACCTCTTCATTTACTTTTTGAAGTTGTATGACTAATATCATGAAACTGTCATTTGTTGCATTTCCCAGAGAGCAATTATTAGTATGGCAGGTGTAGTGCTTTCTTACCTGAAACGAGAAAATGAATGTTTATGCCCCCCCCCCCCCCCCCCCCAAAAAAAAAAAAAAAAACATCTTAAAGGCTAACCTACAACAACATCTTCTGCCGGGAAAAAAAACCGGTTCCCGAGTTCGTTCCTTCGATTCCCTTTCGCATTCTTCTCTCCTCCTTTTCCCACAGGAGCGGGTCTCTGAACTAGTCTCCGCTGAAAGGAGGAGGGTCTCCCTCTTTCTCAATTGGAAAGAAACAATTGAGTTCCCTCCTTCACGGCTGCTCGTCGGCCTTTAAGTATAAAGAATTATGAAAACCCCACTAATTTAGTCTTCAGACAGTTCACTCGACAATTATTACGTCGAGCGTCTTGCATCCGAATGAACAAAAAGGTGATATACCTACACGATGTGCCTAATTCGCACGAAGACATTGCTACTTACGACTGCCTCTGGCGCTTCGCGATTTGTTCCAAGAGTGTTACATTTTTGCGGCGCGGCAATGTGGTGAGGGGAGACGTGTGGTCACGTGTAACCAGTACTGGCGGGAACGCTTTACAAGCATCGTCCTTACTGGTAGCCCATTACGTTTTTAGTAACGTAGTAACGTACTCGTTAATTTTTCAAAATAATAACGGGTAACGTACTTAGGTTACTTATTTAATGTGACGGGTAACGTAGTTACGTTACTCGTTACATCCTCCCAAAACCTAAAAAGGAAAAGCACACGTCAGTTTGTCTGTGTTTATATACCTCGTTTCACCTTTCACCGCTTCCTCCTCTCCCCCTTGTACCCTGTCCATCGTTTCCTGTTTCGTCCTCCCCCTTGGTGAGGACGATCTTCTGCCTTGCAGAATCTCGAGTCCGGTCGTCGGTCTTTAAGTCCATGGGCAGCCGACGCTACGAGCTGATCGGACCAATCAGACAGAGCCAGAAGGGCAACATGATGGCGTTCGTAGCGTTTCTGTACGCGCTCTACCATCGCTGAACCAATCATATACAATATGGGTAAAATCTCTAGTACTTTGGACGCGGCTTGATTGGTCATCAGCTCGTAGCGTGGGCTAGCTGCGCCTGGATATTAGATGAAACAAATTATATGCTCAATGTCATTAATTATTGCACTCATTCCACATACCTTCACAATTGCTTCTGTCTCTTCCCCACGCAAAATGTCCCAATTTAGAAAAACTATAATGACCACGCTCTTTATCACTGTGTAAAAAACGCTGCCGCAAAAGAAAAAGAAGAGCAACGCCGATAGTGTCTAGTTATAAATTTAAAATAACGCAAAAGTGACGGGCGTTACATTTTGTAACGCTAACGTGTTTTTCTTATTTTGAGGTAACGTAGATCGGTAACACGTTCCTTCTTTTTGCGAGTCACGAGTAACGTATTCTATTACTTTTTTTGGTAACGTTTACAACAACGCGTAAAACCGTCCCTAACTGTTAGTGATTTTCGCTGCATTGAGATCACAATCTCTTCTTCCCACTCTTTGGACGTCAGGGGTATAAGTGATTTAGTGCTAATGACGAATCGTATTCTATGAAAATAATAACAAACGAGCAAACCTTCACATCACGTGGACCAGAAAACTGGTAGGCAACCAGAGCCTCTACTTTTCTTAAATAAATGCTTTCAGTCTTGATTGGAACATTGAGCTCGTAGAACATATCCAATAGATTTTAACGCAAATAAATTGTTACCGCTGCGCCGAGAGGATGCGCGGTTTAATGACAGTAACATTGACGTCAAAATTGTTTAGCGATGCATAAAATGTGCCTCCCATGATATATGCAGGTTAGTCTCTTCTCGAATATCTTCACATCGTAGTAGGTTTGTGTGACACGCTAAAAAAGAGCGGATTTTAAAAATACTACCTGTCTGAGCTCCGTAAGATATTTAATTAAATTGTGATTGATCAAAAGGTGCTGTTTTTACTTGTCTCGTTTAGTTCAAGTTATTGATGAAATAATGACATTATTTCTGATCGGTCACAACTAGATATACTTTTTTAATGTATAAATTTTACAATTTTATAGGGTACGAATGCACAGACAATCGTTTGTATAGTATTTTTATTTTTTGTAAGCTGAAAATTGTCAATTTCACAGTATAAAAATGCACGTCGCTTGTTGCGGAGCGTAATTTGAAGTAGCGGATTTCGTTGCAGAAAAAGGACTGCAAGGCGGCTAAGCAATGTTTGCGCTCTATATATTAATTTACATTAATATGATCGTTTATAGAAAAAATAAAAATATTAATATTACGATAACGATGAATACACATGGCAGAAAATACGGACAATACAGGCTTCCGATATGAAAAAAAAAACGTATTTTTGCAAGTCTAAAGCCTGCGTCGTTTGTTTTGTACAAACAAAAACGGACGAAGACAACAAAATTTTCACGGATGGAAGATGATTAACAAATACAGAACTAGAAAAGCAGCTTTAATGGTAGCAATTCCTATCACCGATTAAATACACGGTGTGTTCATATGAGCGAGAAAATGAAACGTACAAATTGCTCTCAAAACATATAGCTGAACTTAGTTTTTTTTCTAAATTATAGGTTACATACGTGGGGCCCGTACGCCCATTAAAAGCAACAATAAAACCCAACTTCTCTTCACATTGGTATGTCATGCTATGACGAATGAAGTCTCGAACGAGTAATAATGTTAAGGGGTGGTCAGAAGAACGGCGTAATGATGGGAGACATGCCGCGTCATTACCTTATTTGATTACAAAGCGTACAATAGCATCGACCAGGTCATTAGAGACATGTGCCTACTATTAGCGTTTCCAAAATCGTTCCGGGATTCACGTTTTAATGTAGATTAGGTGCTTTCATTTCAGTTCTAGTTCTCGGAAGGGACTAAAATTTGATCGCTTTCTCGTACATTGCCAAAGTGAAGGGAGTAGATGTGGCCACCTTAATTTGTGAGCCTGTCTAGAAGATTAAAAACAATGTAATGTCAGCCGCACAATACGTGCACAAAATAAAACAAGTCCACAAATTATTCCTTTCTGAATATTAAGATAAATATACAAATATATTTTTTTAATAATCCTTTTATGTTTGTGTTTTGACATTTGCTGAATACGAGCTAAGTGTCATTAAAATATTATACTAATTGAAAACGTAATAGTTACAACTATGTGTGGTGTTCTTCCTAACGTTAGTCAAACTTTTTTTATTCATTCAAGCGCAGCTTAAATTCTTTGGTAACATTACTCAGAAAATTAAATGCTGTACACAATGTCTCCATGAAATAATTTAGATATGTGATTTTGTTATCATTTAAAATACACCGCACCGCATATATGCTAGTTTTTTTAATAGTAGCGATCATAACACCGAAATGCTCCCGATTGCAGATATATACGAAAATGTATTGTGGTAAACATGTTTTCCTCTCAAGTTTAGTTTGACATTTTGCACCAATTTATATCTGCACGCCGCCCCAAAAGCAACTATTATAGCAAAACAAATTAACCAAACATTACTGACAGAACTTGACAGTCCTTTAAATTTAAATATTTAATACAACACTTTTCTCCTAGAGATGACCAATGAACCAAGCGTGAAATAAGTGAAAGAACTCTCTAAATTCTTACTCCAGTACATGAAAGACATGTTCTCAAAGTTTGCATTGTTAAATTTTAGTATACGAATCTATATTTGTAGTTGATTTAATGACATATATATAAATAAACTACTTAGAATATTTTTTATTAGAGAGAGAGAGAGAGAGAGAGAAAGAGAAAGATGTAGCAGAAAGAGAAAAAGAGGGGGAGGGAGAGGAGAAAAAGATAGAGAGAGGACAGAAAGAGAAAGCAAGAGCTCAGACATAAATATTGTGAAAACATTGATTATACCCTCAGAACAATAACTATAGTTACGTAAACAGTGAGTACGGCAAAACGTGTCTTTCGAATGCCCGGCCACCAGCACGTGCTTTGCGCCTTCGGCCGTGCATTAGCTGCGCGCGCGCACTCGAGGTGCGCGAGGCGCCCAAGCATTGACAAATATAGGAAGCTCGTGCTGGAGGCGGGACAATTGATGCGGTTCCCTGTCGTTTTCACTCTTTTTTTAACAATCAATCATGTTTTTATGGCGTGTAGCCAAACAGCTGCTAGACCTAAATAGGCGTTCACTGACCCAAGTCCAGTAATAATACCAACATTGTCACATCCTAGTTTGCACACATGAGTAAGACTTTTTTAACATTTAAAAAGAAGCATAGGAGTCAAGGTATGTATTTTTGGACCTATTACACGCGTGATGAATCCTGGACAAAAGAGTGCTGCACTGCATATTAAAACGATAAAAAAATTAATTCCCTAAACCGGAGTGACGCTGAGGAACGTTTAAATAAAATATTGATCATAATAAAATTAAGGTCCGGTATGACAATCATAAACGAGCCTGACAAAGCGTCACTGGACATATCCCAAATTAAGCGTTTGATTTACGCTTTTGGAATTGCAAACGGTTGAAAAAAATTCCTTCCTTTACAAAACTAACGAGCGAAACAGCTCATCAATACACAAGAATACTTATTGAATTGTCGCATAATACGAGAGATTTCGCCCAACAAACGTGAGGAATCATTGATGATTTTTTTTAACGTCAGCAGTGAAAAACAGGCGAGAATCAATCCACACTCTAAGATCGCGCACAACCAAAAAACTTGCTATATTAGGGCTGTGTTATTGACTAGGATGAACAGTAATCGCAGCCTTGCGCGAAAGCGACTGAAGCTTAGTTTGTGCGGGATTCGAAGACAACCTATTATTCTGTCACCAAATCTTTAGAGCATCAATATTAAGCAGCAGGGGCCTACAGTCCGTTTACGTGGAAATAATACGGAATTTGTTTCATCATCGACGAACTGAGGCACTTCTAAGCTGCCAAGGTCATTCACGATGTTGTTGGAAAGTATTGGTCCATGGTTCGACACGTGGGGCATTACAATTTCTTTAAATTACCCGAGACTGGGGAACGATATTTGCCCATGTTAAATAAAATACACTGCTCAAACTACAACATAAATAGCTTCCAAACCCGCGAAGAAAGCCAGAGGCCAGACCAAGCTTAAATAACTTAATTAACGATAGACTGCAATCCGGAAGATCGGACGCTTTAAAGCTATTAAAATAAATTACGTCGACTTGTCTACTGGACTCAATTATTGGCTTTGCGAATTCCTTTAAAGTTACAATATTAGTTTTACTTAGCGACCACGACAAAATCCATGCTAACTCGGATTGAGCACAGGCTTAAAATAAAAACTGAGATGCTTAAAAAAATTGTTTTCAGACTTTAGAAGAGGCAGAAAACAAAGAAATAGATCCGCAATTGCCAACATTCATGGTGCGTCTGGACAGTCTTATGTACAGACACAATCAAGACATTCGTCCATGCCGAAGGAAAAGTACTAGTTTTAGAGATATGTTAAACATATGTTCTTGCTCTGAAAGCAAAATGTCGCATCACCCTTTAACTAGGAATGAAGGAATTCCATCTTACTCACAAAATATTTGGAGCTAGTTCCTTTTTTGCAGAGTCGACGTCCTCATAAGTTAATTATAAAGTCTGCATAAGGCAAAACGCATCTCAACTCGAGTTTGTAGTACACTTGTGGGATGCTTTAAGGTTCCCTCTATTCTTGTAAGTGACTATATAGCATTGCTTGCTCGACAACCTTTTGCCCACAAGCCTTAGCGGTTATCTCAAACAGGAAGAGAAGGTAGTGGAAGCTAGGAAGGAAGAACTCAGAAAGTAACCTCCTGTTGGGCTTTAAGTGGCAGCCCAACGTTAAGCTACTTTGCTGCTTGTTACGTTAATGAGCAAAACAACCCCCCCCCCCCCAAAAAAAAAAAACACAAACATAAGTATTTTTTTATTTCCCGTTCATTTTTTTGCGCTTAACCAACCTAGAATATTTGAACTCAAGTTGTTTTCTATTCGTAAAGACATCGAGAAGACTACGGCACGTGGCCTTAGTATAAAAACACACCCATTATAATTGCTTATCTTGATAGATTAAAACGTTAGCAGTTTTTCCATTCAAAATATCCCTAAGTAAAACATCGGGCTAATGAGCTGCGGCTCAGTGGTGTTTTCAAAAACCGACTTAAATACAAAGTAGATTAAATTTGTTTAAGCTAGCGTCTTTTTAAAAAAAAAATATCAGAATTTCTAACAAGGCGGCATTTCTCGCGAAAAAATCACCATCCTTGCCTTAGATGTTCCGCTTTGTTCTATAGCACGTAAGAAAATTTAACATTTGCACCGGTGGTCAAAATCAGGGACAAGCTCTTGCGATGAGTGTACGGCGAGAACGTGGGTAAGAGGCAGCAGTCTTTAAAGTTATGAGTCTTGGTAGAAAAACTTTGTTCAGCACTATTCTCTTTCGTTTAATGCACCATGAATTTGAACTATTTGGTCACATGCTAAATATTTTTCGCGTTTAAACAGAGCATGCTAAGACTTTCCCAAAATGGAGTTTGATGAATTCCACTGGTTTCTTCCACAATATTTATATTATATAATAATGTTGTTGAAATTCAATTACACAGGTTATAGTAGGATCGGTTACCTTGAGGAAAATCATTTGGCTCTGAAATCGTCGAAGGCACTTTTTTAACAAAATGTAATTTTATAATTTTTGTAAAATTGACCCTGGCAATTTAGTCTTTGTAGTGACAACGACACCTTAAGTCAATCAATAAACACCCCTTCATCATTTTCTTAATATTATAGACGCAAATATGCCTCTCACCTCTGCTTGATTAAAAGAAAATATTGCTACATTCCTTACGCAATGATTGCTAGCACAGCCTCTATATATAACAGTGCTCAATGACCACAGAAAATGGACATTATGCAATTTTAAAACATTAAACTAATACTTGTTCAGTCTCAACACCTCGCAGAATAGAGATTACCTTCCAGCACCCCTTACGAACATGTTTACACTAATTGTTTTAACACAGAATGTGTGGAATGGCTGGCATTTATACACATCCGGTTGGGCACCATGCAACGGAAGTTGACAGGTTGACTGCCAGGCGATCGCTGACACAGCGCTCGTCTCATTGATTGGACTCCAGTGCCAACCGAACACTTTACTCGAGTGCCTCCGTGTCACTACCGGAGGGACTGAAACATCATGTGTTCAGACACAGCGGCGCTCTGCTCCGTCAAACGACCGTGCTCCAGGCTTCTCCAGAGAAAGGGCAAGAGAGAGAGAGAGAGAGCGACAGAAAAGCAGAGAAAGAAAAGCATACACTACAGACGACGTGCTCCTGCTCCCTTTGGCGAAACGGGTTGAGATAGTTCGAATGTTTTGTTTTCTTTTGCCGCGAGCTGGCGCCCGGGTTCTGCTCGGTGCTCAAGAGAATTTAGATTGAACAGATGCTCCATCACAAACCAATCGGGAGCGTTTGCAACGAAATGACGAAAGCCTCCTACCAATGTGGCCTCCTGCGGAGATTGGTCGCTAGTGGGAGGCGGAAAGGCGGAGAGGCTCGCAGACGACCAATTCTTTTGCCACCTCCTCGCGGCTCGTGTTGCAAATGCGGCGCATAATTCACTTGACACCGATCGAGCAGTAGAAAACTCTGTGTAATATAGGCTCTCTACGGTGCTTCCGTGTTCAAATTGTTCCGTTTTCCGCAGGCTCTGTTTTCTGCGTCTCACACTGAAGCAGGCTTTGAGAGGGTCGCATTCCCATTGCCACAGGAGAAGATGACATCCACAAGCAAAACAGCAACGGAGGACTCACGCGCTTACTGCGCACGACTCAGGGCTGCGAGGTCAGCCGTGCGCACTGAGCCTTCGAAGTGTGCTCCCGGGTCCTCAACCGAGCAGACGAAACTCTACAGGTAAAACTGCACTTTCGTGGCGGCTCCAGATTTCCCTTCAAGGGCCGCGTGCGGCGTTGCACACGCTAATCGTCAACCGTCTGCTTCTGTTATCTCTCTCTCTCTCTGTCGACCCTTCACACTACATCCGCATCAACACGTCACATTCTGTGTTTTCACTGCCTTTCCCACGCTAGCACGGGCAAATGGGCAACTTTTTATATGAATTTCATGAAATATGTTAGTTGGCGATTTAATTGTATCCCAGTAATAATTTTGGCTTGTGATAATTGATTTCAATTTGATATACCCACACTGCTCTACAACGCCCCTAGGTGCTTAGGGTAAATCAATACGTAGATAGATCAATACTAACCCTGTTTGAGAACACAACAGATTGTGGAGTTCCGTGTAACCTAAACGACGATTTACGAGTTTAAAAATCAAGATTAATTTTCCATCAATTCAGACACCACCGTAGATTACCTAAATATCTACCTCAGTCAGCATTGAACATGACCACTGCGGGACACGTGTTTCACCTCATGGTCACCGCTGAGGCAGGAATACCTGTATCAACAGAAACAACCAACACGGAAGGCTGTTCGACGTTCCGACTACGAAATAAGTTTAACCTTACCAATTCTTGCCTCTAAAACGCTGTTTATGAAGCACGTTTTGATGAGTTCTATTTGCTTCATGCGTGTTAATTAAGCTACTCTCTAGTCTGCTTCAACTATTTCGTACGCTGCGATACAGTGGTAGCACAACCATGTAATAGGCGCTTTTTCGGATATTTTCTCAGAAGTGCATTGACCTGCGCAAATATTTACAGCTTACGTTAGTGTTGGAAACGAGAATGCCTCACCACAATATTCATTTTAATAACAACCTTTTGATTCATGAAAAGATAAGGTGATCGCTTCTTTGCCCTAACCGTGTTATGCTATGTAAATAATCGTCTTTAGTATTACATGGTCACAGAAAGCTACGAAGCCGCAACTGATTTCAAATATTTGTGACACAGGGGACATGCATTCTGATGCTTATCACATTTTTTCATTGTGCATTGAATAAAATCCTTCAAATACAGTCGGGCCAAAATTGTGTTCGCTCTTTTCGTTTTCTTTTTTTTTGTATTTTTTGCATATATATTTTATGACACCATCATTGGCTGCCACAAATGATCTCACTTCAACTATGTCAAAGTTAGTTTATGTAAGGCTGCCCTTTCGCATCATCTGGTTTCTCTCTCTTTTTTATAATTTTTAAGGCTGTAACTACTCTCACAAAACAAAACACTTAATCGCATTGCCGTGACTTTTAACCCGTTTTGACAGCGTCCGATCTCTTCCCTTAGCACTTTCCGTACAAAATAAATCGCATATTTTAAATAAAGAAACGAAAAATTAAAAACCGTATCGTTGTCTTATTTTGAAAATGGCGAAGACTGTAAAACAATGAACTTCAGGAACTGTAAGGTAAGTAAGAAGATATTTCACGCATTTTTGTTTTGGAAAAGCGTGTTTTTTTGTTTTTTAGATGGGTTTTACAGAGGTGAGACGTGGCTTTTAAACTGCTACCATTGTCATGATGATGCAATTAATGCAAACGTGCAAGCGAGCTGGACAAGAATAACGAGATGTCTATGGTTCAGTAGCAGGAACAGACAGATTTTTGAAGTCTCCCACCAGTCCCCTAGCTGTGTTTGGAGATCTGTGTTTGTCCTTTGTCCCCCTTGTTGAGGGTTGAGTTCAGAGAGGATTTTTGTCGTTGCTGCCATTGCTCTTTGCTTTTAACTCTCAATGGGCTTCTTTTTTTTTATTTTTGCGCATTGATATGGCGATTCATTGTAAGCGATATGTTTTAGTGTAATAAACCCCTCTGTACCAGTCTTACTGCAAATTGTGGGCTTCGTTTCCAAGAAAACAACGATAATTTGTGCTGCTGATATTTCGTACCACATGTAGCAACTTATTACAGTGGAGCTTTGGAGTGTAAGAATGTGTTTAACGTCGCCTAGAGCAATGCTGCCCTAACCCTTTGGTAATGCATTTTCTGCGAGACATTTACGGTTTTAAGTGCATGCATATATTTTCTTTTACGTGGAGAATGTACGACAACGTCTTTTTAGAGCCCCTACATAAAATACCACTTTTAGCACTGTTTCCAAATGACATTCTTACGGTGTTTTCTGTTTTTATAAAACGCGGAAAGCCGACGTCTTGTGTCCTTCCTCGCCTAGCTCCCGAAATGTATACAACGACTTCTTCTCTACGTGAATATCAGTTAAACGGAGGAACGGCAGACGTCGTTCTTTTTCAAGTTAGTGCAGGGAAGTGTGGGGGTCATTCCCGTCAATATTCGCATTCTTCAGAAAAAGCAATCTCCAGGGAAAGTTTTTCTACAAGAGCTTAGAAAATAAATTTTGAAACAATCGATTCGACCTGGGTTAGTAGGATGCCGCTGGTGCAAGCAGCGCGGGGGCCTACAGCATTGATCGCACAAAAGAAAAAAAAAAAAAAAACGGCTTCCGAAGTCTGCCGATTGCCCTACCCACTTCAAAGATTGATTTATTTTCTATCGTAAAAGGGCATTGCCCAGCGTCAGAAGAAAAAAAAAATAAACTCAGGATTTTGATTTTAGTTTATTGACCCTCGCAGAAAAGAGGAATCGACGGAAAACGTAGGAGGCTTCAAAAGTAAAGGCAAAACGAGTGAGAAAAGGGCATCCGCTAGAAACAATGTACAGACCACCCAAGAAGACCCAGCATCGTAAATACACAGGCGTGAACCTGTAACATAAGATATGCACGGCTTTCCATCACCGTTAATATCTGTTGAGAATGTTACGGCCAAATATTAATGCCGAAGTCTCGGTTGCATGTTCAACGAAACTTATTATAATGACGCTCCTTTGATGCGGTATCTTCATTTTCATAATATTTCAAATTATACGAAAACATAATCCTTTTATAATTATGTTTAAAACAAATGTAAGCATCGTGCGCCCGGTATTTACGAGTTAACGACTCATCCCTTTGGACACAACCGCACTAACTGCGACACAAGGCAACCGCAAGGGCTTTCAATGAGAATAATCCGTGGTAACGTCAATTCTAAAGCCCTAATTTTCGAAGCAACGGAGCCTTGATGTCTCGTGCTTTAATATATGATCTTTTATTTTTCTTTCGAGTACAAGCGAAGCGGTCGATATCGCATCCTATAAGGATCTTCGACTGCTGCTAAATATGTATCAGGGACTGTCGCTTCAGTTGTGTCGTGATCACCTTAACAGGTTCACGTGGAGCGAAGTCCGATCTCCATAACATAAATAATCGAGGATGATTGATAATCTTGGTACTGCAACGCAACGGCTAATCTTGCCATACCTTCCTCACGCTTACTTTCCCTGTCCTAAACCTGCCATTTTGATTTTAATATGTGCTTTTCTAACACTTTTACATTTTCTTTTTGTTTCTTTTTTCTCTTGGAAATTGCGTTCAGGCAGGAAGTTAGCAAACTAGTTTTGTCCTTAGACTTCTTTCTCAAATCTACGAAAACGCCATGCGCTAAAGATAGTGCTATCTTATTTTGGATTCTTATTGCCAGGATACGTGCTCATTAAAAGTATTTGTTTCCGGTTTTGGGGGGATACTTGTGTTTCAATATGAGCATCACTGCTTGTGTTCAAATCAGAGAATCACCTGTTAATGATTACAACACCAAATCAAACTGAATAAGATATATATTATGTCACACGCAAACATATAGCTCTATCAGAAATAAAATACAATAAGCGGCCGTTTAACTTTGCCATCAGACCTATTACCTGTTCAATTGAAACTCTTGGATACACAAGTTCTAAAACCTTTGATCTTACATACAACAAATGCGTCTACGCATACTACTTCAGCTATAACATCGCAACGGTTCCGTCGTGATCGGAAAGTAAAGCAGAAACCGTTTTTTTTTTACTTTTTTTTTTTATAGGAAGCGTTTTGCCGGTGTGTGGAAGCTTTACAAATTATTTGCGTTAGACCGCAGGTGAAAACAACCATTGCACAAACTGTTTTAACGATTCTTCGCAAGCAAACTGCACTGCGAGGGACATAAAAATTCTCTTGCATGTGTTCTATTAGTATTCGTTTTGCTCCTCTCCAAATGCTGGTCCCTCTGGGTATGGGGCAAAACTAGGTATTCTTCAATAATATTTGTTTTTCGGTTCTACCAGGAAAACCTTGCCTGAATCACAAACGCCTGTGATGTATGCGTGTGTAGTGGTTATCATTTTGTAAGCAATACAGATCAGAAGTACCGACTTGTCCCAGCATAGATCATGAACTAAACAATGCAAAATCATTTCCGCAACAGCTTGTTTTTTTAATTTCAATATAGCCTTTGTTTTTAGTAACCTTAGATATTGACAAATATAATTACCACTCATGCTTTAAGAAACGTGAAGCTTACAGAGGACGGGATATATTTCGACGTCAGTGTGCAAAGTATTGTTGCACAGAGTCGCAAAAATTGGGGGAACGAGAAGTGTGCTTTTGTCATATTTAGTTGTTGTGGTATGTAGTTCATGTAGACGCGCCATCCCTATTTTTAGGTAAGAAAATTAAATACAGCGAGCTTAAAAAAATAAGAGGTAAAAACTCGAACTTGACGAATACATTTCTTATTTTGATTTTATATAGTGCCATAACAGAACATTCTAGCAATGTAATAGGCTCCAAATGCTTGCTCAATTATATACGTGTTTTTTTGTTTTAATTTCGGTAAGTGTAGTTAATGTACTAGCAGTGTCATTAACCTTGTAAGGCTACCAGCGTGTTATCGCACTCGTAGCCTTGCTCCTGCCGCACAAGGGTTAGCTCTAGCGCTCCATCGTCGTTCCCACGTGCTCCAAGTCTTTCTAATATTGAGTGATTGAGTGGTTTTTGAACACTCAGCAAATTTCTAATTAGAACCATAAGTTTATTTTTAAAATTAAAAGGTTAATTAACATAATTTATTCACTTAGCTGACTGGTCGTTACAACTAGCTCCCTATACCATGTCCGCCTGGCCGTAAACGCACTTGCACAAACCGCATTAGTGCAGCTTTCAGGGCTTCTTTTTTAAAGAAATACGTTAAGCTCAAAAAGAAACACTCTGAATATATTAGTACATGTTTGCACGAATTAAAATTTTTATGTTCCGTCTTCACAACGGACTCTCTGGAGATGTAATTATGCCAGAGAAGCTAAATTTTTATATAAAAGCAATTGATAATTTTACATGTTGTTCAGTGTCAATGTAAGTAACATCTTGCAGGACATTATATAGGGTTGAAAAACCCCGAGACTGCGGGTAAACGACACAACACTAAAAAGTAGAGAATTTTTAGTGTTGTGTCGTTTACCCGCAGTCTCGGGGTTTTTGCAACCATGTGCAATGTACACCAGCTCCTTCGCGCCCTTACATTTAGGACAATATAGCTTTGGACTATCGCATTTTTAAGGTTTTTATCTTTTCTTTGCTTCACCTTAAGCGTCTTTGCATTTTTTTGTGTATTTCGGATACATAATTTACACATTCATACCTCTAACAAACACTTTGGCCCTTGCTGATGGCTATTATAAAAATATATGCGTATAAATGTAACGTCAAATGTACGAACTCGTTTCTTTATTTTAAAGTGAAAAGATGGCTAAATTTGATCGCATTCTAATATACAAATTTACGTTTTTTTCTTTTTGTTTTTTAGTTTTTCTATGTGGAGGTTTTAACACTGTCCGTGAAATAATTAAAAAAGACAGTCTGTGGTTATGAAACTTTGTTTACCTGAATCGTAGTCCATTAACGCTTCTTCATCCGCCTATGTTCTTGGCGAAGGTGTCTGAAAAAAAGAAAAAAAAAAAGAAATTGCTGTTGTCAATGACAGTGGGCTTTTGTGCTGCTATGTATCATCAAAGGGCAGCAGAAACCAATGGCATGTAGAACTCATATTATTGTCTTTGCAACTTCTTAAGCTAGAAGTATTTGTAATAAAACAAAATGTTTCGCCTTCATTTTTACGGTTTTATTTTATTTCTTTATCTTGGCGTCGCATCATTGGGTCTTTATCATCAACATTATCGGAGCTTGGAACGCTAGAAACATTGCCGCTTTTACTGTCGTAGTAAGGCATGAAAGTATTTGTTATAATATTTACAAGTATGCCTGTGAATGACGTGGAAATAAAATTAAAGTGCTGGAAAGGTTCTTATCTTCAAGCATCACGGCATGAGTACCATATTGCCTAAGTCGAGAACATTTGATATTTCCAGTCTTCGTTCAGCGAAAAAGTAAAAAATAGAAGGTTTTACAATAAAATTCAAACAACCAAAAGATTTGGCGATAAGTGGGATCTCAAGTTAGGTTTCGATAAAGAGTTACTTTTTTTAAAAGGTAACATTTAGCTTCGCTTTTGTTGGACCTCAATTTATGAAGTATTACTAGTTTCAATTTTGACGTAATAAATTGGCATAAGCGTTTCGTACAATTTTCAGGCTTCAGGTTTGCTACTAAAAATACTGGGCCCCAGCTTGTAATTTATGTTGAATCACATCTGCCGCACCATGAAATGGAAGACTACGCTCAAGACGCCAGTGACACCACTGAAAGCTAGCTTCTCCGCTTTAAGAGAACCTTAAAAAGAAAGCCATCTTCCAGGCACTCCTCGCTGGTATGCGATGCCTGATTTCGTTCCGCTTCGTTTACACACAAAAATGAATTAAATTTCATATATTTTTATTTCTGCCTCTGCAGCGTCTATTAGGCGAGAAGTAGTTCATACAGAGAAAGAGAGAGAGAAAGGGCGTTCTAGTTGACATCACTATACTTAAGTTAAGTTGCTCGCTCAGGCGTCTCTCACTTGCCATTCTTCGTCGTCGATCGCCTACGAAAGCGTAATGAGGCTTCATAGAGCGAGTCCCTTAACACTCTCGTTCCGGGCGTCGCACAGATTTGCGCCTGCCTGAAGATGACTTGGACGCTCGCTAACCGCTTTCGGGACCCTGATGGGACCGACGGGGTCACGGTAGCAATTTTCGCGAACCGGGTGGAGACCGGGCCATAAGACACGGAGTAATTGGTTTTCTCAGTGCATACTTGATAAAGAAATATGCTTCCACGTGACAGATAAATGCGCCACATACTTTGAACTGCGCACTAGCTTGCGACCAGTGTTGTCGTCATAAGGCCACAACGATAAATGACAGTCTAGTTAGCGCCTTAGTAAATTGTGGCTTGTATTTTTCTTTTTTAAGTTAGAACGCAGTATGAACGGTGGAGAGGGAAAGTTGAGTGATTCAGGTGTAAGGAAATATAAAGCATATAGTGGAATTTAAAAAAAAAAAACAAATTAACGACACAGTTTGTATTCGCGTGTTGCATTCAAATTATGTTCGTGAAATAAAACTTGTGCGTTGTCCGGTTTGCGAGGGACTTGCATCATCTGCGGATAGCGTGGAAGACATTATCCAAATAACTTTTCTGCTTACTCCATCTACTCATTTTATTAGAACATCGTAAATATATTCCATGTTTATTTTATTTTTATTTAAAGTCCAGCGAAACATGATAATCATAAATATCTTAATCTGCAAATCAAACCATTACGATTCTGCACATAGAAAGGTAGTTTAACGGTTCTTAAGAAATAAGAAAAGGTAAGTATACATTTAATATTTGGAGATGCGTCAGCCATCCGTTTTGTAAAAAGTATTACCTCCATTCATGTTTTACATTCCTCACCGATGAGTGGTGCCTCTTTAACCGAGCAGTTCGAACTGTAACATAATTATTCAAAAAGCATTGAACTAATTACATTTTATTTAAATAACCTGTTTACATTTATTGGACACGTATCCAGATAGCCTTACCTAGTTGTAAGGTGTGTGTTACAAAAAGGCAAAATAATCCAGCCGTATTTTATTCTTTAATTATTATTAAACCCACATTATTGGGAGCCTGCGACACCTAAAGAAGGCGCGCAGCTCCGCTTTGGCAGCTAGTTGTCAGAGCCGCCAACAGCAGCATGCTGTTAAGGGCTGGGGGACGGACAGGCTGGAGACCGGGTTAGGGCTATATGGTGACGATGTTTTTAATGGGACATGAGATGATTGTAGCGTCCGGTGGTAAGTCCCATTCCGTCTCCGCCGCGCGTGTTCGCGGGTCCCCCTTTTATAGCCCCGGTGACGTGATGATGTTGCGTCACCGGCGGGATCCTGGTGATTGGTGGTGGCTGCTGGCTTGGATGAAGATGAGGTACAGCAGCCACTCTTATTGGCCCGGAGGTTTATGTCGTCGCAGCAGCAGCTTCTCTTGATGTTGGAGAAAGAGGAAGACGAAGACCCGTTGGTGTTGGTTACTTGAGCTGATGTTCGAAAGCCTTGTTTCCGGGTCTTCGTGAGGGTCTCTGCCAAGCGATGGTGTTGCGGACCGTCCCTGTAAGTGTGCCAGATGGAGCACGGCGTCGCCGGGGCTTGGAACGTAACAACTTCCCCGGCAGCAGGGTGGTCTCTTTCAGCAGTGCCAGCTTCCAACTGGCCGATGAAAAGACCTCAGGAACGCCGCGGCTGACGGGCATCCTGAACACACGAAAGAACAGAGACCAAGACAGCAGGGAACACAGGCACCAGACTCGAACCGCAAAGAGCCGTCAAGCCTTCACTTTGTTCCTGCTGTGCCCCTCACGCATTTGTTCACGAACATCCGATATGACGCTGACAATGATCATGAATAAAACATTTCGAAAAAACGGCGCTATCTCATCGACAACCCGCTGTGATCGTTGGACAGAGCCAAACCTTAAGAATGTCCCGTGATGCGTTAATACACTGCAAACTTCAAAAGAGAAAATGACCCCACTTCCCGTAGTTTCCACATGTAAACTTTTTAGGAAGGACAATGCGCTTGTCGTTTAAACGAACTCCTTAGAAAACATTTTTAAGCTGTTAAGTACACTGTGCTGCGAATGCGCTAGATTTAGCTGTACTATACTGCAAGTGTAATTACTCACCTCGAGCTCAATATACATAGACAGATGCTTCATATTCTTAAGGCACCCTGAGGAAAACTTTATTTACAACTACAATCTTCGCTCCTACTGGCATACGCAACCTGCATGAATCTTATATCTTTGTTCCAACGTGGCAGGATTTAACTTAAGGTACTTGGGACGTTGCCGGGGGTCTGTCGTGGCGACTTCAGTCGAGTTCGTGAACGAACTGCATCTCCGTTCGAACTGCCTGATTGCGCCTATCTTAATCAAGGTGTCTTTTATTTGCTCGAGGATGTCACACTTATAGAACGGAAGCAAGTACGCTTTAGGTTTTGTATTATGTCCTGACTCACCTGAGTTGGAAAGAAAGTTTTTTCTTTTTCGGCACATCAGTGAAATGTGGCCTGGCCGATGACAGATGTAACATATGATTGATTTTCGTGATTCGCAACCCCTGGTAGCAGTCTGCTTCATGTTAGTATCCTCAGTTCGTGTGTTTTGGAGCTTTGCCAATTTACGTTTCGACTTTCTTTTCTTCTTACTTTTAGCCTTACTACATTTGGTTTTCGGGTTTTCTACTACAGAAAGCTTATCGTAGTCGCTCAGCTGGTGTCGCAACTCGTATGCGTCAGCAAGCTCCGCAGCTTTCTCAGCAGTCGTCACATCTGGTTTGTATTTAACCCAATCCATCACTGACAGTGGAATACTCCGGAAAAACTGTTCTAAGCAAAGCATCTCTATCACTTTATCGTGATCGCCAAAGACCTCTGAGCTTTTCAGCCATTCCACCATATTGGCTCGCAACGTGTATGCGAAGTCAGCATAGGACTGACTTGGCTCTTTCTTTCCATTCCTGAACTTCTGGTGGTAGGCCTCCGCGGACAACTTGTATCTTTTAAGTAGGCTCGCCTTTACACAGTCATAGTCTGAAAATTGCTCATCTGTGAGTCTAGCCATAACTTCTGCAACTTTGCAAGGCAACAGTGCCAGAAGACGAAATGGCCATGACTCCTTTGGAAAGGACATGTGTTGACAAACTCGCTCAAAATTAACTAGGAACAATCCGATGTCGTTTTCAATCTTAAATGGCTGCATTAACTCGCTCATCTGAAACATTTCCCTTCCACTGTTAAATGTATTAGTGTTAACACTCAAATCTCCGCGCTCAAGTTCTGACCTTCTGAGCGCTAGCTCTTCTCGTCTAAGGTTCACTTGCTTATCTTCTTCTGCGGCCTCAAGAGCCGCCTGCCTATCTTTCTCTCTTCGTTGTTCTTGTTCGTCGGCCTCTCGAGCCGCTTCCTTTTCTTTTTTCTCAGCAATGCTATTCCAGACGTCCTGGATTTCATCTTCGGGGATTGTTTTCTCTATCTCTGCGATTAGATGGCCTTTTCTGACCGCTTTGGGAATATCAATTCCTAGTGCTCTGCTCAACTCCAATAGCTCTTCCTTTCTTAGTTTCAGAAGATCCATCTCAACTCTGGGGGTCAGAAAACTAGTACTGTAATAGTCTATCCGAACTCTATCTACCTAACTTTTCAAATTACCAAAAAATACGTACTTCAAGACAAACTCGGCATAAAACCTGCGCTCTAAGCGTCTTATGGTACACTACACTCAAAATAACATGCAAACGTCGACAAAATCTTTCCCAAAAACCTTTTCCAATGTTGAGCACACCTTTGGCTCAAAGGAATCCTACAGTAAACTCAAAGGAATCCTACGGGAAATTCACAACAGGGCAAAACAAGGCCCACATGTAAAGTAATATTTAAATTCTATTTAAATTTCCCTTGCATGCCGGACTGCTTCTTTCCCTAACAGTAGTTACGGAAGCTACCCGGCTGCACAAAATTCGCAGCTTGCGTCAAAACAATTTTCTCAAGACCTGGCACTGCTCCAGAACCAAGCACAGTCAGTCGTTGAGAAGCGCTCAAGCTTATCGAAACGGTTAGCTTCTGAATTAAACTTCGCCTTGCGGGCGTTACAGTCTTTGAAATTACGAGAGCAAAGCGCACCTTTGCAGAGCTCGGAACGAGCATGAAAGCTCAACAGCTCCCCGAAATCCGAGCCCAATACCCGCGAAACCCGGTCGCCCGATCTCTGCCCTTTCGCCCGTCCTACCAGCCAGATGTCAGCGACGTCGTTCCGATGTCCGCAGAAGGACCAGGTACCACTGACGGCTGAACCTTGGGCCGTGCTCAGGCGCTGGCTCAGGGCGCTCAGGGACGTTCGACGCCGGCTGACACCTCTTCTTCCTCAGCTGGAGTGTGGCCGCTGCGCTCATCCGGGCCAGGAAGGATCCCACCGCTGCCACCAGTTGTTAAGGGCTGGGGGACGGACAGGCTGGAGACCGGGTTAGGGCTATATGGTGACGATGTTTTAATGGGACATGAGATGATTGTAGCGTCCGGTGGTAAGTCCCATTCCGTCTCCGCCGCGCGTGTTCGCGGGTCCCCCTTTTATAGCCCCGGTGACGTGATGATGTTGCGTCACCGGCGGGATCCTGGTGATTGGTGGTGGCTGCTGGCTTGGATGAAGATGAGGTACAGCAGCCACTCTTATTGGCCCGGAGGTTTATGTCGTCGCAGCAGCAGCTTCTCTTGATGTTGGAGAAAGAGGAAGACGAAGACCCGTTGGTGTTGGTTACTTGAGCTGATGTTCGAAAGCCTTGTTTCCGGGTCTTCGTGAGGGTCTCTGCCAAGCGATGGTGTTGCGGACCGTCCCTGTAAGTGTGCCAGATGGAGCACGGCGTCGCCGGGGCTTGGAACGTAACTATTTTTCTTTTTTTGTATTTTCATTTTTTAAGTTAGAACGCAGTATGAACGGTGGAGAGGGAAAGTTGAGTGATTCAGGTGAAGGAAATATAAAGCATATAGTGGAATTTAAAAAAAAAAAAAACAAATTAACGACACAGTTTGTATTCGCGTGTTGCATTCAAATTATGTTCGTGAAATAAAACTTGTGCGTTGTCCGGTTTGCGAGGGACTTGCATCATCTGCGGATAGCGTGGAAGACATTATCCAAATAACTTTTTTGCTTACTCCATCTACTCATTTTATTAGAACATCGTAAATATATTCCATGTTTATTTTATTTTTATTTAAAGTCCAGCGAAACATGATAATCATAAATATCTTAATCTGCAAATCAAACCATTACGATTCTGCACATAGAAAGGTAGTTTAACGGTTCTTAAGAAATAAGAAAAGGTAAGTATACATTTAATATTTGGAGATGCGTCAGCCATCCGTTTTGTAAAAAGTATTACCTCCATTCATGTTTTACATTCCTCACCGATGAGTGGTGCCTCTTTAACCGAGCAGTTCGAACTGTAACATAATTATTCAAAAAGCATTGAACTAATTACATTTTATTTAAATAACCTGTTTACATTTATTGGACACGTATCCAGATAGCCTTACCTAGTTGTAAGGTGTGTGTTACAAAAAGGCAAAATAATCCAGCCGTATTTTATTCTTTAATTATTATTAAACCCACATTATTGGGAGCCTGCGACACCTAAAGAAGGCGCGCAGCTCCGCTTTGGCAGCTAGTTGTCAGAGCCGCCAACAGCAGCATGCGTGTAACGTCGCATAGCGTAGCGCTGGCCTCTCTTTCCTTTTCTAATGCGCCCGTCACGGCTTGACCCTTCCAATGGCCGTGTTCCTTTATGTCCTGCTCCAGAGTAAACGTGTTACATGGTTTAGCACGTTGACATTCAAAACAGCTAACCGCGTCAAGCGTTCCTCTAGATCTGGTTTTACGTCACTCGTACCTGTAGCAGTTGCTCGGAGATCGGATTCAATTATGTCCCCTGCAGCTGTAAGCGGCAACGACGTCGACGCACCACCATGTGTTTTTTTATCTCGTTTATCTGTATTGGAATATGCCTCTACGAAGCGCACGAGTGTAGGTTGGTCCGGAAATAAATACGTGACGGTATTCAGCGGCGCTTGAGATTGATATAATCTACAAAAGAAGCATTTTCGCTACTCTCTATCAGATTGCTCTTCGCTCGCTGGGGTACTAAATAGACGTACTGGGAATGGAGAAATCGCTGCTATTTTGCCAGCGCAGGGAGGGGATCTGCGTTCTCAACCTCTACGTCTTACGTAAAAATGCTTTCACCGGCTGTGGTCTGGAACGTTTTGTATAGCGCTATGCTCAGGTAAGATGACATTGATCAGAAACCGCGGTCAGCTGCTCTATATACACGATATCCATGCGAGATGATTATGCTACAGCCCGCGCCAAAGAGGCGCCAATGCCTTGTCCCACGCTTGACATTATGACTATGAACCCAAAATGCAGTCGCTATTTTGGAAGCACTGTACGACTTTCTTCGTAATGAGGTTTAGAAATTTGTTCCAACATGTCCACCAATGTAAAAATACCAAAACACTAATCGATCTTGTGTGCATCAGTGTATTCTTTAAATATTTAAAAATAAATTTTTCATATTGTTGTGAATTGCAAAAGATACGGCACGTTCGGTCAGTAACTTGTTTTTGTCTAAGCTTGTGGTAGAACAAACGCGGCTTTTAATTTCGATTTGCACAGAGCTCTGTTCTACGCGCGTTAGTAGTCAAACATTCGTGAACGCTGGACTGTACGTTATCCCGTGGAGATGTGAAAGGGTGAAAACTTTTCTTGCGAGAAATTGTTCAAATCTTCATATTTATTTTGCAACCATTTATTAAGCAAATAAAAGAAGTAAGGACTAACACCGTAAAAGCCTCACGTAAACAGTAACATAATAGCGTAGACAAGCCTAGTACCTTTTTTTAGCTTTGCATTTTTTCGAATCTTTAATAGAGCATTAAAAATCATCCCAGGTAGCATAAAACGTCGAGATGACGTTGAAATAAGGTCCTAGACGTTCGGCGACGTCGAGGTCCTTAACAAACTTTTTATAGATGTCATTGGTATGTCAACATGAGAGGTTCCGACAAAGTCAAACACGCGACGTAGTGACAACGTCATAAGCTTCATCTCGACGTCTTCAACACTAATCGACGTTTGTTCAACGTTTTGTATGAAAATTTCTTTGAACGTCAAGCACGGGACGTCACAACAGTGTCCCGAGCGACACCTTGACATCTTCGGAATTAATCGACGTCAGTTCTACGTTTTCTCCGGGAAGTTATTTGAACATGGAGCACGAGACGTCCCAACAATGCCCTGAGCAACACCTGAACGTCATCGACATTATTCGACGTCATTTCTACGTTTTTTTGAGAGGTTTTTCGAACGTTGAGCGCGAGACATCCCAACAATGCCTGAGCAACACTTTGACGTCAATGGCATTAATCGACGCCAGTTCTACGTTTTCTCCTGGAAGGTCTTTGAGCGTGGATCACGAGACGTAGCAACGATGTCCTCAGCAACACCTTGGCATCATCAACATTATTCGACGTCAGTTCTACTTTTTTTTTCAGGAGGTTCTTTTAAAGTTGAGTGCGAGATGTCCCAACAATGTCTGAGCAACACCTTGAGCCCCCTGAACAAGCGACTTAGAGCCCAAAGTACTGTCATATCACTTTTAAAATTTCTCGTCAATGTCCGCGTTTTTGATATTGTGCATTCTGCCCACTCTTCAACCTGGCTGATCTGCAGAAATCTCTTACAATATTATCATTCTCGTGATTGTTGTTTTAGAAGGAATTGCTTAAAAAGCCGAGAATTCACAACAAAAACCAGGATTTAGCTTGGAGTCAGCGGCGCTGTTTATAGTATTGCTAGCGTTTCTAACTTAATAACTTTATATCAGCGTCTTTGAAGCTGTAAGAGAATGATAATGATGTAAGAGATTTTTGCAGCTCGGCCAGGCTGAAGAGTGGACAGCATGCACATCACCGAAAACACTGACGTTGACGAGAAATCTTAAAAGTGATATGACAGGTCCTTGGGCACTATAGGACGCTTGTTTAGGGTGACTTCTAATTACACGTAAAATTGTGTAACCATAGATCTGGTCGAAACTACCGATTACTAGAGAGCTGAAGGAACACCTTTCCTATGATTCCTCGAGTGCGGGAAAAGGCGCTTGGGGGATTTAGCAAACTGTGTATTCCGTCCAAATATACATGCTTTCGTGAAGATACCTTCGAGCAACGAAGGCAGATTCGGTTGACTCTATTGTTCTACGGTGACCTAGATCAAAGCCGTTATCAATTGACATCCAGTTCAGTTTAGACGTATGATCGACGTTTTATGTCGTTAAATGGGACGTTATGTCAACATTGATATAACGTTAACAATTGACATCCCGTTCAGATTAGACGTATACTCGACGTTTTATAATCGTTAATTGGCACATTATGTCAAAGTGGATATAACTTTATCAATTGACTTCCCGTCCAATTCAGACGTGTATTCGACGTTTTAAGGTCGTTAAGTGGGACGTCATGTCGACGTAAAATCCACCCTGTGTTCCAGACATTAGCCTTTCCATATTACGTCGAAGGGACCTAACGTTCAGACTTTTGACGTTCTTTCAACATGTGGTTCCTGACGTCATCAACGTTCTTTCGACGTCTTCTCAACGTGTCTGTGCTGCCTGGGAGGTTTATAAACGATTTCTGTTCTATGGAACTATGAAACTGCCAGCAATATTACATAAAATGGAAAGTTCTATTCGCAACTCCAGCCGGCAACTCGCCCTATCGCGGATGAAAAAGGAGAACCAGAGGAACGGTAACCGCGGCATAGACGGTGGAAGGAACTGTCGGCTTTGGTGCAGCTCTTAACGCATGGTACTGGTCGGCGTGTTCGTGCATCATGCATTTTTAATGGAAAAAATGAGTGTATTAAAATTTAAATTGTTGTTTCGTTTTGCAACAGCGTTGCACAAGGGGATTAGGATGTCTCATGTCATTGAAGTCTTCTTGTATATCGCATACGCTTCGGATTTCGCGTCCTACGGTCGCCAGCTCAATGCGTGTTCAAGATGACGGCAAAAGCTCCATCTAGTAGTTCAACTCTCCTTTGTACGACAAACAAATGTATAAGCCTTCGAGAAAGTGTGAGAGAACTGCTTATCTGAAGGTGTGTCGATCGAGTGATAGATATCGCGAATGGGTTCTCGTTTTACGCGCTAAAAGGCCGTAACAAGGAACAGGACCATCTGTTCCAAGCACATCCAAAATACAGACTACGCGTACTTTCTTGCAAGAAATTACAATAGCAAATAAGGAAATGCTCTGAGCATGCATAAAAAGAAACAGTTTGTCTAGGCGACTCACAACGCTGGGAATAACACGGTACATAAGTCTAGTATATACTGTATACGTGAATACTTTGTTTTTATTGAGAAATAAATATAATCCCCAAACATGCCGATGGCGTTAATAGACAGTTTTAGAATAGCGTTGCTGCAGGATACCGAGAGGCACGGCACCTTTCTTGGCGTGTGCTGAGAGGTGTAGCGCGAGCTTCCCGTTGCAATGCCGCACCGTACGGGAGCCTACGGTTACGCTATTCTAAAACTGCCTATTGGTAACCATGGCGCAGGTTGATCACGCGTTGAAGAGCATTAAAACCGCGATGGTGTGCATTGAGTTGTGAGACTCGTACACAGAGACATCAATACTGAGAATGAGTGGCGTAGCCAGAAAATATTTTCGGGGGGCGTTTCAAGGTACTGGTGCAATCACACACACACAATAAAGAAATACACATATATATATTTAAAAAAAATTTCGGGGGGTGTTCTGGCACCTGAACCCCCCCCCCCCCCCCCCTGGCAACACGCCTGCTGTGAATGCCGCTCTTCCGGAGCTTGTCCGTGACCCTGCCGCGGGTCACATTTTGGAGCGCTGGTGACCAGACACACCTAAAACACCACAATGCTTTCATTACCCTCAAAAATATTTTGCCACACAAAATGGCGTAGCCAGCGTTCAAAATACGGGCATTCTCCACGAAGCTTGGCACGTTCAATGAGGTTTCCGCAACTTTTACAAATCAACGTGCTAATTTTCCTAACGCGCGCCAACATCTCCGCAGTGTCCCGAATGACGCACGACAAGACAAAGGTGAAATAAAGAAACAAAATTTTTATTGTGGCGAACTTGTGCCAAACAAAAGATGGAATAACTGGGCGTCGCAGGCGCCAATGTCGGCGTAGTAGCAGGATGGAGTGCTGGCGAAAGAATGCTTGCGTACGGCGCGGCTACTCTTGAGACTTCCCTGGGAGCCTAGAACGTTCTACCTCGTTCGTTCTTAAAATATAAATTCTGAGAATAAACAAGCTAAACGACTCTTCAACGTTTTAGAATCTTCCACTTGCATTAAGAAAGAAAAAGAACGACAAACGGTGGCGGAATTCGAATTCCGGCCACCTGCGTGGGAGCCAAGCGCGCAAGCTGAGCACGCAGCATTACACCCCCCTTTAAAAGCGCATCACCCCAATGCAACACAAAACAAAACCAAAAGAACGGTAAACTAAAACGTTCTCTGGAACATGAAACGTCCAATGCCCCATAGAGCGTAAAATGGCTCGAGTCGAACGACGTAAATCACTACGTGTCGCGGCGGGCTGCGTGATGAAGGGCGTGTTCCGTCCGGAAGCACTTCGTAGTTCAAATACCCAAGGCGGCGAATAACCTTGTAGTGTCCAAAATAGCATTTCAGAAGCTTCTTGCTGAGACCGCGGCGCCATATTGGTGATCACATTCATACCCGGTCTCCGGGCTAAAAGAGGATATCACGTCGACGAAGGTTATACCGGCGTGCGTACCCTCGCTGTTAGTCTTGAATCCTGATTCTTGCCAGCTGACGAGCCTTCTCCGCGTGTTGAGAGACCATGTAAGCGTCGTCGTTGCCCTCGTCGGTTGACATGTGAGGTAGCATGGCGTCGAGCTACCGTGGTAACCCTTCGGCCTTGTACCAGTTTGAACGACGTAAATCTCGTTGTTTCTTGAACCGCCGTATTGTATGCAAACCCAACATACAGCAATACTTCATCCGAGGTTCTGTGCTTCACATCTACGTACATAAATATAATGTCAGCGATCGGCTTGTTGAGTTTTTCGGTCATGCCATTTGTCTGTGGATGATATGCAGTCGTCCTGCGACGTCTAGAGTGGCTTAAACAAAGGATCTCTTGAATTAGCTGGCGCCAGAATGGCGGAACCGCGGTCGGTTATTATGACTTTTTGAGCGCCGTGCCGGAGAACATTTCTGAGCAGTGCCGGAGAAACCGAGTAAATCCATGCCAATCTGCTGGGGTGGAGCCAATTGCGGAGCCATTGGCTGAAGTAGTTTCGCCGGTTGTGTGGGCGCTGTCTTTCCACGTCGGCACTCTCGACAGGACTGGGTGAAATGGCGGACGAACTTCGGAAGCCTCGGCCAGTAGCACTTCTCGCGAATGCGCGCAAGCGTCCGACTGTAGCCGAGGTGTCCAGAGGTGGGATCAGCACGGCAGGCCTCGAAGATTTCTTCAGGCAGATCTTGTGTCACAGCCAGGAGCCACGGCCACTTGACGCCCTTAACACTCTTCTTGGAAACAAGACCGTGTCGAAGGCTGAAAGTAGGTAGGAGGTGTATGAATATCCGGGTCACTTAAGAGCGCTCTTCTCGCCGGGCTTGGGGTGGGACTTAGCTGAGGACTCCTCGGTGGTGTACGAGAGAGGCCGTACATAGGGTGCGTTATCCCGCATCTCCACCAGAATGTCACGAAAGACACACGTCCAGGCAGGGAAGAAATAAACAAACTAAAGGTTTAATGTGGCCCATTTGTGTCAAAAAAATAAAATAAAATAATGGCGTCGCGGGCGTCGACGTCGGCGTATCAGTAGGGTTGAGCGCTGGCGAAAGACACTTTGTACGCAGCGGCGCGGCTTCTTTTGATCCTTCTCTGGGAGCCTAAAATATTCTTCCTCGTTCGTTTTGGAAGTATATTATCTGAGCATGAACACGGTTCTAAACCTTCTAAAATCTTCTACTTACATAAATAAAAAGTAAAAAAAAACGACAAGCGGAGGCGGAGGCCATCTGCGTGGGAGCTAAGCGCGCTCCCTACCTGGCTAGCTGCACACGCGGCAATATCCCTTCCATTATACCTTCTTCATTCTCATCGTTTTGATTTAAACACCGATCCTTAAATATTCATGCCTCACTCAGCGAATAATTATTATTCCTCTTTTTCACTAAATAATTTTTCTCAAATTTTCATCTCAATCAATACCTGAGTCGTGTCGGATTGATATTTTTGTTTATTCTACGTTACACTTTCAACAGAATGAGAAAATGAGTTTCGGTTCATCGTTTGTCTTTGGATAATTAAAGAAAACCTAGTTGTATGTACGTACACATCTTTCTTTTTAAAGCGGCGCTCCTAAACAAATATGCTCTGATCAAAACACATGACTTGCATCATTGTATAAAAAAAAAAATTGAGCGTTGCATTAGGAAAAGAAATTTTCGATAAAAGTACGCATTTACGATAAATTTTAAAATGGCACAGCGTTTCTATTTCTACGTCGCTGAAGAACAATTACAGCGAAGCTGTCTCTCTCCTGTCTTGTATTTGAATGGAATTGTACCGGCCACAGTAAATATTTATGCGTCATTACTATCTTATTTTTACAATACACAAAATCTCTAAAATTATTCCGTATAATGTTATCATATTTTATGACATCCAGAGTCACCCAGTGTCCACAATTGCACACAGTTTCTCCAAACTAACACAACACCTTTCGCGTTACCACTGCCTCTGCCAGGTTAGTACGGCAAGGGGTCGACTTTTTTACAGCAATAGCTGTGCTGGGCTCGTGGTACTAGGCAAGTGTCGGTTTACAAAAACGAATGGAGCACGCGCGCGTTTATCGCAGGTGACTGGCAACTGGAGAGAGCGAGTACAGCGAGTACAGCAGTGAGACGCTCGCCCTGGCACCAGCTAGGGCGAGGTTATCATTTTCGCTGATAATAGTGGCGACTGAGGCTCAGCGCGTTCGGGCAATCGCGATTTAGCTGAGTGTCATCTGATTGCGCTCCTCACCCCCTGCTCTTTCTTGCCTTCGGTACCTGAATGGGACGGCCGAAGCATACGCCGTAGGAAGCAGCGGCCGTTCGACGGCGTAAACGCGTCCGCCAGAGAGAACTTCGTCGATGTGTACATGCTGACGGTCTCACATTGGGCGTTAGGACGGAACGCATTTGACGTGAAGGTCATGCTGTGCGTAAACGTGAGGCGGCACGTAGAAGAAAAAGTTACCTAGGGAAGAATGGGCAGGCCGGTGCGACCAAGAGAGTTGTGCAGTGCGTCCGCGAGAATGTATTTGGAGTTAGCTGTTCTGTCTGTGATTGGTTGCGGTTTACGCTAGACACCGCGCGACAAACCATCACCGGAATTTCCAGTCAACTACGACGTAATGTCAGATAAATGTCGCATCAGCTGACGACAACAATTCACATGATGTCTCGTAATTGAACGCGCAATCTTTCTTTCTTTTTTTATTCGTGTCGGTGTAGTCCATTTTGAATTAGACAGCTCAATAGCCCTCTTTAATAAATATTATAATATATCTTACACCGCTAGTTTTTGACAGCATGCTTAGCCTACGGAATGCAAAGTATCTTCAGGATATCATTTCTCCCGTTCAGCCATATATGAATGAGACTAATCATTTATTAGCGGTGTATACGAAGTCAAGCTACAAAATCAGTATTATTGGGCTTCATATCCTATTGCTGAATTTCAGAAAATAATAAGACGCAAAGTAAATTAGATGTTAGAAGTTCTGGCAGCGTGAGGTCGGTCTGCCACAGTATGGCGACACTGGCTCATGATATAGATAATCTAAACTTCTCTTGATTATTCTGAGAAACCCAGGGACTACAGAATCTGCCGTACGAGCATTTTACGTGCGTTATGATTTGCTATCTTTGGTGACGGGGAATTTCGGTTGGTTTCGAATGCGCTGCACACTTATGACCTTCCGGCTTATCAAAATTATTAAGACCAGTCTATATTTATTCAGGAGTAGAGCGTCTCGCTAGCATGTTTGAATGGTAATTCATGAGTTCTGCTTATGTGGTAGCGTTTAAGGCCTTGAATTTTTAATGCTCTTGGATTGCGAGCATCCTCCTGTGGTAACTGAAGTAATAGTGATGGGAGGTGGCTTATCACGTCCTTTACGCTACGTATTAACAACTGAGTGAATTTTTTACGTCATACGCCTGCTGCGCTTTTTCTTGGTACGTTATGACCCACCCGTGTTGTCGCGAGTCCCCATGAAGAACTACACGTTGTCATTCGGGCGTCAGCTGCGGGCACCGACGGTCACTTGCCGACTAAGTATACTGGACTAAAAATAACTTGTAATTGGTCTAGTTGGTGTACGTTAGAAAGACCGGTGTCAGGCGCAAAAGACAACGGGCACATGAAAAAGACACGCATAGAGGCGCCATTGTAATAGATGTGTGGCTTACGCAATACGTGTCCTTTTCCTGGTAAAGTATGCTTCCAAACCCTCGTGCGCTTTTTGGTACTTTTTCTTATCCAGGATCGTTGTCTCAGAAAGACGGGGCTCAAGCGTATATTTCCTGCAGTGCTTAGACAAGTGGGCACCATTATTCGTCGTTAAAGTTTGCGCTTGCTTCTTTAGTCAATCATTCGCAGATCTTCTTGCTTGTCTTACGTGGGACTTTCCACACGCATGGGGGATTTCATAAAACACCCCCGTGACACAATCAACATAAAACCTGGCATGCTGTGTGGTGCAGCCTCGCCTCTGAGCAACTGCTGGACTAAACATGACTTGGCCCGGACGGTCACCTGCGAACCAATTACCGTAAAATCCCGTAAGGACGCCAACCCAAAGTAAGGAGATAAATGGGGAAAACTATGGGGTGGGCTATCTTTGAAAGTTCGACAGCAAATATTTAAAAAAAGGCGATAAGACACTATCGGCTACAAACCACATAAAACGGGAATTGATACCCCGGATTGCGGACACAAAAATTTGCTTTTTTGGTGCGATATACACGCAACAATTTGCTACGACATCCTGTGTCATAGTAAAATGGGTTGCGGACGCAGCAGATTCACTTTACAGTGTTTGCACGGTTCTAACGCGCCCCCAATTCTAACGCTCAGGCAGGTTTAGCTTTCATATATTCAAAAAGTAAATTGTCGCCGATTCTTCCGCATGGGTAACATACTGAAGTTTGAACACATACCTCAAAGAACATATTTTATAAAACGAACGCCAACACAAAAATAATTACCGTGCACTCTACTCGCCGTTCTCAAGGTCTGACGATGGTTCTTGGCTGTCCAGGGATTATTTTCGTCACTTTTTCCTTTCCTGGTTTGATTCACGCGGCCCATGCTATTCCATTCGACGCCAGCACAGTTTCCAAAGAACGTCGGCACTTCGCAACATTTGTTTGGCAGTCGCCAATGAAAGAAACGAAGAGCAAATATATTTTTCTTAACGTCAAGGCTGCGGGGTTTGCCTCGGTGCATGTGGCCCTCAAAGTGAAATAAGTAATTTTGATTTTCTTGTTCTGAAGCTCAAATGATAAAATTACGCGGTGGTCATTCCAGAGCCTTAAGGACGCGCACCTTAACCACTGGGTGGTTGGCACATTGGGGCTATCGAGAGTAGCTATGTGCTTATGGTTCTAGAATAAAATTTGCGAAGCAATCAAATTTTTCGAATCAAGGTCCTCGTGGGAGTATCGGAAAACTCTACTGGGGCACCGTTAGCAGCATGTTTCCAGCTCCTTTGTACAGAAATAGTTTGAATCATCGACGGAAAAGCTGTCCTCAGGCGATTGCCCAGACTCCCTGTCTCCTTCAAAACCAAAAACTTCTTTATCAGTTTTCAAACAGAAACCCTGCTAGGGAAAATTTGGTTAGAAAACAAGGGTCCCTACCTTCCAATCGGCACCAACTGCAGTTTATGTGGTGAGCGGGTGACAATCATGTACTTCTGGGCTGTAAGGGCGCCTTCTGTTTCTGGGCAGATTTTTTCTACATTTATTTTATGTAACATCAAACCAAGCTGGTAATCTCTCAAGTTTTTTTTTACTTCGACGAGGATCGGAGAGAGTAGTTTGATTTGTTGGTTGCGATGGCTCTCCACACGCCAAGGTCGGGCCCGACGCTGCATGTGGAGGCGGCTACTGTGCGAAAAACAGCGTGGCAGTTATTTCGGGATAGAGGAGAGTGGACACTGAGCACAGTTAGCACAGCGCCAGATGATGTCAACGAGGCCTGGCTCAAGATAATACAACAATTTAAAAAAGCGTCGTGTCCCGCAACATAAAGCCGCCCTGGCTCCAGAAATGTTAGAATGAGGGTGGGTCCAAGTGTTATTATGTTTTTTCTCTTTGTATGCTCGAAATATTTCGTGGTTTCTTTAGTTCTGCGCCTGCCTAAGTAGCGTATGGAGCCACTGACCTGGTCATGTCGCTGGCGCGTGCCACTATACATTTTTATTACAAAAAAAAAAGCACCCGAGGACAGACGTCAGACTGCGGATCGCATGATAAGTTGTTCGATTCCCGCTGAGCCCGTTGCCGTATCTCATTTGTTTCGTTTAACTGAGCTCGATAATGATTACGCATGAATTATCAGAACTTAATGCGCATTTTACATGCATCGGATGCTTAGGCATAGCCTCCTATGAGCTGCGCATTATTTATGTTGCTTTGGCCGGTAACGCTTTCCGTCATAAATGAGCATTGCACTTTTCGCGTGAAATCCAGCCCATCAACACATTCTGTGATAAAAGTTAGCTAAGGCGGCACAACTGAAAGCCTGCAGTTTTTCTAACATGCAGTAGTGACGCACAAATTCTCACCATTGCGCGTCATTAAAAAAGAAAAAAAACACCTTGAATCCAGTCGCATCGCTGGAAGTAACCCCCCTCCGTACAAACATTCCGGTCGCAATAAAGGTTATGCGCATGACGGGGAGATTGAGGTAGGCGTGCCGTCTTCTTATCACGCGTATACCTGGGTCGCGGGAAAGGTTCGTGTGCTGCACGTTTCACCTTATTCGAGCCTGCGCGGGTATTCGCGACTCTAGTTCACTATAGGTGGCACCACTCGTGTTTCAAAATGGCGGTTATAGTGAGGGTCGGAGATGCGTGCCTTTATACTAGTTCCCGAGCCTGTCTACTGTACTGGCTTCACCAAGCGACGCAAATTATTGCTGCTTATACGAGGATGCCAGGGTGCTATGAGAGCGGATCACCTCTTTATCCTCGGAATGCAACCTGTCTTTAGCGTAATATTTACGTCAGGAAGCACGTTTTAATTATGGAACGAAACCGACACTTACCTCTATTTGGGATTTAATTTCTCGGTATAGGTAGTAATTTCGGATTCTTTCATAACTCAAAATGCAGGCTCACAGCGTAACTCTTGAGCTAAAGAAGTTGTTGGAGGAAACTTCATTTTATGACATACGCGTACGAATTAGGAACATCAACATATTTGGGAGAGTTTAGTGTTTTTTTTAAAGACATAGGACTTCGCATACACATTATAGAGGCAGCATAAAATATAGTATTTGTTGAAAAAATCAGTGCCAATATTTGTGTGTTCTTTCTGACTTTTCTCGCTCAGATCATTGTCATGTGAAATAATAAACTGCGGTCATTTAAATGGGTTTTGAGGTATTTAGATTTTAAGTTTGATTTAACGTTATCCTGAAGCACAAGAATAACAGGATCAATTCAAATTTTACAATATATCGCCGCGGGTGATGAGTTTGGAATATGTTCACAAAACGTAGAAATTAAGAAACATTGTTCTCAGTTCAAAATCCAAAAGACGGATTCTAAGTCAAACAAAAGAAGTTTTTTCTTTTTTTATAGCACCGCGTGACGCATAGGATTTTATATTATATTCAGTGATTGATTGTTTGTCTATCTTGATAACGATGTCTGAGTTTTTCATATGCTAAAAAGAAAACTGAAATACCTTTATGGAAATGCTAATATGGTTAAATGGTGTATTTTTATGATCGTGGCGTTTATTGAGGGCCTACACTGACGCAATTTATATTAATAATAATAATCCAATTAAGGTATTTTAGTAAGTTGTTTTTCAATTAAGCTCTTATATAATTTGTTGCCTATGATCTAATTTCAAACGCGCGTACAAGTATGGCATTCAAAAGTGTGCAAATTATCATCACTAGTGACTGTTGCGGCATTTTTAATTACCAACTTATAAAATAAAAATAGTCTAAGATCAATAAAAAAAACAATCTAGCTCATCTGGGAAATCCATGCAGAAATTACATTATTTGTGGGTAAAGCATATGGTGCTATCAAAGTCGCGACATTCGTATCGACTTCAAACGTTTTGCCGATTGTCCAATGAGCCAAACTTCTGAGGTCGCCGCCATCCTTCCGGACCAAATGCATCCGCCCCCCCCCCCCCCCACACACACACACACACAAACAAAAAATGTTTTTAAAATTTAGTTACGAATCTTCTTAGAACGTTGTGACCTTTATTTTTATGATAATGCAATTCATGCAAAGGAGCAAGAGAGCTGGAAAAGGGTGACGATAATAATCACTGGAGAAGATGAACAAGGGGGACAAAGGACAAACACATATATCCAAACACAACTAAGTGACTGATGCGCGACAGAAAAAATCCTTTTGGTCCTAGTATCGAACCAGGGACCTCTCTATTTCCAGTGGAGCGCTCTACCCAATGCGCTAACCAGGAGTTAGACGTCAGTAGAGCAAACTGATTCTATCAGCTGCCACCGTCGTTTTGCCAATCTCAGCCTTTTACGTTCGAAAGAACGCCTGCCCGCTTGCACGTCTGCTCACGGCAGCACGTTTCGTTAGTGTTGGAAACCGGTGAGAGAGTGGCGAGTTTTAGTATTGCCTATACGAGGGAACGAAGTCACTGTGTTTGCGTGTTCCACACTGAGCATGCCCAAGATTGCAATCCTAGATTGGAACATGGCGACAATGCGCACAAGCAGTATAGAGCACACAACTCTAACGCAAACGCACATCGCTTGCTTGTATAACCTCTCTAATAAGGTACAATTCCTTACCGGCTGCAGCTTTACATTGTGACAGTGAAGAGTGTCGTTTGCATTCGGAAATCACATTTCGAGTGCCATGATCGCGAGCAGGCCCGCCGTGCCCGCTGAGCCGCGGAGAACCGGGGGACCCTCACTTGAGCGCTTCCCGTTTCTGCCGCGGGAGGGCGAGCAACGAGCTGGAGGCACGAATATCGGAACGAGGCGCTCTCCCAATGGGCCGCTGCCTCGCAAAAAGAAGCAGTGCACTGAAGATGATGGAGCAGAACAAAAGCAACGACGTGCCAAGTATAACCGTGCTGTACATGCCAAAGACACGCTCAGGGCTACGGATGGAGTCTATAACCCCATTTCAGACACCAGACGCCGAAGCTATACGATATTATGGAGACAATCAAGCAGGCGCTCTTTGTCTCTCTGGGTTTGCTATTACCGGCAACGATGGTGACATGGGTAGCTAACCGTATACATAATAGAGAGTCTTAAGGAACCTTTTTGCGCATCCGATACGGTACGATGGACCACCCGGGACAAACTGCGCATGCGCTACCGCAGCAAGACTCGCACGTGCGCGGTCCGTTCCGGAGGGCCCACCATACCATATCGCATGCGCGAGAACGGTTCACTAAAACTCTCTACTTACCGTCTGCTTCCGTCTTTCTCAACGCGACAACAGCTATTACCAACTCAAAAAGGAATGCAAAAAAAAAAAAAAAGCGCAGGATTGCGGCGCGTATACTGCGTGTGATTGGTGCAATCAGTGATGATAGCAAATGCACAAAGGCAGTGAGTGCCGTGATGGTGCACATTTGGGACGGCTCTATTGACTACATCGGAACCATAGCGTTGGCTCCGGTCGGACTTAAAAGAAAACTGAAGCTATTTTGTAGTTAATAAAAAAAATTAAAAAAAAAACGCTTAAATCGTTTCTATGGGTCTCCGAGATCACGAATATCAAAATGATGTATTCAGAGCTACGCGCCAATAAACAACGACAGCGCTTTCAATATAGCGCTGAAGCCCCTTCTTCTCCGTCGCGTTCGTGTAGGAGAAGAGATGCGTGAAGTACAACACAGAGATCTGAAGGTGTCCAGGAATTTCCGCGAGCATTCAAAAGGCGCCGCATGCGCTTTCTCAGAAGCGGCAAGCGCAAGGCAGTTGACACCTCTGGGTATGAATGTCATACCCAGCGTTAGATTGTTCGGCTTTTCTCGCGCCTATCGATACGTTGTGGTCAAATGATTTTGGTATTCAGATTCACAGGACATAAATACGCTACAATTCACCTCTAGCTCGTTTCTTTTTTATGACTTTTTGCATTTTTTTTTAAAGTGAAACTGCAAGCGTTAGAAAAACAAGCCTTTATAGAAGAAAATGAATGTCATCCCATTTTGACGTAGTCCGCAGCGATGTACAGAAGAAACGCAGGACCGTCTTTTATGATAGATGTTTCATCTGATTATCTTGCTACAACGTGGTCACTATACTAAACATCTGATGTGATATTTGACGTGGGGGAATATTAGTCTCACTCCCCTCGCGCACAAAAATGCGCATCGCCACCACGTGGACAATTGCTTGGTCAGGACGCTCAAAAATCCTAACGCCACGCAAAAATAAACAACAAAATTGCGTTGTTTTGGTGTGTTTGATTGTGACTGTAGTGTACATTTCAATATATGCCAAATTCACTCGGATATTATCAAACTTTGCGATTATGAAGCGAAAAAATAAACGTCACGCAGAACGAGAAAATGAGCGAAAAATTGATATCCCCTTTCTTTAATTATTAATTTTATGCGCCATGTTACAATGGTGGGTTGGACGTTAATCAGTTCATGAACGTAAATTTAGAACATGCGCACTTTAAAAATGTACCTTTATAATTGCTTGAATTTTACGCCACTTAATCTCGAAACACGGAAAAAAAGGAAAGCTCGCTTGATTTTTCGCCGGCAATAGTTCTTTGAAAATAACAGACTTCGAGCGGCGTTATCTTGCTAAGTAGAGGGCGTCACTGATAAATTTTTATTAGAGCGAAGGAGTGCAAAAAGGCGCGCACATTGTGGAACATTTGCCTTGCGTCACTGTGTAGGTGGCGTGACATACCAGCAAACGGACACCTAACAATGCGAGGCCAGGAAGTTGACGCTGCTTGTGTTTGAGCATCTATTTCTAGCCTTGGCTGAGTTCGGTCACGAGCTCGAGCTTATGTATGCATTCTGGCATCTAGGACATGAAGATCTGTCCCTGTCACGCCTCGCGCCACTCCTTGTCGTATGTGTCCCTTAGTAGCGCCTGTCCTTGTCGTACGTGTTTCTTATTTCGTGGGTGTTTCAGTTCTCACTTTTAACCTGTTAAATGAAGAGCCCATTTCGAGCGCAGTTCCAATACTAGGGACCCTAAGATACAAAAATAATAGATAAATTCCAGACATCGACGTAGTTCAACTACTCTACTCAAACTACTGTAGTTTAACTACTTTTCCGAGTAACTTGGTAACTTTCAATTACAACTTTATTTGTGTAATTAGTAGTTTAATTTAACTACATTTTTTCAGGTAACTTCTACTCAAACTACTAACTACTTCCGAAATCGTGTGCTAATTTTGCTCATCAGAAACGTTTGAGCGCAGAAACAAATAAGACGCCGGCAGACGAAGTGGCATTCCCGAACAAGGAGCCCCCTCACATTTTGTTATCACGCACTTATACTCGGCAGCCATAGAAACTGCATCAAATGCGTCCTTGGGCCAAGGTGGCGAAGAGCAGCCAAAACATAACACCGGCGCGCACGAACGCAGGAAGAGATGCTTAACAATCCTTGGTCTGGTATTGACCTAATCCGGTAATGCACGCAGGCGCCGCGCCTCCAGCTGCAACCGTGAAAGACGGGGACACTCCCAGGGTTGTTGTTTTCATGTTGTCTGCCTTTAGTGAGTTCTGCCTCAAGAGGTTTGGGTGTTCCACGGGAGAGGCCACTGGAATGACCTCGCATCTGGGCGCCTGTTCCCATGGTCGCCTCGTCGTCAGCGCATATTCCCTTGCAAAGCCGGACTCCCCCGCACACAAACGCAGACACGGATAATACGCTCATGGGAGCACGTTCCCGCTTCCAGCTGCAACTGTGCGAGCGACGATGCTTGTTCACGTAGTTCAACTACGCGTCCCTCCGACCTTCCACGCCAGGGAGACCTCCTCTTTGTTCAAAACGATTTACTTGTCAGGCGTGTCAGGCGCGTCAGGATACCGTTGTCGCCGGCGAGGATTGAGAGTCGCCCTTGGAAGATCCTTTTGTTGGACCCGGCGTCAGCGGCGAAGTATACTTCGTTTCATCTTCTGTTAAACCAAAACAATTATTTATTTATTTTCAGTAGCGTAGCATTAGCACTGTAACGAGACGCGCGGTCGTCCGAATGATATCATCGTCGTGGCGCGAGACTTGAACCCTTGACGGTCAGGTGCACTCGCTTAGCGTACTCTCCGAACGTCGTGGGAATAAAGAGGGGCCAGTCATAACAATCTCAACTGGCCGAAGAAAATAGAAAAAAAGAGGAGAGTTTGTTATAAAAGAGCCTCTAGCCGAGGCAAACCTCACATGTTTCGTCATGGACACCAAAGCTGCCGGCATTCGCTTACCCGACCCTGCACTGCCTTTTTCTGAAATTCAACGCTGTCTTTCCATCCACCGCCACGGTGGAACGCCTTTTTAGCCGGGCTGGGGACGTCTTTAGGAGGAAAAGGGGAACACTCTCCTATCAAGAACTTTGAAAGTCAATTGCTTCTGCGAGCGAATAAACTATTTTGGTGAAAACGCAAGCCATAAAAATGACTGCATTTATTTTAGGCTCGATGGGTTTTTCACTGATCAAAACTGCTGTTCATTTTGATACCACAAAAATATAACAAAGTAACTTCGAAAGTAACTTTAAAGTAACTTTCTACTTTTTTACAGTAGTTAGTAATTTACTCAATTACTATTACAAACGCGTAATTTCTACTCTACTCCAATTACTTTTGGCGTCGATACTCAGTAACTTAACTTAACTACCTTTTTTGAGTAATTTGTACATGTCTGATAAATTCCCCAGTGCCTTCCCTTCTTACTTCTTTCTGATCTAAGTTGAAAATTAGTATTTTGTATATATCTTGTTAGGTTGATAACTGTTTTTTTTTTTTAAATATGTCTGGTACTGTGCCACCATCACTAGCAGTGTTGTCATTTTTGCGTTTTTTTATGATTTTAGTTTATCTCGCTGTCCACATTACCCACGTAATGCGTCCCGAAAAAGCGCCTCTGAGGTAAATAAATGATGCGAAATTGAGATTCATCAACCAAGTATACTACGCTCGCAATAGTAAGTGGCAGAACTAAAAAATGAGATGCCCTTGTTTGATGAGCGTAAGTGGGGCAAACTGTAAGCGCCAGCTAAGTCGTTTGTGATGTCAGCATAACATTAACAGGCAAACCCGACTGGCTACAAAATTCAAGCAAGCTTTGAGGTCTGGGATAGATGGATGCTATCATTTAGTGCGTTCAGTAAAAAGTGAAGTAATCGTGCCGGAGTGATTACGCCACGTCGTGCGACTGAGTCTGGAGCACGGTTGCAAATTAGTTTTCTCCGTTTTGTAATCTCAACCCTGATCTCGCCACCGATCAGGCGGCTCTCAATATTGTTAAATAAATAAATGAAATAAATAAATCTATTCGATTTCTTTTGCGAAATCGGAGCTTTGATAGGGGTTCTTTAAAATGCTCTCAAATCTTGCCCGGAGAAGTGAAGGCGGCCGTGGTGCGATTGGCATGAGGGCTGCCAACACTGGGAAAATAAGTCTGATGGATCGCCGAAGCTGGGTGATCTATCAAAAGATTGTAGCTCTTCTCGGATGCATTTACCCATCTTGTGAGTTTATTGATTTATTTTTGCTTGGTTTGGTTCAGTTTGCATATAAGCATATAAGTATTAACATATAAGTATGTTCGTAGTTGCAGTAATTTGTAAAAAAAAGTATTGTTCTCATACCGAGTGCACTTGAATTAAAGCAAGATTTAGTGCCTTTGCTTGGTTTGTGCAAAGCACTTCTAACTCCGTGTTTTTGAAACTTCTAGTCACGCAATCCTAGCTTGTATACCCCCCCCCCCCTAAAAAAAAAAAAAAAAAAATTTGCTTGAGTGTTTTAACGCGTTCAACTGGCAAGGCTATAGTTAGCCAAAACCTGTAGTACGTTGTAATTCAGCCTCCTGGATTGCGGCAGGGGGTAAACCTGCGGTATTTTAACACATGGCCAATATATTTCGTACACTTTTAATAACGTCAAGGCTTTTTTTTTTTTATAAGGCTGCCCCGCATCCTTTTCAGGAATCGACTAAGAGTCTACCATTTTCCTAAATAAGTATACCACAAATATCCGATCTGGTCGCCCATTTTCTTTGTATTCACGTTTACAGTTTCTCCGCGGGATTTATGAAGATATTGATTATGTCGATGTATGCCTTCTGGAGAAGGAACTAAGATCAATGTACAAGCGAGCTTGGGATCTGGGCTCTCGGGGTAAAATCTTCGCACAACACGATTTGCCAACATGTCTACGAATTATTTGCTCTAAAGGTTTTAACACTCGATTTTAAGCGAAATCGGCATGGCAATGGAGTGCAGGAAATTAGAATTGATTCTGTAACTTCCGCTCGGAGATCTCCGAAAGACGCTCTGCATCATAGTATACATTGTGCAGAAAATCAATCATAAAAAAAGTGTTAGACTACGCGATCAAAATAAAGCTAAAAAAATCAGGAAGCTTCCATGTTTTATATTCCGGTATTCGATAGCGAGTAGTACAGTCTACAGCAATATGAAAAACGCACTCGGAGCGCGCGGCCAAGACGGTGTCTGGTGGGGACGCGGCATGCGGGCGTTGTGGGACGTTCCATATTGGACCGAGGGGAGCCAAACTCGATATTCCGGCCAAACTGAGCCGATGCGGACTTACGAAGCCCCTTCCTCTCCCTCACAGAGACGAATTGCCAAAAGCACAAGCAGCGCTACCACCAGCCGCACTCTCGGTCACTCACTTGAAGTGGGTCTTTTATTTTGGTAGAGCCTGTAGACATAATGATATTTGAAAACTTTGCTACTTCGATCTATATGCCACGTTTATACTAAGCATGCCATGACATTGCAAAACGACGTGCTCAATGAATCATGGATCATTTCATGATAAGCTCCAAACTCTTCTGAGCTTTAAATGTAGAACACAGTAATTTGCTCTCAGCTCGCTTTGAGGAAGCGAATACGTACTGGAATTCTTAGAGTTTTCAGCGGAAGGCACGAACTAGAATATAACGTGGGCATGGACACCAATGAGTGCGCGTGAGACCCCTGGCTGCTGAGCCTGTAAAGGACCAAATATGTTACTTGATGAAACTTAAGGCAGACACTTTTTTGCGTTTGGTTGTAGAGCAAATTGACAGCCAATGGGAAAATTTTGAATGTGCCTGTTTTGAATCGTTCGCTTTTAATTCCTCAGCAAGAAGTTCTCTCGTGTGGCAATCTCCTTGCTCGTGCTTTCTCTACCACCCGACGCTAACGACAGCGAGTGCATTGTATTTTACACGTTTTCTGCAGTGTCATCAAAAGCACCAGGGCGAGAATGTTGCCTAACAAGAGGATTTTCTTTAAAGGTCTCGCGCAAACTCAGCGGGGCGATTCATCCTCTCAAAACACTGCACTGAACTAGGTATATATAGTAGCTTGTTTGCTCACCCGACTCGGTCGTATCCCCCTCTTCAGCGAAAACGTTACAGGCAAGCGAGCGGTGAATGAGAGTACACGGGCACGCTTCAAGACGCGGGGACACCGTTACCAATCGCATAAATCTGATATAATAAAAACAAAATCGCCTCTACTAAAAGAAAAATCTGAATTGTACTTTTTTTAGTTGTTTGTAGTGAATGTGCCTTGTAAAAAGTTTGAGTAGCCTAAACCAAATGTGCATCTTGATCATATCATGCGTAAATAATTTAATAAGATAGTTATTTCAATAGTCATAATTGTTACAACTGTGTCTCAGTTGTGTGAAGTTTGATTTTCCAACCTGTTAAAATAAAATGTATATCCTAGGCAGGCACGTTGCCAGGATTTTTTTTTTTTTTTGGGGGGGGGGGGGGGCGCCCATGAAAAATTGCTGTATGAGAGGGAGGGGGGAGATGAGGTCCCAGCAAAATGGAAGCTTTCAGGGAAGGGACGGGCCCATGCCCCCCCCCCCCCCCCCCCCCCCCCTGGCTACGTGCCTGATCCTAGGGATAATGCCGAGTAACAAAGAAAATGCTGCGGAAGGACACATATTTTTTTCTTGTGTGCATATATTTACTATTCATTTATAATATTTTTTTTTTCGAGACTTGCCACATTAATTTATGGGTAGCGGGAATGAAGTCCCCTAAATTGAGCGCCAGTGCTACTGCTTTACGTGGCGCTCTTTCGTAACTTTACCTTCCTATCTTACTAAACTTAGTCCTATAATATTGCGCGTTAAAGTGTTTAAAGAGACATTGACATAAACATTATTTTTAAAGGCCTGCTTGGAACAAATGTTTGTTTCCACAAAAATAATTTTTTTAAAGCGATATTTACGCCGTTAGACGAATTTTACGTGGTGGTAGAACTGCTATAGACCAACACGCTGTTTACAAACAAACCCGCGTTTGCCCACACCACGTGTGGGCACTGCGCGCGCGCAAAACCCGAATTGGCGTGAAGTGAAGCGTCTGCGCATGCGCAGTGCCGTCGACAGCGCCAACGCAGCTGCGTGACGTCAGGGAAGCGTGTTGGTCTATAGGCCCTGCCCAATGCTTACAAAACTAAGCACCTTTTCTCGGCTCTCATTGGTTGGTGAGGCGATTTACGTGTGAGATGTTGGTTGTAAATTTCTACATCAGTGCCTTGATAGTATTTCAATTGACATTTTTTGTGTTTGAGAAACAATTAATCTAGATAGAATCATTATTGTTTCAAAAAGTATCCGAAGACTGCCTTTTGCATTGGGATGAAACGATAACGAACTAGGTGGCCGGCGTCTGCGGAGTGTTCAACGGGAGCAGCTCGTCGAGATCGTCTTTTTTTTATGAGCACGAGTCTTCTTCCGTTCACCGAGGTGTTTAGAAAAAGAACTCCTCAACCGACGTAGTTTGCAACAAACAACTGTCGGAAGTACGCGCTTTCGGATGCGCTGTGCGTGCGCTTGTTTTGTAGTGGGACTGGGCCTAAGCCTAACGTCCCACTTCACTTCTGTTGCTTGATTTGTTCGTTTGCGCGTGTTGATGCTGAATAAAGATGTTGGTTCCCGTAAACGTGGCTCCGCTTCTTTGTGAATTGTGCAAACGTCGTGATTGCTAGCATGGTTTCAATGTCGAGAAGATACCTACACAGGCAAGAATTTGCGAGATTCGGCTTGCATCAAGTGTGTACAGGTTTGTTTCGGTCATTTCGCTTCGAAAGGAAAGTAGCTCCCAAGTTTTGCAGTGCAGCTGGTCTGCCAAAGCGAATATTTTCAGGTCGCGTTTGATATGTGCGTCATGACGCTCACCAACCTTGCTCGCTAATGCCATACGAAAAAAAAAAAAATCGAGAACAGATTAGCCGAAACGACTGCATATTTTTTGTCGGTTTTTAGTCCTATTGGTCGCGTTTTACCTCACATTGACAGACGCTGACAAACGCTTGTATTGTACCGTGGCTCGAGTATGATGGAACGCCATAACGCCGCTTTCATGGTCGTGTATTGCGAGAGTTGTAGAATTGTTTTGACGGGGGCGGAATAGCAGACGGACGGAGGCGAAAACGGACGCCGACGCGCAGCTTTTATGTCCCCGTCTGGTATTGCAGGCGGCGATAGACGGCGGTGGAATAGCAGACGATGCCGTAGGCTGCGGGGCGTCTGCTCGCAGGACAAGAAGGCGGTGTCATACGCCAGACTAGACGCACCGGATGTCGCGAAAGGCAGACACTAGACTTGCAAGCATGTTCAGCCGAGCGGCCAAGCCAAACCAGTAGTAATGGGCGGGGCCTGTGGGCGGGGCTTAGAACGGGCCATGACCTTCTCCTAAATCCGTCTAACGGCGTAAATATGCCAAGATTTGTTTTCCTGGGGAAATTATTAAACATAAAAACGCGTCCCGTCTATGCCCTTAATTTTTTTTTTTTTTTTAATTTCAGTGTTTTTTTAAAGTTCGAGTGTTTTGCTTTTCAAAAACAGCCTTCAGTTTTTTTCATTCAGTCCCAAATCTCGAGATACCACCGTCCCCTCCCCCGCACTTCCATTTACTTCTCTTACTCGCTACTGCGGTGTTGCCATCGACCAATCACTTTTTTCGCTTCTCACTTCTTCCTCTGTCGTGCCCTATACATTCTTGAGTGCAGTAATGAGTTGGCGCCGTGAACGAGCTCAGCCTCAATGCGAAACTTCGGCTGCCGCCCCTTGACTCCCGAAAAACTCCTTTTCAGGCTAAACATTTATTTACGTTGTCCTTACGTTCCCGGTGACGCGTCTGTGTTATAGTGTTTTTTTTTTTTCTGGAACGCTTTTATTAAATAAAGGAAGTAAAGCTCTAAAGTTGAACGTGTCGCGTTTGTGCGAAGCGTTTTCTGCCGTGCAGCCTAGATACGTTTAATGATTTTTTTTTTCCGTGAATTTATTTGTTTTTTTCGACCTCCTGAAAAACGTTGCTCGGTCTTCCGGCTTTGTAGAGTAGGTGGCGTGTGTATTTCTGTTTTGTTTAAGCGATGAGTGCGCTGTTTACTAAGAGATCGATAGAAATAGTGTTTAGCACAAAAGGACGACCTCTAACGCTATCTTTAAAAGCTGGTGTTAGAGGCCGTCCTTAGAGGTTTTTTCAAAGCCATTATCGTGGCGTATTATTGGCATATGTTTGACTTTCCATTTCATTGATCAGTTTATGAAGTCGCAGCTGCAATGACGAAGTGTTCTCACAAGAGGAACGGAAAGGCGTGGCATGTCGTATTTTGTAGGACTTGGTGTGTGGAGTATTAAAAAATAAAAAAAATGAAAGTAAAATTGTTTGCATTTGTTTCGTTCTGACAACACTGTTACCTTGACGACTCACGAGGCCATTTCTAAAGGTTACTGAACTGAGTACCGGCGTGAAAACCAGTTCTTAAAGGAATGGAGACCATATCAAATTGCGTGCTTATAAACGTTGCTAATTGCCGAAATGAGTTAAAATAGTTTTTATTTATATCTAATTTTTAATCGCTTTTAATCGTATTGACAGATGTTGTTCTATAAAGTTTAAACCTCTTTTTTTGTGTGTGTGGTCCTTATAATATAGTATTTTCCCGTTTAACGGGAGATTCCGCTTCGGCGGTTGTCTACATCACAACTAGGGCAGTTGTGGCATATTATACTTGTCAATTCACAGAAAACACATGCCACTAGACCCAGAGGAATTACGAACGCCGGCATGTGTTTACCGACCGAGTAAAATGAACGTTTCTACAATACGCTCGAGCTTTCTTCTTTTCTTTTGAACTGACGAAAATTATTTCTCAGGAATGTTCCCACAGAGGTATATTTAGCATGTGTTTGAGAAATGTGTGCTGGCCTTTATATGACACGTCTCGTAAATGCAAGTCACGAAAGTAAGAATTTCCTCCCATAAATGAGGTCTCAAAGAAGCAGTACATGCGTACTTATTTAGTCGCTGTGCTGAATCAACTAAGAGCGCCTGATCAAGGGAGATAAATACTGACTCCAAATGAGTGAGAAAAAAAAAATTACCAATGTAAATGCGAGCGAAAAGACACCAATGATTCCTCATCTCTCTGCAGCGCGCAAATATATAACCACCGAAAAAAAAAAAAAAACAAGAAGAATGCTTACGTACGCTTTCCCACGGATCGCTAACGCATTTGGGAGGCTTCTTTCAAGATCGAAGACGGCACTTTTTTCCAGGAGGGGAACAGACGTTCGACCAGACATCGTCACAGTTGTATACGACGCAGTCGATGCTCGAAGAAATCAGGTCAGGCACGTATCGACGTCAACGGAAGAATCAAATGTTCTCCCAGAACGTAAGCAGCCGTCGCTGAGCTGTTACAGAGGGTCATGAGGGACTGTCGATCCGAAAGCCTCCTGGGACGAACGTCACTCGGGTCAGTCTTAAGAGGAGTGGAGCTGCGCCGATAAAAGTGTGTGCCAGGACTCGCGGAGGCATGTCCTGCTTTTCTGGAGGTTTGGCATATTTTGTTTGTGTTGTGATCGGGACTTCGGTGGGAAGCCGATCGAGGGCTTCGGGTTTTATTGCCGGCTGTGGCTTGGTAAGGAGAGGTTCTTTCAAAGCCAGCGGTCTGTAGCAAGCGAGCGATAGGACGCGCGTCCGTACATCAGGGGTTTTTGGTGAGCCAAAGAGTAGTGTAAGAGTGGAGCCTACCCATAAAACCACGTAAAATGAGAACGAAGGAAAAAATAGGAGAGAAATTAAGCAACCGGCAGCTGTCTATCAGCGACATCTTTAAGCCACCATTGTTTTATTTAAAAATAGATTATTATTTACCAGCTGCGAAAGAGCGAGCGCTGGCCTTGGTAGCCAATAAACGTTCATTCCATCCATTTATTCAACAGCCTTTTAGGCCAGGTGGACACTATGCTCCTGAAGTAGCACAGATCTCTGGGCCAAACATTTGGTTATTATCTGGCAATTTAGGGCCCTGAAAGCCCAAAAAACATCCGAGGTACAACAAAAGTTAATATTCCTTGACCAGAGCATGGTTATTTTGGTCCTAAAGGGCCGAACAGGTGTCTGAGTAGTTCTTCGCTGCTCGTATTTGGTTAATACGTGGCATTTTCGGCACTTACAAATTTTTTTAGCGAATCAAAAACAAAACTTAGCCAGAGAAAAGCCAAAGAAATGTACTTCGGCACCAAATAACGCCTTGGATCAAACGCTTATTAGGCCCAAGTTAGACAGCTAGGATTGACAAACTTAAGCCAAAGTAGGCGTTTCGCTGGATGCTAGTTCTGTATGCGCCTTCCTACAGTGCTTCACAAGTTCTGCCGGATTTGGCGCTTTCTTTTGTCGGTTTACAATTTAACGCGCTAAATGACGGCTGATTTTTTTCTTAATTTACACATCTCTCTCGTTTTATTGCAACACCGAGGCCGTGCGTAGCTAGCAAATTGTTTTTTAATGGCAGTGTCATTGGGTATTCAATATTGCAAGTTAGAAACTTTGACAGAAAAAAAAAAAAGTCTTGACAGGCCATAACCACTTGCCAAGCCCTACCAGGGTCGAAGAACTCTATAGGTGTTCCGTTGTTCCGCCCCTCAAAGCCTTCATCGAGGCGCGCAATGAGGGCCACGAGCTACGCCGGCTGAACACAAAAGCGAGTGAAAGACTCTTCGTCCTCACCCGATCCATACCCATCACCTCCAGACGCACTTCAACTCCAACGACTACTGGAACAGTGGGAAGACGTCCCCCCAAGCTCTCGAAGCCTCTCTCTAGAAAGTGCAATACCCAGGGCCGCAAGGCAGAGCGCAGAGCACAGGCCTCTCGTTCAGACGAAATGAAAAACGCGGTGTAAACAGATGTAGCCCGGGACGCTGCCTCTTGAAGGAGCAAATTAGCAGTCATCCCACGACACGGGAACTGCAAATGTGTACACCAATATGACTGCTAACGAAGCTCAAGTCAACTCTAAGTGTCCGAAATCCTTTGTGCAGTACTTAAGGTGCACGAAGAGACGCGTCAGGGACTACGACAGGCGTGGGAGCGCGTTGACATTTAGAGATAACAGGGAAGCCAACAGCCGACTCAGCAATGCGGAGCGGAACTTCGTCTGCCTGTTGCAGAGGGGTTGCGATGATGTCAGAGCGCCGAGCTCTTATTCCTTGATTGAAAGAAATAGTGGGTAGACCTCAAGGCATCTAGCATTGAGGTCTACCCACTATCCTTTCAATCAAAGCCAATCAGAGCTCGCGTTCTCAAGTCACTGCAACCCCGGCGCAAGAAGCAGACGACTCGCTCTCCCCATACCCCTCAGATTGGGATGCTCATCTACAACTTCAGAAGCACGAGCATGATGCGTTATGTGCGACACACAGAGTGGAGATGAAGGTAGGCTGGGTGCCTGGACGCGCGAACGGCATCGGCAACGAAGCCGCGCACGCGTTGGCGAGCAAGAGCGAGAACGACCGCTCTGTTCCGGCATCCCAGATTATGCCCGCACCAGACGACTTGATTCGGCCACTCGCATTAGATAAACCAAGTAGGATCGAAGACGTAGTTTGAAGGAGCAGGTACAAGTTAACAACCACCCGCTGACACACCGACTACCGCATGGCGCCCAGATCCTAATCCAAAAAGCACGCGCGGGGGCCGCGCTCACCGAGGATATTCTAACGAAATGGCGAACCTACTGGACACGCACACATCGAACCTTCGTTGACAGCGAAGACGAAGAACCGCAAGAGGGACTTGAAGCCATCCCAAGAGTCACGTGCTAGACGTGCACAACAGGGGTTCGCCCGACTGTCGAACACATGTATGGGTATGCCCTGGCTCTCAGGACCCGAGGAATCGTTACCTACAGCCTCACACCACGTCACTGCAGGAACAGACCAACCCTGCCAACTACAATAGAGCCCATGGTACGCTGCTTTTACTCCGGGAATTTGCATGCAAGGCGGGCATCGATCGTCGAATCTGACAACGTTTTTTACTATTACCCTCCTCCCTTTTTTAGGCCAAAGCGCCATCCTCTTCTAAATAAATAATTTTTAATTCAATTCAGTCTGAACTGTGTTCACAATAATAATAAAAACCATTATATGTATTTTCAGGGACAGAGCAGAGGCATGCAATGTGGGAGGGTCAAACTCTAAGTTTTAAAAGCACCCAATCTCAGTGTCACATGTAACGCTTTGCAGCATTAGAGAATGAGATATCCCTATTCTCAGAAGGGACTTGAGAGTGCACGTGACATTTCAATTCGCCTTCTCTCAGTGCTGAATCCAATAGCCTCTCGCACTAAACTTTTTTTTTTTTTTTTTAATTATATGAGTACGTAGAGAATCCCGATTTTACGGATGCTGGTGTTGGCCTATCACCAAAACGCGTAAAAGCCAGGTAAAACAAAAGATGATGCATATAGGTAGCGTGATTCCACGCGTTAAGCACAGACTCGAAGTCATGATTTTAGTAACTCGTTCAACTAAACAAACCACACTCACTTTTTGCGTCCCGAGCTTGAAATCAACTCCATCTCCTAAAGAGATGGGGATCATATGGATCTAAAACAATCTGATCTCCGTCGGACTGGTGTGCGTGCGCTACGGCCACATAATTGATTCTTTCAATTCGTGATTGCTTTGGTACCATATTTTCTACAAAATGGTTAGTTTGGCTTGGACGTCGAAGGTTTTAACAGTGCAAGGTGAGTAAATGATGGCTGTGTCAATGTATGTAAAGCCAGTGTTGGCGGTAACGCGTTACAAATAAGGCGTTACTTTTTTCGGTAACGTAGTAACGCACTTGTTAAACTTTTAAATCAGTAACGGATAAAGCAGCTACGTTACTTTCGAGTAACGGATAACGCGTAGATATCTTAGTCGTTACTTAATCCTGAGACTTAAAAAAAATACTAAACTTCATTTCTTTTTGTTTCTGGGCGCTGTCACGTGACTGCTTGCACACATCCCAGATACATTCAAATATTATTTTTCGAACTATGGCAATTATGCGTACCTGTAACGTCAACCCAGTGAACGTTTGAAGTCATATAATAAGTGACGCAAAAGTGACGTACGTTATTTTTTCTGTAACGGAAACGGTAACTTTTTTCTTTTAATTCGAGGTGACCTAGGTTCCTAACGTGTTCCTTTTATTTGAAAGTAACGAGTAACGTGTTTCGATACTTTTTGTTTCTTTGGTGGTTCGCGTTGTTAATTGTGTGCTATACAAACCGAGCACTTTACTTGCTTCATTTGTCACTTTATCGGGTGTCCATATTGTAAGTGTTAATGGAGTCGCCGCACAAATCGCAGAGTAGGGCGGACGGTTCTCAAGACATCAGCTTTTGAAGAAACCGAATGATAAGATGTAGGTAAAATATACCTGTATTAAAATTCCGAAACTAACTCTGCTTACACTTCCCCAATGAGTCCTCCTAGCATCGCCAGCTAGGACCAAGTGCGGCAGTGCGTTTAGAATTTCCACTATGTACTTGGAGGAATCCTAATTTCAGTCCACCCGAGCAATCTAGAGGGGGTCGATATTGAGCCATGCTGTCGGAGTTTCTAAATATTGATCGCATAACTTCTTGGCTAATGCTTCTACGGCAGCTGAAGACGCAGACGCGCAGGCGCACGAAGCTCGATTCCGACGTTTATGGCGGTTCGAGTTTCGGGGCCTAAAGTTTTCCCGAGATTGGTTGCGTAACTACGTGCGACGTCTGCTATAACGCATATTTTGATGAACTCTCATTTGAAGCAATGGGTCGCGCTATATCACGAATAATCAGTGGCGGATTCAGGGGTGCGGGGGGTGGGGGGGGGGGGGGGTGGATGTCCTTACCCTTCTCTTCAATTCTGCATCTGTAAACATTTAAGGTGGGAAAACGGGAAGGGGGGAGGGGGTTCTTACGCATATAATACCCCCCCGCCCCCCCCCCCCCCCCCCGCCATCCCTCTGGAAATACCTGCGTCCGCCCTTGCGTACATTGCATTTTAGTGCTCCTGCTCGTATTCTTCGAGCCCTTTTCATTCAATTCTTGTTCGACAGATACGTTTGTATATAAAATTGAGTCAAGAGGAGCAGAGGAAAACTTCGACTTATAAGAAAACAACTTCTAACGCAGGGCCTCATTGTGCATTTGCAACCAAGATATAATCTAAAATGTGTAAATAAATGAATGGTTTTAAATTCCTTCATGTTGAATGGAAAACACGAGATCAACAACACAATGGTTTGGGTATTTAGCAGCAAACGCGCGCGGTCCACTGCAGATTATGTCTCATGGGTGAGGTTTTTGCACGCTCAGTTGATTACAATAAATCTTTAGAGGAATCATGACTTGTTCACAAAGCTAAGGTGCCTTACACCGAGACAGCACGTTTTTAGATGAATCAAGAAAAATTAAAACGAAAAAGAAATATTTGCCCGTAAAACTGACGTCAATTCGAAATAATAAAGGAACAATTACAAATAATCTTTTCTGAACAATAACAAAATTTAAAATTTAAATTTTTAGACAATATATTTCAAGTATTTCAATATATTAGGTTTTTAATAAATTTCGAGCCAAAACACCGTACTACTTTTGGCATTGTCTCAACAGTACAAAAGCAAAATGTCATTCACCTTTTATAACCTGGGATTCTCAACCTTACAGGTAATAAATACAGATGTTCTAAGAAAATAAAAAAATAAACATTTTTGATAAAATCAACCTAGAAAAAATTCACAAGTTGATTTTTTCACGAGTTTTGGTGCGAGACATCCTTTTTTTTATAATTATTACCAACACCAGCAATACTTTATCACATAGCACATGTGTTTAACTGCGCACTGAAAATTGTGTTATGTCATACTCTCTTAACGGTTGATTTTCGAAAACAAGTGCAATATGAGGCAGAATTTCAATAGGCAGCAAGTTTCCTATTTCGTACCAAAATACACATAAAAAAACGGTATTCTCTTAATAAAAGTCTGCAACAAGAAGAGTTATTAGCAGACTAAGTAAATCTAACAGTTTGTAAACAGCGGCAAAGGTCTGTTTATACTCTTGCAACCGAGTACGACCGAGATAGACCAGGCCGGTTTTTAAGCCTCTTGCGACCTCTAAAGACCGGATGCGCTGCAGCGGAGCTGGTCCCAAGACGTCGCAAGAGGCTTAAAAACCGGTCTGGTCTCTCTCGGTCTTACTCGGTCGCAAGAGTGTGAACGGGCCTTAAGAGTTGCGACGAAATCTAATCGAGTGTTTGACGTCTTCAACATCGTAAAACAATCGTCCTTACAAAAAAACAAGACGTTTCAGTTTTTCTGTGACATTGAGTTATACTTTTTTAAGCAGAGAAAAAGTTAGTCTATAATAAAATACAAAATCCCCTGTTTACACAATCGATTCCCAAACTACCTGTTCGCTGTCCGGACTGCGTGTTGGTTTATTAGAGGCCGAATGATATAGCGAAAGGCCGGTCCCCGAAAAGTTTGGAGATGTAGCAGGCTGTCTACATGTCCGACATGTGTGCATTCATGATGACGTTTAGTGTCATTCAGATCCCCATTCTAGAAGGCAGAAATTATTCTGTTAGTTGACATCTTGAAATAAGAATAGCGCAGTACAATCATAGCATTGTCTGAATGAAATTCGAAACTCTAACCAAAGTTTAATAAAACCAAAATTCCCCGACGTTTCGGGTTCAGCTCGGTTCCTTGGTCACGGGTGACTGTGGGTTGGACGGAAAGGGGAGCTGCTTATGTAGACCGATCGAGATTGCTGCGTCCGTGTTTATCCACGAAGCGACGAAGCCCTGACACATAGATGCCCGGGACAGTGCCCGTCGACCTGTTGATGTTAACTTCTTGTTGTGTGGAAGTACCACGAATCTAGGTGTAAGTGTTAACGCCAGTGTCGTTCCGTGCCCGGGATCTCGCTTTTGTCGAAGGACACGCTGTGACCCAGTTTCGCTGCGTGTTCAGCGAGGGCGCTGGCTTAAACGTCGTTCTTCTTTCCGTTTTATTTCTGGCGGCGGAAGCGTTCAGGGAAATTATTTGTTTCTCCAACGTAGGCAGCAGGGTAGTCTTTGCACGGAATGCGATAGATGAGGCCTTGGGACGTACTTCTCCTTTCGCGGTCTGTCCTTGGGGAGAGGAAGTCTGTGACGGATGGTGGACACTGGTTTGTGGGTGACCGCAATCCGATGTTTTCGAAGGACGCGTCCGATGGTCTCGCTAACGTTCTTCACGCGTGGTAGGCACAGACGGCTCGAAGGAACCGGGACTGTGGAGAGACGGGGACGTCGTAGCCTCTTGTAGACTCGGTTAATGAATCATTCGGTGTTGCCATAGTTTTGAAGGTCGGCCTTGATCTTGCTGAACTCTTCCCGGAGAGACTCCTCCATCGAGCACACAGACATATGCCACGTCTGAACAGCGCAGCGACCACCGACATCTGTGTTGTGGGATGGTAAGAGTCAAAGTTCAAATACCTTCCGGTGTGCGGAGGCTTCCTGTACACCGAGAAAGTCAGCTTGTCTGAAGTCTTCTTCTCACTGATGTTCAAAAACGGAAGTGCACGATCTTTGTCGCGTTCCACCGTGAACATTTCTAGAGCGTAGCTCAAAGGCAATTCTGTGGTAGGAGACCAAGAGTCGTCGCACACCTACCCAAACACAAGGTGAAAACAGGAGAACCTGAAGTACTTTCCTCCCCCAGTCATGGCCGCCGGAAGTGGCGCGAACACCCTGTATAGAGCGGCTCCAAAAACAAAGCCAAAACGAGAAGAAACAAGGAAACAAACAAAGACAGCGAAAAAAAGCCGATGTCCGGGGAGGGAAGGTGAAACGTGACGCGAGAGATTAATGATGTTACAACTGTCCACCTCCCCCCTCCCCCCTTTTCCACGCCTCGACGCAGAACGCCATAAAGTCACGCCTGTCACAGCTCGTCGACGGCCCGCGCTTGTCTCCACAGCGCAGTCAAGGAAGGCATCGTTACGTTCTGCCTCATCTGAACACTGCTGGGGAAGCCTGGACGACGGTTGCGCGCCTTTTTCAGAGTTAAAATTTTGTCTCTCTACTCATCTAGATTCAGCGAGCTTCTAGCAGGGCTGCCTGTTCGCTGGCCCCAGCATGTCGCGACACACTCGACCCGAAAAGGTTTTAATCGCGACGAGTTCTCCTCCGTGTGCAGCCGGCCGAGGCTAGTGTGACTATAGCACAGTGTCTCCAACTGCTCGACTGTGGTCAGGTGGTTTAGGCGACACGCTCGCCATTGCTGGCTGCGAGTAGGGGGAGACGCCGTTGCTCGTCTGCAGGCGCCTCCAAGCTTGGCTCAGGCACCCAGGCCCCCTACCCTCCTCGCCACGCCGCAAGTCACGGATGCGCGGGTGTACCCGATTTGCGCGAGAGGCGTCCGCCATTAAAGTGCAAAAGCTCTTCATGGTTTCAGTTTCTCTCACTCTTAAATCTAAGCTCTCCAGCCGAGGCTAGAGCTACAAGACTGGACGGGAGTACATAGCTGATTCCGGCTCTCCATGCATGAGCGCCTGGGCGACTCCCGGGATTTCCTGTTCGCGTTTTTGTGTGTTTCCGAGGTGTGTGCTTCTGTACGTGTGAATTTCCTGCCCTGCTAAAAAAACTCTATGGGATATGAGGTCGCGGGTTACGATATTAGCGGGGTTTCTGTAGCTGAGAAGGAATATTAATTAGACGGGCACTAAATAAATTAGCGCCTCGCGCGCGAGTTAGAGGAAATGAGAGGACAGGGAAACAAAATCTGCTTAGCGGCGTTGAATTAGTACATTTCTTGACTTCGCCCGCAAGTGGGACCTGCAAGTCTGCTAACTTGAGCTATTTTGGTTTTGTGTTTTAGTGGTATTTAATATTTTCACGCGAAAGAAATGCAGCCGCCTCTTCCCGGGCAAATGCAAGTAGTAAGGGCTGCGAAAAAATAAATGAATACTTCCGCATTTCTTCGAGCGCGACTCATGCTGTCCAGGGGTTTAGCGCGTTCACCTAGTCTTGGTACACCAGTCGCCAAAAATGTGCGAGTCGCACCCTTGAGGCTATTACATTGTAAGGCGGCTCGGTTGTAATTTGAAGCATTCATTAAGCTCTTCATTCTACTTCTGCTCCTAAGGGGTTGCCCCCAAATTACATTTGCGATTAAACACTACATAATCGTAATTGTTTATTTAAGACTGCTGAACGCAAACTTGCATTGATATTAAATACCGGCTAGATAATCTACCCCGAATGAAAAAAACAAATAGGACTGAAGAGCTGTTTTGAAAACAGAACATGTTTGTTCGATTATATCTCGCGTTTAGTAGATAACTTTGTAAATATTTTTATAAATGTGTACGTTGAAAATAGGCCTTTGCAGGCACTTGCACAGCCATGCTCCGAAATGACGGTATAAGCTCCTGCAAGCAAAGTAGTGCCCTCAGAACGCGTAATGAAAATGCTTTACTGAGGGGTCCTCATTTTATTATTCATTTTGAGCTTTGAGGAAATCAAGAATCTGGCAATCGCCCTATTTGAATTATTTTCGTTTGGAAAACACACAAGGAAAATATCAGAGGTTTTGCGTTGCACCACCGGCAAGAAGGGGTACAAAATAGTTTAAGTGTTTAACTTCGAACTCTACCTAGGTCTTGTTTAATTTTTAAGAGGTATACCTATTAATATTTATATTATTACGTAAAAAAATACCGTGTCTCCATTTAAAACAATTATAATCATACTTATAATGATGCACCGATTTTTCGTTACCCGTTCCTTACTCTTACTCTGCTAAAAAAAAGACAACTACAAATTAGAAAACAAGTGACATTTTTTAACATTGAATTATCACTTGTGTTTTGAGTGCAGGGAGACGCAGCGCCTACATTAGGTGATTTTCTTTACGTGAACTGCAGGGCTCCATCCTTGGTAAACATTACCCTTTATTTTAGTTACATTTGACCTTAAGAAAAATAATCTCGCGGCTCCATGGAATATTGCTGTCAGACCTAAGCCATGCCATCTCATGAGCTCCCCTACCGCACACACTGCTTTCACGTAATCTGTTTGTCGTGCCTGTTTTGTAGAGGTACTGTTTACATACACACTCGAGCAAGTTGGCAGTTAGAGAAAATTATACTCGTTGTTGCGAAGGTGGCGTATCCCTTGGAGGTGCTTTAAAATTTCGACCGTTGCCTTGCTCAGAGAAATGTTCTCTTAGGCTAAGATTATCGAAGAACGTAATACTTTTAACAGAAAGTCAGAACATCGGCCATCATTCTGACGAATGAATTAAAGTCAGAGGCACGGCAGAAAATCTTTGATTCTCGTTCATCCTTTATATGGCGAAATGAAGAGAGTCCGCGCTCCAAGCTGGAGCACGGCCGTGCGGGAGCCGCGGTTTCCGTCAATGCATATTCGGCGAACTCGAGGGGCATGTCACAGTTAATTACACGGTCCGAATAGCATGCTCGCTGTTCCGTAAAATAGAGTCGCGCCAGCAGCCGCACTCGTTAGCATATATACGAGCTGCACGAGTGTGTTTGCCCATTCCAAGGACCATCGCCCCTAGATTGAACTAAGAATCTGTACACATTCGGCCCGCGATTGAATGCGGAAGCTAGCTTGCATGAGAGGCAGGTGTTTTTAGGTGATAGGATATCGCTAGAAACACCTGCCTAAGAAATTCCGAGTCCCAAAATGTCAAGACGTCTGCTCGAAGCTAATTATTGCACTTCTTTTTTCTTTGTTTGTTTTTGTTGATAAAGTATTTTATGTGGAGATCTCGAGCACCTATGCCAAGGCTATGTTGGTGGTAAGGTAAACTCAAACGTAAACGTACATAGCAGGGGGAATATGTCCGTAGATTTTACGATATATTTCGTATTTCGAATATGCACAAGTACAGACTGATGATCAATTTCAAATTAGATACATGCATACATGCATACACATACGTACACATCGCGACACTGTTAGCGCGAACAGGACATCGGCGCATTTTCGCAATTTACTTCTAAATAGTATTAGCGAGCACGAAATTTTATCGCTTACATTATAGAACTCAATGAGCTCTTTCCGTAGCAATATTAACTTGGATGACATCCCTTGGTTTCAAAGAGAAAAACTGGAAAAACCGGCGATCGCTTGTTCGCGCTAAGAGTGTCGCGCTCTGTACATTATTACATACATACATACGTTTATTGCATACGAGCAACGTAGTGCTTTTATTTCGCAAGTCTTGTTTTGTCTGTAACCTTATTACGTAGGCTTCTGAACTATCCTCGGTATTGGCTTTACATCTATTCCGGAGTGTGTCTTACTTATGACAGCACTTCATTATTTCAGCGGTAACTTACACATTTTCGCGTTTTCTTTGGTTCAACCGAACTCTTTTGATACACTTGTGACATATACTTCCGATTTGTTCAACCATTTTTGATAGGCAGTACTGTGATGCAATGATATAAACAATTTCCAGTAATATACATTTATTAATATATCTCTATTTTTGTTATCAAAAATTGGAACAAAGATCAGCCCGTTCCTCGTTAGGGCACCACCAAACACAATGAGGGATACAAAATAGTGGTCTGCAACTTTTTGTTTAATTACCCCTGAGGCAAAGTTGTGTTCATTGAGTCTAACAGCCTCGTCCCAGTATAGTGCGACAAACACTTATTTTTGTCCGGCGACACCAGAAAGGTTTGTGTCGCTGATGCTGTCTCACTGCAACGACCAACACCTGCGACAAACGCCGACAAGCGCCGACAAACCATCGACGACGGACGAGTTCTTGTCTTTCGTTGGGCTTGAAGCCCAGACAGCAGTCCCACCGCGGAACAACTCTCGGAGACAAACTTATCCTCCTCGGCCGCTTGTGCCTTCTGTTGCTTTCTTCTCCACCCTCCTTCTACCCTTCCTCCTGTTCCTCCCGTGACTCCCTCCTTGGCCTCGAACGACCCAAAAAGGGAACGATTCGGGAATTCGAGTTCGGAAAACGTTTGGCGTCAATTGTCACGACTGTTTACGGAAAGTCACCAACGGCAAATGAAGAAATGCGGAAGCTTTAAAGGGGAACGGAAACAAAAATTGAAATATTCAAATTTCGTTTGGAAATCAGTGAAGCATGACCGATAATAACTGTAAATTATAATCGCACGTTTGTATTTTGAACGACTGGCTATATTTTTCGTTCCAAACGGTGCACTCGAGCAAGCGCTCGAAGAGAAGCGAACGGAGAGCGCGATGCGTCATGGGATATCCGGCGCAAACAAAAACAGAAAAAAAATATTCCCCGCATTTGTGACGTAGCAATGTAAGCGCGGTTATGAGCTTTGCCCTTGGTGGCGTTGTCAGCGTTGTGGTGGTGTTAGTATCGTCAAGGCGTTACACGCGAGCCGTTCGAAGTACCAGTGGGGTCACGAGCGTGTGGCTGGCCCAAGGAGCACGTAGCTTCCACAACACTGTCAGCTTAGGGCTGAACGGGGTGGGAAAAACAACTTTTGTCCGAGTTTTGAGCGACGGGATAATCTCCTAGGGGGAGAATGGCTGTATCCGGGTGCACAAACGAGGGTCCGAGGAAGAGGGGAGTCACCCCTCTCCGTCTTCTTGGACTGTTTGGTACAATACGCGGGAGAAGAGCTAAAAAGGAAAATGTTGAAATGCCAAAGAGCGGCGCTGCTCCGAGTGAGCTTGCTACGTCATGACTACGTAGCAAGTTTCCCAACGTTGCTGATTACCTCCCAAATAGGCTCCACATGCATCCACCATGTGCACATTGAAAAATCGTTTAATTAGTTTTAAAATTAGTTTGCCTGTGCCTTTCAACAAAAGTCTGGTATTTTTGAGGTTATGCTGCAACATGCAACACATTAAAGCTAAAAAAATGAGCGCTGGAATTTCGTTTCCATACCCCTTTAAACAAGAAATAAAGTAACCGTCTCCACTTTCAACGTGTTTGTGACGCGTTTTACGCCCAAAGAGCAAAACATGAAAACAGCGTCGCCTGACTCTGTTTGTCTGTGTATTTTGAAGTGTTTTGTTGACAACTCCAGTCCCACGAGGAAACAAGTTTTCTTGTCCCCGTGTTCTGCGTTGTGTCCGCCAAGTAGGGCGGCAGACTCCGACAAACAGGCTGTCTGTCGTTGTCGTCTGTCGCTGTCGTTTGTTGCTGTTTGTCGCTCAAGTGGGACGCGGCTATAACAACTATGTGATCAATGCACGTGTTTGTAATTCGAGTTCCTATACTCTCTTCCCGTGTGAAATTCCCAATGGTGTTTTCTCGTCCAAGGACTCACAACAGGTTAAGATAATCTACAACAACATATTTACTACGTTTATATATCATTGATGTTGGGTTCTCCATCTAGAACCAGCTGAATGTTATTGTTAAATCAATTCAGACAATATTCCAACTCGTCGTATAATAAAGAAAGATTTGATCACGGTGGTGTATAAATAGAGCAAATTATAAATGACTCTGCATGCATGAAAACTGTAACAGCCAAAACTTCCAAAAAGCAAAAGTTTCACTCACAGACGAAAGTGTAAACTTCTCGAATTAGTGTAAATTTATCTTTATTAAATTGGCGTCAACTGTACCTTCCGAAATCCTTAAGCAGGGGTCACACTGCTTATGCATCCTACAAAAGGCAGTCTGCATATAGCTTCGAACGCGACTCACCGCAAGATCCCTGCTTCGAATGCCGCATGGCAATGAGTTCAAGGAGAAACTTGGCACGTGCACATTCGAAGCACGGATATTACGGTAACTCGTGTCTGAGGACTGTCTTTTGTATGATGTACGGGCTGTGTGACCCCTGCTTTACTTTCAACAATAATAAGGTTATACCCGGATGCGCAGCACAGCAGCCGGTCGTAAGCAGTCAGATTAGGCTTAAAACCGATTTTTAAGCCTTTGTGATCGTAAACAGTCGTGTGTGAAAAAGCCTTTTGAGTCATATCACTTCTTTCTTCATCTGACCTTGCGGCTAAATGCAACATATTCACTCTAAAAAAAACGGCGTAAAAGGGTGTATTGTTACCCCCTTTGTCCCATATAATACACCCAAAACTTCAATTTGACGTACAGCACCCTATATTCGAACAGACGGCCCCAAAATTTACGAGGTGCGTGATAGCCGTGTGGTACAACTTATTAAAATAGCTAATGTACGCGTTACTGACTGCAAAAAAAAAAATAATAATAATAATAATCGTAGTTTTCTTGGCCCTACTGCAGAACCTCAGTGTTTTCTTTCTGTTGCCTTTGATACGTACTTTAGCTATTTAATAAGTTATACCGCACCGTTATCAAGCCCCTCGTAAAATTTGGGGCCGTCTTTTGAATATAGGGCGCTGTACGTCGAAATGAAGTTTTGGGGTGTATTATATGAGACAAAAGGTGATACCCTTCTTTTTAGAGTGTAGATGGTATTAGTGCCATAAAAATTCGGCGTTTGTCCCGGACGCGGTCATTTTATTTGACCGACACAATTTTCTTAGAGAGGCTTTTTTTTTGCGAAATACTTTTTTTAGTTAAGAGATTTACACTCACTTTCATTACTTCATTGGTATACCTTTCGAGTACAAAGAAGCTGGTTTTCTCCGGGTCGCGGGAACACAGTTGTAATGTAGCTTTTTTGTTTTATTTTGGAATATTGTTTTCTAACTTTGAGAATATTTAAACTCGCGTTTTCTCAATTTCCATCGTGTATTTTGTATAAAAAAAAATAAATATTTGCAAGATAAAAGCGCTCAATCGGTTTCGAAATTCATCTTATCCTGCACTTTCGAGTCCAGCGTGTTTAAGATGTTAAAATTCCAGTGTCTTCACAAGTTCGCAATTTTAGCACATGTGGTACATAAGGTGTCTAGCCCCTTATAGTACAAATTTGCGAGTCTAGTCATTTTTAGTAGGGATTTGTTTATCTTAACGTCTCTTTTAGGGTATCCTCGTTGAGTGATATACTCTTCCTGATAGTTTCTCAGCCTGGCATTGTTATATCTTAGAGCCGTCCCACCAACAGAAACATTGTTGTGAGTGATATCATTTGTGTCCAAAAGTTATTTCAAGCAAATATATAAAGAGAAGCATGATCCGGCGGTTGCACGTTCCAGCAAACCTTTTAAGATTGAGGAGGGGAACTTTGTATAACATACATTCTGAAACTCGTAAATATCCTCAATCTCTTTTTAGTTTACAGATTCTCGGACATGCTTTAAATCCTAGAGTAAGCACTGGATTCTAAAATAAACAGAAGTATAAACCCCTTTCTGTGCAGCAAAAACAAATGAGTTCAATACTTCTCTTGCAGTAAAGCCCACACGAGTGTTGAAGTGAAGACGCACTCAAATTCACAAAAGCTTGTTTTTCGTTTATAGCATAACCTCGAGGTTGCCATTGTTGCAGACCGCCTTCCTTCACGAGGCAAGAATGTAGTGAACAAACGTGTTTTGCACTCAACGAAATTGAACCTTCGCCGAATTTCAAAGTAGCGCACCTTCCGGTTTTTTTTTTTTTTTTATTTCAGGGCGAGAGAGTTACGAAAGCAATTGCAACGACTTTACTGAACAGGCACTTTTCGGCAAATTGTGTCTGAATGCCCGATACTAGTCCGGAAGACGTGATATAAATCGTGGTTCGGAGTATAATCCCGGGCACCCTATGTCAATATTGTTCTACGAACAAGCACTATGCTAAACCTTTTCCCTACTCCACCATCTAGGAATGGTCTATCAAACCAGAATTGCTTTATTTTGCACTGATACTGACCAGTTGTTCCAGTTTATGTCATTTTGAGATGAAATTTAAAGGTAGTTTATCAAATCCCCAACCCAATCGCAGGTTAACTTCCAAGTTTCGACTAGAAAGAAACAAGTTCAATAATGTGTTCCAGATTACCGGAGAATTCGTGTTCTAGTTTATAGTGTGTGGTTGTCGACGTTCTAGCTAAAAAGATTGAAGTACGATTCTACGCGATATGCTTTCAATCAAAGGGATCGGGCTTGCTACTAACATAGGTAAGAAACGAAGAATCGACACCTCAGTCGTTGATACTGCCCAGAGCATAAAAACGAAAAAAAACGATTGCAAATACGGAGCGAATCTACCACCATTTCGAAGAAACAAGGAGTTTTATTATACGGCGTCCAAGTTCGTCTGCTTTTTGCGTCCCCTAGCGCGTTTGTTAACTAGCGAGATGTTTCCACGTGTTGGTCTCCCCACGCACCTCAACCAAAGACGGCGCGCGCTTGGCTGCTTCGCGTCATCGCGCATTTAAGGGCATCGCCATGCCCTTTAAGAAAGGGCATGGCGAGTCCTGGGCATCGCATTAGAACTCTGCAGCCAGTGCGAATCCGGCATTAGACGATCAGGACGGCGACGAAAGAATCAAAAAGCAAGAGGCGCAAACACAAAGAGACGCGCCCTACGCCCCCTGAGGCTGTCAGTGTCTACCCGATATTTGAGTGTTGTAAAATTATTACAAGTTCAATAAATATTGGCAACGCATTATTACAATGCACACAGTTATATTGACTCGCTTCGGGCCGGTAATTTTTTTTAAAGTTTTTTTTAAGATTATGTTATTTGCGAACAAATCGCAGAATTAAAAAAATATAATATCCCGTGAAAGGTATGGTAAGGCAAACGTTGAGACGATGAAATAGTGAAATGAAACATTTGGAAAACCATGAGGATGCTAGACCTGGCTCGTGATATACGAGCTCTAGATCAGTTGCGATTGAACGAACATATTTTGTCCGGACTCGTGGACATATGCAACCCGGAACACGACATGTTTCCACATCTTCATTGCTCGAAACTTTCAAATCTTTATCTGCTTTCTTTTTGTTTTTGTGTACGAGAAACGAAATCTTGGTATCTTGGTAATAAATCATGAGCCTTTGTACTCCTTGAAGGTGGATGACCGGCGAAGCTCTTTAGCACACGACAAGACATGACATATAATTTTGAACAAAGGTACGAACACATTTATTGTCTTGATCGGTGGTCATCGTGACAAAGATTACGCACACACCTGTTGAGGACTATCGCCGCCCGAGGAGCCGGAGGAAGCTAGACACGCGCGACGGGACGGCTACCCTGCGGAAGGAAAGGGAACTAGGGACCCTGGCGACTTGAAATGGCGACAAAGTGGGTGGTGCGAGCCCTCTCTGAGTCTTTGTTGACGCACACGAAAAATCCACGGAACCAATCAATCAATCAATCATTTTATTTGCGTCTGTACAATAGTACAGGCACTGGAGGCATGAACAAAAAGCAGACAGATGTCGGCTTGACGAGGTTCACGCCCCCCCCCCCCCCCGCTTTTTTAGAAAACGGCAAGCAATCAAGAAAAAACAAAGTCAAATACTTAAGAAAAATAATCACTGTAGCAATTGTCAAAATACACGTTTAAAATTGGGCTATAGATTACAATGTCAAGTAAAAAAATACACTCTATATATTAAAACACAATTCTATGACATAAATATTCACAGAAACACCAGTTTTAGAGAACGAGATGTTAAATGTTCGATGATAATGTTATTTTCAATTAGCTGGTTTAGTAAAAAAGGAAGACAACATTTTAGCATTTGAGTTCCATAGGTGGTTCGACTGAATGGTATGCTACATACTTCTTCGTGACTGTTACGTGCGAAGTAATCAGGAGCCGCTTACTGAAACAACAACGAGTAGCTTTACTCGGCTCGCTCACAACTGCCGATCTTGATGGCGGAGTGTGGAATGTCCCCGCATGCGCTGGCACGCACACTGTCTGATTATGCAGAAGAAGACGAGGCGCGTCTTCTTCTTTTTGACATGTTATGCCGGACATAACACCTCCCCCCACTAGACGGCATGTCCATATCTTTGAGGTGGTCGCCGGTCTCGGGAACTCCTTCGAGTGCCTGAAGTGTCATGCTCTGCCGGCGGCACAACAGGAACCGATTCCTCGGGAATCGCAGTTGCGCTGCTGTCCCTGATGGTTGTCGCGGGTCGCGGAGACAGGTCGTCACGGCTGTTAATGTCCCATGCGGGTGCCACAGCTGTCTGGGGAGGTTGATTATGCGATGCCACTCCTAGTCACAACCGGAACAGGATGCAACCTGATGGGACGCAACTGGTTCTCAGCACTTCAGATTCGACTCAGTGGTATTCACCACATGGAGCAAGACCGTACTATCACAACGGTACTTAGCGCGCACAGTGAGGTCTTCAAGTCTGAGATCACAGGGTACATTGGACCACCGGTACACTTGGAGATGAAAGAAACAGCAACCCCCAAGTTTCTTAAATCCCGGCAAGTACCATTTGCACTACGGCCAGTTGTTGAATGCGAATTGCTAGCATTACAGAAGCAAGGCATTATAGAGCAGGTTCAACACTCCGTGTGGGCAACGCCTGTCGTGGTTGTCAGGAAGAAAGATGGATCCGTGAGACTCTGCGGGGATTACCGCAGTACTGTGAACGACGCAGCAAAGCCGGCATCCTACCCGCTCCCGACACCGACGGAGGCTCTATCAAACCTTCAAGGAGGAACTGTCTCTTCGACGCTTGATCTCGCGCAAGCGTATCAGCAGCTGCGAGTAACGGATACCACCGCCGAAATATTGACGATCAACACAATCAAGGGGCTCTATAGAGTGAAGAGACTTCCTTTCGGAATCGCGGCCGCCCCGGCGATATTTCAACGAGTCATGGAAACCACACTCGCAGCCATTCCGGGAGTTAGCGTTTACCTTGACGATATAAGCAGACACGGTCACAAAAAGAAGTCATACGGCGATGAATAATCTTCTCTAGGCACTTAAAAAACACAGGAAGAATGGAAAATTTGTCTGTAGTTTGAATGATCGTTTGTCTCCACCTTTGAAAATAACTATAATACCCGTGCCACACGGGCAACTCGAATGCCATTTACAACGATTGACATTCGTGTGATCGACGAATCGGCTCGCGACCTGTCGCGCATAAAACGCCCCATGCTCGGAGTGTCGCGCGCTGATTGGCCGATTGTTCAAATGTCATTCGTTGTAAATGGAATTCGAGTTTCCCGTGTGGCACGGGTATAACTTTCAAACTTTGCATTTTTGGGGGCAAAATTCCGGACGAAATTGAAACGTTGAAAATATGGGTAATTATGGGTGTTAGTATGTCCAAAACATATTTAACAGGCTTGATTTGAATGTTGTGAATATCAGTATATTTGCCAATTTAAATTATGTTAGACATATGATAAACCTCATGCTCATCAGTGGGGGCTAAAAAAGCGCTGTTTTCATTCGGTGTTCCTAAATAACTTGGGGCATTGCTGTTTTGTGTGCCCTGTACTGGGCTTACAAAATAATTGTTAAATGAATCAGCTAGGGCCTTTTCTCGTAAGGTTGATTCTCCGACCTTTATCTTGGTGATATTGTTTAGCTCTGCTGACCGGTTTAATGATTTAATAATTGTTTCCATGTCTGGTCTGGCCTGGACCAGACATGAAAAACTACTCTTATTTTTTTCTTGACTTGACATTGTGTGTTTATAATTGTTATCTTATTAACGGAAATCTATTTTTTACGAATATGTATTTTGAAGAGAAAATAAATTTAATATATTGTAAAAAGACATGAATAAGACTTTTGTGTTGCGTCAAAGTTTAGGATCAGGCACGGTCACCAGTTCGTTATTAAAGCAGAGTTATTTAAAAAAAGAAAAAAAAAAACGACCATTCTAACAGTGTTTTTTTTTTTACATTGGACATACATTGTTTGTAATGAGGTCGAGAACTGGTTTAATTGGTATCCGTTGTGCATAATATAACATAAACCGCAAAAAACCACGAAAAAACAAAACCGGACGGAGGGTAAAAAGCCAGCAACACAAGACAAGCGTGTACACGCAACTGACTGAAGGTTTAATACTTGAAGAAGGTAAAGCGAAAAAAAAGAGCTCTAGACATAAAATGTAAAATATACGCGCCACTTCATCACCTAATCGCATCAGTGTAGGCCCTCAGTAGGGTACGTAAGACTTCTATCTCCTTTTAGATATGGCCATCGACGTCTCGCTTACGCATAGCTCGGTCAGACTGTAAACCAAGTAACCCTCCAAGAGATTTGCTATCTGCACAGTATCAACCGGTGTGTCACGTAACTCTCCAGTGAGACCACATCTCAACGTCACGCATCTCTGCCGTTGAGGGACGCGCGACTTTCGCTTTCTTGGCGTTTTGTCTGTTGGCGTTATTTGGGTTCGTCCATCGACACTGAAGACTGCCATTTACAACCCACGCAAGCTGGAATGTAGCAAGCCGTGGGGTTAAAACATTTCAGACGGAACAAAAAGTGGCTTCCGGGAGGCTTGCTCGCACGTCATCTGGACCTCGGTCTTGGACGATTCGGGTAGCATTCTCTGGCACGCACACAGTCTGATATGCAGGAAGCCGAGGCGCGTCTTATTCTTTTGACCATGTTTATGCCGGACATAACAGGACGTAAGTTTATAAGTTCTAATATTTATTGTTAATTCGAATGTTACTAATGTCAGGCGTTCTTTGTTTAATTACTTTAAGTATATCGAATAAGTGAAGTGTAATGTAACATGTTTTGTTTAAGGATAGAAAGTTCAATGATTAAAGCAATGATTTCGTGTGGGCTGCTTGTGGTACATTCATTAGAGCCCGGATTGCCTTCTTTTGAAGGATTGTTAACTTGTCCTAGTTAGTTGTAGTTGATGCGCTCCAGACCAAGTGACAATATTTCAGATGCGACATGAATAAAGAATTGTAAATGAAAAGCTTAATTTTGACTGGTAAACTAGAACGGAATTTGTCGAGAAAGCCAACAACACTTGAAATTGGTTTTATTAAAATTCGAATGTGGGTGTCCCATGACAGTTTCCAATAAACATTACACCTAAGGTTTTTACATTTGGGACGACTTCAATGCTAGAGGGGCCAAGTTTAAGGCGCAAGTCAATATTTGCCAATTTCTTATGTGGCTTAAAATATTCGCCTTTGTTTTAGATGTACTAATTAGTAAAGAGTTTGCTTCGCTCCATTTATGTCAATATTCCAATGTGTTGCTAGTCGTTTCTGCAAGTGTGTCTTTATTGTTAGCTGAAAAAAGTAGTGTTGTGTCATCAGCATAAATGGTGAAAGTGGTGATTGGGCTAATCGTTACAATGTCGTTTATATAAATGTTAAACAGAAGTGGGTCTATATACTAGCTTCCTTGGGGGACACCTGTTTGTAATGCTTGAAAGTCTGAAGAATAGTTGTTTATAAAAATAGATTGTTTACGAAATTCTAAATATGATGTTAACAGGTTTAGGGTTCGTCCACAGAAACCATAAAACTGAAGTTTTATTAATTAAGGTGGTATAATTTATGCGATCAAATGCTTTAGAGTAATCAAGAAATACACCAAGATTTAAAAGGTTTTGTTAGAACGATTTTAAAATGAATTATTTTTTATTTAGTAGCGCGAGCTCAGCTGCTCTACCCTTCCGGAAGCCATATTGTGAGGAGGTTATGAGCAAGAAATGGTCACAAAAAGAAGTCATACGGCGATAAATAATCTTCTCTAGGCACTTAAAAAACACAGGAAGAATGGAAAATTTGTCTGTAGTTTGAATGATCGTTTGTCTCCACCTTTGAAAATAACTATAATACCCGTGCCACACGGGCAACTCGAATGCCATTTACAACGATTGACATTCGTGTGATCGACGAATCGGCTCGCGACCTGTCGCGCATAAAACGCCCCACGCTCGGAGTGTCGCGCGCTGATTGGCCGATTGTTCAAATGTCATTCGTCGTAAATGGAATTCGAGTTGCCCGTGTGGCACGGGTATAACTTTCAAACTTTGCATTTTTTGGGGGCAAAATTCCGGACGAAATTGAAACGTTGAAAATATGGGTAATTATGGGTGTTAGTATGTCCGGAACATATTTAACAGGCTTGATTTGAATGTTGTGAATATCAGTATATTTGCCAATTTAAATTATGTTAGACATATGATAAACCTCATGTTCATCAGTGGGGGCTAAAAAAGCGCTGTTTTCATTCGGTGTTCCTAAATAACTTGGGGCATTGCTGTTTTGTGTGCCCTGTACTCGGCCTACAAAATAATTGTTAAATGAATCAGCTAGGGCCTTTTGTCGTAAGGTTGATTCTCCGACCTTTATCTCGGTGATATTGTTTAGCTCTGCTGACCGGTTTAATGATTTAATAATTGTTTCCATGTCTCGTCTGGCCTGGACCAGACATGGAAAACTACTCTTATTTTTTTCTTGACTTGACATTGTGTGTTTATAATTGTTATCTTATTAACGTAAATCTATTTTTTACGAATATGTATTTTGAAGAGAAAATAAATTTAATATATTGTAAAAAGACATGAATAAGACTTTTGTGTTGCGTCAAAGTTTAGGATCAGGCACGGTCACCAGTTCGTTATTAAAGTAGAGTTATTTAAAAAAAAACGACCATTCTAACAGTGTTTTTTTGTTTTTTTTACATTGGACATACATTGTTTGTAATAAGGTCGAGAACTGGTTTAATTGGTATCCGTTGTGCATAATATAACATAAACCGCAAAAAACCACGAAAAAACAAAACCGGACGGAGGGTAAAAAGCCAGCAACACAAGACAAGCGTGTACACGCAACTGACTGAAGGTTTAATACTTGAAGAAGGTAAAGCGAAAAAAAGAGCTCTAGACATACAATGTAAAATATACGCGCCACTTCATCACCTAATCGCATCAGTGTAGGCCCTCAGTAGGGTACGTAAGACTTCTATCTCCTTTTAGATATGGTCATCGACGTCTCGCTTACGCATAGCTCGGTCAGACTGTAAACCAAGTAACCCTCCAAGAGATTTGCTATCTGCACAGTATCAACCGGTGTGTCACGTAACTCTCCAGTGAGACCACATCTCTACGTCACGCATCTCTGCCGTTGAGGGACGCGCGACTTTCGCTTTCTTGGCGTTTTGTCTGTTGGCGTTATTTGGGTTCGTCCATCGTCTAGCTGATGCTCCGCGAGCCGGTAGGCTAGGAGGCCGCCGCGAAGCGGCTTTTACGGGTGAGCCAAGTTCGTAATGAGTCACGGCGGGCTGCCACCGCGAAGCGGCGTTAAAGCAGAGCGGGGGAGGGGGGGGGGGGTCACACGCACCCCCATTAAAACCAACAGAAATGCGTAACGAGAGACAAGACGTCAATGGAGCATCACGTGACCCCCCCCCCCCCCCCCCGGGTTGAAGCTGTGCAAATAGCAACTCCAAGCCTCCAACACCTCCCACGTGACTCTGTCCTTGTGCCTCACCAGAACGGCTGTGTCACCGAAGACAGTAGGCCTAAAAAGTGGAATTCATAGCAAGAAACTTACAAAGGCGTCTGAACCCTGCGCCTCGGGGTTCGTATACAAGATCACCCTCTCATGTGGTAGAAATCATGTTGAACGATCGGTGAAGTTCCTCAATACTCCTGTCAATATTTTCAAATTTTGGATTACGACTGGTTTCAGCTCTGTCCGTGTCCCAGAAAACAGGATCTATATATTTTCTTTCCTCTCAGTTGTACGTAGTTTCATAAACATCATGGCTCCAAATTTGATATCAGGCGTCTACGGCAAAACGAAAACTATTTCCTAGAAAGGGATGTTAACACTGATCGTCAGAAGAATGTCCACGACGACATCACATTGATGCTGCGGTACAACATGCGACTGATCTAACCAAGCTATTGATTTCAAGAAGTAAGGTGAGCTGCTTCTTTTTTAGTGCTTTGCGCTGTACCTACGCAGCGTGTGTAGGAAATATCAGCGCGCATTCATAATGGTAGCGGCTAAAAACGAATTCCACGCGCTGCGTACTTGAAGAAGAAACCGCGCTGGGTTTCAGCCACCGGGTGCCGGTGCAAGGCGCCCAACGTGGCTACATCGCTGTATTCCTGTTTCTTGCTCGCGGAAACGAAAGTCGATGGTGCTCATAAGAGAGAGGTTAATAGTGTAGCGTCATACGATTGAGACGCATGAGTTTCACACGTTGTATACTTGCTTGAAGGTAGCGAGCTCTTTGACTTGTGCACTATCCACAAAAGTTTGTCCGGTGAGTAGTTAGCTTTATCGCTAGGTTGATGTAAACGCGGACAGCCTGCGGCAGACGCTCTTGCATGTCGCGTGGTATAATTAATTCTCCGCTCAGGAGATGCAAGTTTCTTGGCCCGCAGCTAGCATTTGGCGCGTTAACGCGGAGGCGCAGTGCAGAACAGCACAGATTGATTCCATAGATTACGCACAGCAGCACTAATATACGAAAGAGAATCCGCTAGAAGCCGACAAAACTCGCTAAAATAAAAAAGAGCAAAACAAAATACGCGGGAAGCAGTTTTAATTACTACTTTAAACAACAAAGGAAAACCATGGGAGAAGAACCAAAACACCAGTATTACGTCATAGTCCAATGTGGCTTAGGTATAGCTGGTAGCGTCTTTAATATCCGTTTTAGCGAAGTAGACGAGTTCACATTGACGTAATATATCGGACTATATTTCGTGCACCTAAAGTGATACCGGCAATTTAATTTGGCTTGATTTTTAGCTAGAGTTGCCTTTTAACGACAGGCTCAGGTAGTACAGTTACTCCCTGAAAACGACCGTTCGAGGGTACCTTCGGCTACACTGCAAATCATGCCTCTGTGAACCGGCCTTCAGTGACACTTCGGTAACACAGCACTTTTGGGGAGGCATAAGGACATAGTCACGACTTCTGCGAAAGCTAGACACCCCGTCTAAAAAAGAAATAAAATGTTTATGCTACCATTGGACGATGGAGAGGCGCATGTGTGTTAGATTATGTTTCTGTAGCTCTTATTTTTAATATTTTTATTTCCTTCAGTAATAAACCTTGAGTTGGAGTTGGCGTTTGTCCTGCGTGGCTTGTTTGCTGCCTTTCGTTCGTATCTTGTTTCGTTTTATTTTTGCGCTCTTTGAAATATATGAGGTATAGATTTCTTGACAGAAATAATGTCTGCGTTTGGATACGAACAAGGGAAGGATATCGACACCGCCACAGATTCTTGTAAAAGTTTCCGAGAAGAGAATATTTTCACGTTATTTTTGGTGAAGCATTATAAAATTAAAAGTTCGACGCAGGAGTGATAAAAGAAAGGATGTAACAATCAAATATCAGCACGCAAAACTTAGACTCATGCGACTGTGTTGTGTACGCTGATCATATAATACTCCTGCCTTTCCCGTTCTATCTCGTCTAGGAATTTTTGTACAATATTCTGAATTCACGTTTTCTTCAAATTTGTAAATCTACATACTTAAAAACGACTAAGTTGAAAACAAAGTCAGAACACAAACCTGCCACCCGTCTCCATTTTTAAATATCAGCAAGCTAGAGAGGTACGAATATTCCAGTTAGAAGCTGGAATTTAATAGGATTGCCCGAATACTTCGATTTGATTTTTGAATTCCTTGTATTCGAGTTTTAGAATAATTCCGCAGACCAGATGCTGCTCCAGAAAAGCCGGGTTCATTCAATCTTAGCAGACACCGGCTGAATATAAAGTGAAAATGCATTGCGAAGTATTGTATGTCCGACTATTTAGTAGGGTGTTTTACTTCTAGAAGGAAGCAGTCGTGTTTTAGCTCCTTCGACGCGATAAACAAAACCCCACAAACTATACGCATGCCGCCATTTTGAATTAAAACACTTTGCGTCACCTATCGCCTGCTCTTTGAGATAGAACCCAGTTTCTGCGTCTATATTATGAAAAATAATTACCAAAACACAGATAACAACCATAACTGAACCCGTGTCGTCACCTCGTCCTCTGACCCGTCGCCTCCTGTGTCAAGCGAGGTACCGCGACTAGGTGACTCCAGGACGTCGATGCGGTTATCTGTATATCCATCCAGCACACGGCCGACGCTGGAATCCCGGCATAAATAAGTGGACACCTTCTTCAGTTGCGTCTCAAGTCTTTCATTGCCATGCTTGTCAAGTGATCAATAGCGCCGCTTCTATCCGCGCTACACGCTCTTCGTTCAGCCTGCTTTCCGTTGAATAAGCAGAGCCTAAGCAGTTTTTGTTTAGTTTCTGTGCATTCGAGCTAAACTTTCACAATTGGCACGCCCATAGCGTCAACACGAAACTCGAGCAACATTGCTTTAGAGATGAAGTCGTATCTGTTCACACCTTCGGTGTCTGGCTCGTCTCAGTACGAGATTTCGCAAGCCCGTCCAAGCCTATGATCTTTCGCGGAGTAGCTCCCGGGAGACGTGTCGACGCACTCACCATGTCCCTTACGACACCCAATTGACGTGACCCGAATTGGTTGCTTTACGAGAAACACGAGCCTCCCGCCGATCGTTCGGCAGCCTGTGTCCCAAAAAACCACTTCCGCTGACCCCTGAGTGAACATCATCCACTCGGTGCGAAAGCCGCCGGCCGTGTGGCACACTTGATCGGGAGCCGCATTTAGAGCGGATTGAATTTGTTGCCGACGTGGAACCTTTATCTCAAGATTCGTTTTCTTTCGCGGCGATTTGATGGTGAATAAAAGATGCAGGCTTGGGCGAACCACGATTGATTTTACTTGACACGCTAGTATGGATTTGATGAGCGTTTTTTTTTTAACCGGTCGTGTGGCATGTCCTTTTTCTTTTACCTTGGGAAAAAACCACAATTCTAAGAAATGGTCAAGGTGTCCAGAATTTCTATGTTATATTTTTATTTTCAATGTTTATTTCAACATCTAGTATGAGTCGATCTTGTCATATTTGGAGTGTGACTTCCAGAAAAAAAAAATTCTCTACGTGTACATCAAAACTGACGGTACTTCAAGAAAAGGTTATAAATATAACGGTAATTTCAATATATTTTTAGTGTTCGTATATTCCAATAAAAAGTAGCTTTTTTTTTTTTCTTTTGCTATTGATTGGTTATTATAAATTCTGGGTTAATTCTGCAAAAATAGGTATTCAAATTGGGAGAGACTGACTGATTCACTAAACAATATCTTATATGTATATATTTTTTTTGTGGAGTTAACTGCTAATTAAAAAAAAAAAAACTCTATCAGTGGTTTAGTAACATGCGCACTGGTTTTTTTAATGTATGTGAGAAACATCTGGACATGACGTACTAGCGAGCGCGTGGCCTTCAAGACCTTGGGTGCTATTTAACCGAAGAAATGCGAGTTATTATTGAGGCTGTTGCGTGAAGAGGAAATCGCCTTTTCAGAGGGGAAATGGGGGACAGCGGGTCGCCGCGAAGCAGCGTGTACAGGTGGGCCAGGTGGGTTCATATTTTTTTTAATGAGCCATCCGCAGACTGCCGTCGCGAAGCGGCGTAGACGAGGGGACCGGGAAGGTTAACGGGCGCCTCAGTGATACACTCGCTGTCCCCCATTACGCCTCCGAAAAGTGCAACCCCGTGAGCAGACGACATTTCAGCGGCAGCTCAATTTTTGTTGTTCCTCTCCCCTTAGCCGAAAACATTTGCTGGGTCAGCCCCAATAGTATTAGCGCTCGGTGAAATAAAATAAAAACCGCTTATCGACAGTTATCCTGCGAACTTATTTTCAAACACCCCAAAAGTGATTGCTGACCTGCCACCCCGATGGATTCAACAACGCTTAATTTTGCCTTCTGTCGCAGAACGCCTGTCTATTTGGCAAACTCCGCATGAACTCAGCGACAACAGCTCAAGCGGGATATCACATCAAAAAAGGAATAAGCGCTGAAGCCTTCATAATAGTTGAGCCTTCCTCTAATGAATCGCACGCCAGACCTTGAAAGCCACGCGCTTGCCTGAGTTTTATTATAGGCATCCTTCAATGCTTATTAGTCTGGCGCTATCTAGCGACTGAAGCGAGGAACATTGGGTATGCCTGGGAGTGGCGGTTGCATTATTCAAACGTGGCGCCGCTTAGCGTCTGAAGCAAGAAATACTGGGTAGGCCAGGCAGCCGCGATCGCATAACATGCCAGTACGGAGGAAGCTATAGCCCTGGTGGGCCAATCGGAACTTGACTACGTATCGCCGGAGCGCGACGTAGCGAATATCGAAGCCGTCGGTACGCAATGTAGGGCTTGTCGTTCACCCTTTGCCAAGTTACACCGAGACAGGGTATAACCTTGGGATTTCACTCTGCTGGCGCCTCCTGGCTGTTACCGGCTGGCTGTACCTTCCGCGACTGCACATAATATGTGTCCTTTTCATTCAACATCGCAGATTTGAGGCCTCCGCTTCAACTTCTGTGACCACGTTTTCAAAACTTTGAATTGTAAAACTTGTTCTAGCTATACAATTTAATGTACAGAAAGATGTAGGTGTATGTATTAAAAGAAAAAAATAAGTACTATAATTCCGCCTGCAAAAAAAAAATATAATCTTAACCGAAACATTTAGCTTTACTCGGAAAAAATAAAAGCACAATGAAACCATAAAAGACCCAACTAAAGAAGCAAGACAGAAACCTTGAAAATAAAGGAAATGCTTTGGACGCGGATGAGGGATAAAAAGTTTAAAAAAAAAAACGGTGTGCGGAGGCGTATTTGGTTATAAGATCTGAAATTAGATTTATTTAGAGTGCATCATGTAGATTTTTTTCTTCAGACTATAACATATACCGGTGAGCAGTTTAACATTTTTTTAGGTAATTACAAAACCTACAAAAGCATAATAAGCACACAAAAAACAAATAACTTTACATTATAGCAAAGTCGCGCATAAGCAAAATAAGAAAAAGGCCAAATACGTCAAGAGTAGGCTTAGCATTTCTTGCGTTATATCTTTTGCGACGCTATATTACAAATAACTTTAGGGCTTAGTGCTTTTTGCCATCAAATCTTGAGATCGACAATTTTTTAAAGTTTTTGAAACAGCGAGGGTAAACTGCGTGCACCATTCACACACACAAAAAAGGAATGAAATGACTTACCAATCAAGAGAAAAAATAAATATAGCCTTTTCTTCTGTCATGAGCTCGTCTGAAATGAAAAATACATTTTCGTCAGGATATGAATCATTAGAAATACGTATTAGTACCATTTGTAAAATGTTTTGTGTTAGCTTCATTTTCTTTTTACGTGCGCAGAATCCGAAAAAGGCATACGCTCGCAAATAGGAGCGTATGCAAGTTATTAAGCTTCGCCGATCTGAACGTTGAGCAGTATAGGTGGCTGTTGGCAACTGGCTTCCCGGGCAATGTAGTGGTGTCAGTTGCGGAGATCGTATTAAAAAGATTGCGTAGTGAAGCTCGCCCTCGCCCAACGGTTCTCAGAGATAAACAAAAGGTCGCGGTGATTCCTGTACATCCACAAACTGGCGCATGGCCTGAAAAAGGTGGCCAATCGATCGAACGTAAAAGTAGTGTTTTCCGCATCAAACAAATTTAGTAAATTATGTAGGATGACAGACCCTTTTCGTAAGGTTCCTTCTGGATGTGCGGTGAAACACGGGAATCCCTTCGTTGAATGTGCGGAGGAAGTAGAGTATCAGATCCCCTTAACATGAGGAAACAAGTATATAGGTCAGACCGGTATGCGTGTTAATCATAGGCTAAGGCAACACAAACTTAAAGTAGGAAATTATCGGGACGATCATCTGTCTGATCATTGTCAAAGCTGCAGTGCCGTTGTTCTTCGAGTGCAAGATTCTGGCGAGGCACAAGGAAAAAACTGTGAGGGAGGTAGTCGAGGCAGATGAGATTGAGAATGGTAGGACAGCATGTGTCAGCATGGGCTCAATTGACCTACTTGTCAAGAAACGTGCCTACCTCAATGACAAAGGCCTGGCATCGGGTTGGCTAGTGATGGGGTGATATGAGAAACACGGATAGTATATATACAAGTGTCGTTTCATGTAATAAAATCAGTTTTTAGTGGTGCACTGTAGTGTCCGATTCTCGTCCTTGTGTCTGTGTCTTTTAAGCGCCGAAAATGTATTTCATGAACATTGACTCGTACTTTGAGTGCATAGAAAATAGTGTGTGAAGGAAATCTAAGTATGTACGTTATTTTAGATATATTTCATTCATTTTAGCACGCGCTACCTTTCTCAATAAATAAAGCAACGGAGACAGAGGTCGTGCCCCTTGCAGGACAATCATACGCCGATCGATATAAAGGATGTCTTATTCAAATATGCAAGCGAAGTCATAAATGCCTTAGATATAAACATATAGCCAATACAGTTCTTCTATAATATCAATATAGACCAGGTATAGCTTACGGGATTGTTTAAAATTGGGCTGAGGTCACATTTATGGATGTTGTAATCGAAAAGTTGTACATTTATGTTTCCCTTTAACGTATATATTCACCTCTGAAAAGGCCGCCCGTCTGTATAGCAGCACATTCTTAACCATCAACCAGAAACAATCCTTTGAACTTGTAACTATGAGCAAATCACTTCGATATGTTTGTGTTTTCTTGTCGAAACTTGTTTTCATTCAAGTTTCTTTTAGAGTGCTCATATTTTGTTTATTATAATATCATAGATTCATAGTTCTGAATCTGTGAACTAAGTGCTGAACCGCAAAGCCTACGGTGTTTTTGTTTTTCTTCATTTTTTTAAGAATGTTTTTTTGTGGGTTGTTAACTTTAGCATTTCAGACAACATTTGCATCTACGAGTATATGGCCGGAGTACGCACTGATACAATTCTAGGTATAATTTATTCGAACTTATGTTAAAAATAATGGCATATGTTGGAAGGCTTGAGTCTTCAAAAGAATACGTGACCAGACAATATCAAACAATTATGCAAGAAAACATCATTTCCTTGAATAATTGGTTTTGTGTGTTAGACATCGCGAACATTTTAGTCGAATGAACTGAAATACTGTACTGATTAGGAATGACATAAATTAGAAAAACATATTGTAAATATTGAGTGGATATTCCCTAACTATACTTTTGGTGATGTCAAGAAACATCCACGCAAAAACATAGGAACCTGAAATACGCAAGCACAACTGTGTTAGACAGACCAAGTCTGTCTGCTTCTCAGCAAAGGTACCAAAGGTCGTTCCGCGGGTGCTTAAACGATGGATAAGCGAGTAGCTGTTCAAGATCAAAGCAAAAACGTCCCTCTTCAACTTTCTCTACAAACGTCTGCTCAATAGTAAAATCAAAGGCAGTTAGAACTATATTCTCTTGCTCTTCTTTTCAAAAGGAGATAACCGAAAAAATAAACATATATTTTAATTTGAAATTTCTTGACAGCGGAATTTCACAATTTCTACAGTAAAGAGTTCGCAAACTGCAGTATTTGGCATAGTGCGTAGTAAATAAAACAACCACACAGTATTTTCAGAGTTTTGCGATAAATGGCGTAACCATATTATCTTGTGTTTGTTAAGTTGATTTATTGAAGGCACAGCTCTTTGCCGAGTAAAGTGTTCACTATTCGTGAAGTGAGACGTTGTCTGTCCCGTTTTCTTCCTACTTCACGAGTTTCCGTTTTTCAAACCACACTCTCAGGTTTCAATCATCATGTGTTCACTATATTTTATTAAAACATGTGCGATAGTATGGTAGTAGGCATCTTCTAAATGATGAGTTGTAAGATGTAATTTCATAGTTTAATAGAAGCACCGCAGCCACCAATTACAAGTGCGCCATTGCTCCACAACCAACTGCACTCCAAAGTAAAGCAAAGGGGGAAGAGTAGAGATTGAAAGTGACATCAACAGCGGTATGGGATGATATTGGCGATTCGCACGCATTCGCTTGTTTATCGAAATTGTAGCCAGCATCACATAACAAGCCTTGTGGCGGGGATATAAAAAAAACAGGAAATGTGGAATGTCGAATAACTTTAAAACAGGCGACATTGGCGAATCTTCAGGTCAGAGAAGCTAGGTTCAAAATGTCGCAATTGCTGATCTTCGGACTTTCACTTCTTTAAGCTGTCCTTGGCTACAAAAGATTGGTCAGCAGGTAAGACAAGAAGTGGACCTTTCGGCTGAATACAATTGTGAATGTACCATGGATTGTCATCACCACCTAACGTTTAGCGATTGTCTTAAATATTAATTTTTGTCCAGGAATTGTTTCTCTGGGAGAAGGTCGAAGAATACTTTTTTAACAGTGCCAAAAAATAACAAATTTCTCCTGTTTTTTTAGGTGCAGCGTAGCTATTTCTGTAGCGAATGCATAAAACCTGCCTGAAAGATGTCGATGCTGCCGTTCGTTACAACGCCCTTCACCAAACCAGTTGTCATTGATGTTCGCCAGGTTCAGTGCAGATATGTCTGCACGTTTCCATTGAAAAGAAAATCAGTTTTCGTTTATTTGTCACACTATTCAGTAAAATGTAAGAATTAAAAAAAAAACACTTTAAACTGCCATTTCCAATTCATCTGATTTAATCAGTGTTTCAGTTTCCAATTCAAAACTACAGAACATAAAATAAATCGCAAATATCGATACAAGAAAAGGGATATATCCGAAAGCTAATATCAATAAGGGTTTCATCCAACTAGAATGCACAAAGTTTTGCCATGCTTACAAAACTAATGGTGTATATACAACAACTGAATTGTTCGATAATATTTCCGTAATCGACGAAGTATAGAAAAATATAATATCCAAGTAGAGTAACAACCAAGCTAGCCACGTAATGTTTATTGTCGCGCAATTCAAATGTTCTTTACCGCAAGGCACTCCTTGTGCTCTAGACAGACGAGTCTTACAAAAATATGCTCACGACAAATCTCCTACAAATGTCTTACAAACATCTCCTCAGAGAACACACATCTCAAAGTTTTGCTCTGCAGAGAAATTACTATTAAACTTCCGACCTGTTCGCCTCATCCTTGTAGGTGGAAATGAAATGAGGAACGAATCGGCCCTGTTTTTGTCGCTCTTCCCTTCTGCGGTGACGACAGTGACAAATACTAACGAGCATTTGATTGAAGACCGAGGGCGATACGGTTCGTGGAAAGCGTTGCTAAGTTTCAGTCCTCGACGTATTCGTTTCGCAGCCTTCACAACCTTTTACTCGCTCGGAAAAACAGCAGACCACCTAAACCATTTTGTTGTAATTGCAATAAGAAAACCGGCAATTTGGCACACCGATAAAACTCCTACCAGCACCAGATCTATAACATTATTCGTCTGGCCTTATTTGAAGTTAACTCACATAAACATCACCGTTTTCATATCTGGTCATGAACGATAAAGGCGGAATATCAATCGAATGTTTTTTTTATTTGACTAACCTCTGAGTAATTGTCAGCTTCAGGAACGCAGGGTACAAGGCCCCACGTTTCTTAAGTTGTCATTGACTACAGATAGTTTGTATAGACTCATGTTCGAATATAAGGACGTGAGTACATTTACTGCGTCTTGTAAGTGTTCCATCATTCTGAATGCAAGTTTAGGAATAAAAAAGTGTGTGAGAAGGATGACCGAATCACAAACACGGACGTAATATAAAAAGTACGATTTTATAGACGGTTAGGAACACCACACTGTGTCGAACGCATTTTAATCTACGTTTATAAATTCAATTCATCGCGTAACATCTGTAAAATGAGAAAAAAGTAAAAAAAAAGGGTTGTTAGTGTGTAAGCTGCAGCTATGAGGCAGAAATGTGCCAAAAGCTTCGAAGCTTAATCGCTTACGCATCGCCTGCCCGACGGGTTTATTCGAGGCATTCTAATTTATTCGGCAATGATAACTGAATAACGGGGTCACGACAATATATAAGTTATAACGCATATTCCAGAATAGCCAAACACCCTGACTTTAGCTGAGCAAACAGTAAAGAGGATGCCATTGATGAACAGGACCCGGAGCGGATAGTGAACGTCCCGATTCTTCAAACGCGGACTCTGAAATCGGTGGCCTGAGTTATGGCACCCACGCAGAACGGTCGTAAAGCTTATCTCCTCCGCGGGCGATATGAAGATTTTGTACCGGAACTTTTTTTTCTTTTTTTTTTTGTTTATTTTGTTTTGTCTGTGGCAATTTATAGTTTTAATATTTGACGTTGATGATAAAAGCTGATGGCACTCTGCGCTTGCACCATCACGGTTTAGTAATGGTTGTATTAAACCGCGAACCCGAGCCTCTGCGTAGTTTTTGCTTGTCGCGCTTGATTGTTTCACAGTATTGTGTACTGTAGGTGTTATCTTAAACTGAACCAGGATTCCCCTCAGTTGTACCATGTTTAATCATAAATGTTCCAGGTGACCGAAAGATGTTTCGGGTCGGTTAGAAATAGTGTTTGAGTTGTAAAGTAAGCAGACGTTTTTATTTATTTGTAACGTGATAACTTCGGAATTTTTATTAAGCACTAAAGAACATGGAAACATTTTCAGGGTATCGAGCCACTATTGAAGGTGGCACTGCGTTATTCGATCGTTGGAGAGAGTGTGTTTTATATTAGGCAAACAACTATTAAAGTAAAGCACCTTTCCAATTTACCATTACAGACATATAACAAAATATTTCTTGTGAAGATAATATATGAAGTAAGTCTCTCGGTTCCTTGCCGAAGAAGTTCACTTCAACAGTCAATATATCTACCAATATATTAACTGCTGAAGTACAGCGATGACCGTTATAATTCATATACGTGCGAGCATAGGTTTCGTTAGTATCATTCGGTGAATATATTTTAATATGAATAGGTATTTCACTCACTTCTGGATAGTGACCTTGTTGCACCAGAACAAAAAGAAAACTCATTGATGTGGGTATCGGTTTTAGACTGGGATGTGTCTACTTGTGCGGTTCAACATTTTTTTTTTTTTGAGCTCCTTTGTTCAGACCTGACTGAATCACACAAAAGTGTAAGCCCGCGCCAAATAAAAATAAAAGAAGCGTCATTATATGTGACAATTGATAACTTTCTGACGTGGATTGCGAATTAAAAGAAGCATGTTTTTTTTTTATTAAAGTTGCGGCAAAATAAAAATATAAAATCTACATCGCCACAAACATTTCGGCACAAATAGAAGTTTGTTGCGAAATTAGTTTACTCCTGCGGCTTCCTTGTTCAGATGTTCTAAATGTCTGGACTTCCGGGTTGTGTAGCCCATTTAATCAAATCACAAAACGCTTGTATTCATGTGCTGTCAATGCATAACGACCGTAACGTGACAGAGGTCGTTTTCGTAATGTACTCACTTCTCGCGCGAAACGAATTCCGGTTCTCCAACAGATTCGTAGAATTTAGGAGTACATCAAACCTCTTAAATATTAGATGTCTATAAAATCTTAAACTGTACGCGGTATTCCTTGATTCCAAAACTGCGGTGCCAATGACGCGAATGTGTGGAAGATGGTACTGTCTCATGTCAACATGTCTCTCTAAACATTCGTCTAACGTGATCGTCCCCTTATTTATTGTAGAGATTGAGTTAGAAATAAATTGTGCGCGGCATCCTTTGCTCCTACATAACCTTTTTCATGCACATGTCTTCCATCTTTGCTTCTATCTTTTGTCTGCAGACAACATTTTAAAGCTCTAAATTTGCCTGATAGAGCTTTCTAGGGTAGGTGGACAGTAGACACCTAATACTCGTGCAATCCACAGGTATCAATCGACAAAACGTTGTTTAGATGTTGAATAGTAAGCGTTAAAAGAACAAACATAAAAGGAACATAAAGACGACGCCGTTGATGGCCACGTCTGTTAGGTCTTGTGCACGTCTTTCCTTTCCGCATGCAAAAGTCTGCATTCAAAATTTGAAATAGAGAGGGTACTCTCCTGCCTCCTCTAAGGTAAGTACTGTTTGCATGGTCGGCAAAAATAAGGTGATTGTGAAATCATAGTGCCAGTGCCAGGCTAATGTGTTGGACACTAATTGAGAAAGAAATAACGGACGCCCGGTGTCACCAAAAGCTCTAAGTTGGAGGTTTCTTCATGCTTGGATAGAGTGTAACAAGACAGACCGCTACGAAGCACTTCCCGACCTCGAGAGGGGCACTCCAGATAGTATTCGATCGGTAGTATTTAATATCCTCTTACTCGGGCATCCTGTCTTCCGGGGATGTCTAAGGTTGGAATCTAGTACGCCGCATTTAGATACTCGTACATATATATTAAAAAAAACGCCAAAACACCCCCTCCCCCCCCCCCCCCCATTTACTGGCCCCTTCCCTATACCCCAAAGTGTAAAAGGCTTACAAAAAAAAAGAAGGTATTGATTATAACCCAGCAGTCAGCTAGTACGCCCCATTTTTGGCGTCAAACTCGCCGCGCGATTTTATCTCGGTCGTTTATACCCACTAATCTCTTCCATTAGAAAAGCGATAGCGGGTCTTTATAAATCCTTCAACATTTGCTGCGCGATGGACGATAAGACGTAAATAACTATAAACCAGAACCGTAGCAAAAGTGGTGAACCTCACGACCTGGGTTTTTCAACGCCTGCAATTACGCTTTCAAAATGAAACATTGATCGAGACGCCAACGATGGTTTGGTGATAGGCCATGTTTTTTTTTTTTTTATGTGCGTTGTAGAGATTCTGAAATTGTGTTTTTGAAGTAGCCACGTTTAATGTAGTAATTTACAAAATAGTGCATCTTTTGAAACCAGTACGCATTCCAAAAAAGATCGACACTTCATATATGCATTTCCATCTTCTCTTTTAAAAGGCACCAAATATTGCATTGTGCAACATATAATATCATAGGAGAGTATCATACACTCTAAGCAATGCCTGCGCTTCTACTTACCCGCAAAACACTTGAAGAGGCAATCTCTGCGATCTAAGAAATCAACTCAGCGAATGATGAGGCGGATCATCTGTTTAAACCTCAAGATTAAGTCTGCGCTGGGGCATCACGCAAAGCCAAGCGTCATGCTTGCATTGCGTAATGCCACAAAGCAGGCTTAGTTTCGTAGATAGCAGAGGTTGGCTCGTCTAGTGTTTTGCATGTAAGTAGACGCTCAGGGTTATCTTAGAGTGTAGCCTTTTTTCACTGGGACGGAATATAACTAGTCATACTTATACTAGAAAAACCCGAGAAAAGAAAACAAGCAAAGAGAAAGAACGAAAAAAAAAGGAGATAACACAACGACGTCTTGGGGTGTAAAAGTATAAGCATGTTAGTTCACCTGTTAGTATGTGCCATTACTCTTCCCATAAAAAATGGTCTATGGTCGTCTATGAAAAATTATATGGCAGGCTACAGCCAGCTATAGAAAAATCTATGGCCCTCACTCTAAAAAACGTCTGTGCGTCTACCTTCACGCACAACACTTGGAGAGCCAATCACCGCAACTTACGGAGGCAGCTCAGCGAATGACAATGTCGAAACATATGTTTAGACCAAAAAATGCAGTCTGAGTTGTGACTTTAAGCAATGCAAGCGTGACGTTTTGCATTGCTTAATGTCACAACTCAGACTACGTTTTTTGGTCTCAACATATGTTTCCGCATCGTCATTCGCTGAACTGCCTCCGTAAGTTGCGGTGATTGGCTCTCCGAGTGTTGTGCGTGAATGTAGACGCACAGGACATTTTTTAGAGTGTTGTGTCTAAAGACTGGGAACCAATAAATTTTCTTTACCCTCCTATAGAAAATTTTATGGCACTGAGTCTAAAGACTGGGAACCAATAATGTTTCTTTAGCCGCCTATAGAAAACTGTATGGTCCCGTGTCTAAAGACTGCGAACCAATAAACGTTCTTTCCCCGCCTATAGAAGCCTCTATGGCCCCGAGTCTAAAGACTGGAAACCAATAAATTTCCTTTACCCGTCTATAGAAAAGTTTATGGCGCCGAGTCTAAAGACTAAGAACCAATAAATTTTCTTTACACGCCTATAGAAAATCACTACCGGCACTTACTTTGTTTAGTAAAAACGCTCCAGGTTAGAAAATTAAAGCAATACTAAGTTTCTGTAATAACGGTGACACACCATGACCCAAGATATGTTCTCTGCTGTTGCAACGAGTCGTGAAAACCAGTAATATTGTTTGTCTCAAAAATCGATTGAAATACTTGTGCAACAATTAAAATTAATTATTACCCCCCCCCCCCCCGAAAAAAAAAAAGTGAAAATAGATTACACTGGCGCCGAACACTGCAATCAAGCAATAACTTGATTGCAATCTTCAGCACCAGTGTAGTGCATGTCATCACTGCATTGTCAACGTGATTCATCAAACTTATTAAAAATATAATTATGAAATTTTAGTTAATTAGCCTAATGATCTATATTTGCTTTTTTCATTGTGTTGAATTAAGAGATGGGGGCTATTCCAAGAGACAATTCAAATAATGTATTAAGTACGAGTAATATTTGCTCCACCTCTCCGTGTTTATGCGACAAATGACGGCAGTCACCGGCCAAGTCGGATTCAAAAATAAGACTGCCATATATAGAGGTAGTGCGAACTTGGCGTACGTAGAGTAAAAATCTGTCGAATCAGGCAATAAAGAAAAACAAAAGAGAGGGGTGGGGGTCCGGTTACGGCTGCGTTGTTGATGTTGTGTGGGGGTTGTGCTTGTGTTCTGTGTATTTGTGTGTTCAGTGATGTATGTGTATCTACCATGTAGCGTTCAAAAGTCGGGAGAACTTCAAAATAATTTTTAGAGTGTGCTGGCTAAAGAGGGCCATACGAAAACCCATACAGCCTTCTTTAGCAGACCGTATAAATGGCTAAAGACACCAAAGGAAAATTCATAGGCAGCTATAGCATGCTGGCTATAGAGAGCCAGGCATTAGAAAAGCTAAAGAGCGCTATGGCTGGACAGTGATAGGCCCATAGACAAAGCTAAAGAGGCCTATAAAGACGACCATAAAAAATGCTAAAGACAGCCTTAAAAAATTCTTTAGCTAATTGGGCCAAAGAGCTAAAGCATACCATACAAAGAATGTTTTATAGCCGACCATAGGACATTTTTGTATGGGTTATTTCATATAAATAGGGCCTGTTTTATGAATACGTAACAATTCCCTATTGAAAAATCCGGCAAAAACGTTCATTGACATTTGGTGGAAACGGGTTAATTTCCACTCGTTTTCACCAGAAACCAGCATAGTGTACCAGTTTTTTGGTGAAAATATTACCGGCCGCCACTTTCAGTTACCAGATTTCGGTGGCCGTTTTACCGGAGCCACTTTCAGTTAAAATCCGGCAAAGACTTCCAGTGACAATCAGTGGAAACAGGCTAATTTCCACTCATTTTCACCAGAAACCAGCGTAGTTTACCAGACTTTGGTGGAAATATTACCGGCAGCCACTTTCGCTGGAAGTATTACGAGAACCACTTTCGATTACCCTTCGCTGGAATCCTACCGGAAGCCACTCTCGTTTGCCGGGCACCGAACTTCACTGGAAGCTGACGCAAGGGGAACAGCTAAAGGCAAGGAATCCAAGACGAGCAGAGGGATTGGGTTTGTAATGGTGGCCGCCAATGCAGTGGCATTCTCTTGAGTGCGTCTGTTAGCTCGAGACTGACGTTGCAATCCTGCAAGAAGTGCGTGCAGCGAACTGTTTTGACGATCCAAAAAGGTAGGCAGCGATCACCGGCTACTTGCTATTTGCGACAGGCAAAAGTCTGGGCCAGAGCAGGTACGAGACCACTCGGGCGGCATTCTCGTGAGTGCGAGTTTTAGCTCGGGACGACGTTGCAATCCTGAAGAAGTGCGTGCAGCGAACTGTTTTGACGATCCAAAAAGGTGGGCAGTTTCACCCGTTTTCATCCGAAACCAGTTTACCAGTCTTTGCTAGATTATTTGCCGGCAAACAGATTTCGCTGGAATTTCACCGGCATCGGGTTCCCAAATTGCGCTGGAATGTCACCGGCAGCCACTCTCGTTTACCAGACGACCCGGTTTTGCTAGATATCTTACCCGAAACGGGTGACTCGCTCCCCTGTTTACCGAACTTCACTCGAAGCCGACGCGAGGGGAAGGGGAAGCCGTGACGAGCCGGGGACTGTGTGTGTAATTATGGTGCCTCGCAGAAAGGACAAGTCCCCACGCACCCTCTCTCCCTCGCATTGGGTTCGTGGGGAAAATGCGAGAGGTTCGTTTTGCTGACTTTTTTCGAAGAAAACCGGTTTCTTTGTCCGTCAACGAGCAACGGCCGGCCAGGAACGGACGCTCAGTCTCGGCTTCTCGTTCCATGTGTGCGATCTGTATCTTCCAAAGCAGCTGGGTGTGCAGATGAAAAGAAAATATTTTTCAGTGACCTATTTCTTACGCCTCTTTGTCCGTCCGGCTTCAGAAGCACCCAGCGAGCGAAAAAGACTGTGCCCAAGGTTTCTGAACGTCGGCGGATGTTCGTTTCGCGCGTTCGTGGTTTTCGCTAAGCGTGCTACTGACAGTGTGTATAAGTCCGCCTGGTGTACCCGCGGCGACGACATCAGGGACAACATCGTGACTGTGCCCGTGATTTCTCAATGGCGGCGGATGTCCGTTCCGCGCGGTCGTGGTTTTCGCTAAGCGTGCTACTGACAGTGTGTATGTGTCCCCCTGGTGCACCCGAGGCGACGACATCAGTGGCGACATCGTGATCTGTGCCCATGATTTCTCAACGGCGGCGGATGTTCGTTCCGCGCGTTCGTGGTTTTCGCTAAACGTTCTACTGACAGTATCTGTGCGTGTCCGTGTGGTGCACCTGCTCGGCTTTATTAGTTGAACTACCGTACGCCAAGGAATGTACCCAGCGGCATTGTGAGTGCCTTGAAAGATATCTTTTCCGACAAAGAACTCAGTTGTTCCTATTTGGTCTGATTGCTTTTGTCTACAGCTGTGCACATTGTTTCACTCGTATCGACCCTGTTAAATAAATACATGCAAACTTCAGGTCTATATGGACTAACTACTTTAATTGTTACCGAATCGTCCAGCATCTGGTAAACATATACCACCCACGATTCACAGGCTTCTCCCTAGGTGCCTTCTGTTGACGTCCAAATGAAAAATAAAAACACGGTAAGTTTCGCTGAATTGCGGCTTTACTAAAAGTGAAAAAAGTCCCATAATCCAGTAAAATAGAGTTTTTATTGGAAATGCAATTCCGGTAAAAAAACTGGTGATATTCCGGTGAAAGAGTCCGGTGACATTCCGATAAAAAATCCGGTGACATTCCGATAAATGTCGGCTTTACCGGAAGTGAAAAGTGCCTCATAATTCAGTAAAATAATAGTTTACTGGAAATGAAATTCCGGTAAAAAGTCTTTTTCAATAGGGAATGCGTATACCCTCGAATAGTTCAGAGTGAATCGTAGTTTAAGAACATCTTACAGGCCTAGAGTTTGCCTTTATTACTTGTTTATCTTTTTTCACACAGTTGCATTTTGATTTTTGTTAATGCATCTGCACCTCTCTTGAACCTGGAACCTGTCCTTGAGATAACAATATGCATTTTTATTTGCTTTATCACTTATCAGAGGTGTATCTTGAAATTATGGCATTTATGGAATGCACTTATTTAAGTTACAATACGAGCATAGTGATATTTATGTATCTAAGCCATTTGTTTCACTAAATATCCTTTCTGTTGACCCTAATTATTCAAAGGAATTTTTCTTCTATTAGCGCCTCGTCATGTAGGTAGAATGCATATAATAAAACATTTAACCCCTTAGGTATCACAGCGTATTCTTCTTGGTTGTCTACCATAATAATGTTGTTTTGTGCTTCCAATATTGCCCTGGAAAACTGATCTCAAGTGGTTTTGAATTTAAGAGCCTTGCTCGATCTCAAAAAGAGAAGCGAATAATGTGAGACCTTTAAATGTTCAGACATGGTTTGGCGTAATATATGTCCTACCAAATCAGTGTCACGTTTAAGACAATGTGGTAGGAATCGTAACGAAAAGGGCTGGTATTTACTAAACTTTACTTTTTATATTCCTGCGGTACATCTGTAGTCATGATTTGCATCATACATCTAATAATCTTATCTACAGTACATTCGCCGGATAAACAGGATTCTTTTAAAAAATAATTATTGCTTTTTTTTTTGGGGAAGAATGATTGCATCCATTGATGAGCTTTATAAGTCAGGCTCTAAAAGCACGACTTCGATATTTCATCACTGCACGTAAACAAGTTAAATTCAAACAGCTATTTTTCACAACTGGGTAAGGACCACTTATATCTCGTCTTGGACGAATGAACTAAAAAGGTGCACTTTTATACGCCTTAATTGTTAGCCCCAATATAAATGAAAACCAACCGTTGTGCTTGCCTGAAGGAACTGCTCAAGTGCTATCCCGAGGCTCATGTGCTATCCCGAGGCTCATGTATCCACATTCTTACATCACCACTCAATCGCACGAACGAGTCCATGCGTCCTAGCTCCAATAGTACACAGCTGAATATGGGGAACGAAACAAAACGACCATATTCTACGCTAAAAATAGTATTTTTTATTATTTTATGTGATATTATTCAAAACGGTGTCATTTACATCTGTTACATTAATTCCTGGATTCAAGAATCACTCTGTGCTCTCATTTGTCAGATCTTGGACTGAGCACCCATTCATTATCCATTCACTCTTTTACCCCCTTCCTCCTTCCCCTTCGAGTTTGTTTTTCTTTTTCCTCTGAGAGGACAACATACGTGCGAGGCCATTTTTCGATTTTCAAGTCTAATAACAAGACCCACTAAAACATTAATTTAAAACGGAAGGGCATTAGTTTAGGGTACGTTATACTGCCTTCACAAAATTATCCAACATCTATGCAGCACATATTATGTGCGATTACATCAATTCGTTCTTTACATTTGCTACTGCAATTTGAAAATTATTTTTTTGCGCGTCTTTGCATGACTAGAAATGAGAATGTGCTGCATTTGAGGAAACAATGTAAATTACACGTAATTGAAAAGTGTATAACAAAACGTATTCTTATAATGGTGCTAAGTTTCACTATCTTTGGTTGTTTTTTTTCATTCAGCTGTGCCCCCACGGTTCAAGAAAGTTGACTCTTCTATATAAAATGTCGCTATACTTCGTTTCACCTTAAGTCCAGACGCAGCTCACGCTACGAGCAGATGAGACCAATGAGACAGAGTCAGATGGCCACTTCGTCTTGTTTGTGCATGTGTTCTATCATAGCTGAAAAAATCATAAACAGAAATGGCCTTGCGACTTGCGCTTTGACGTGGCTTGACATGTAACATGTAACAACATATACTGGTGAATTAATTACCCGCGATTATAGAACCTGCAACCTTTTGGTCCCATTACCTCTTATCCTCCTCTGCGTCTGAACTTAAGCTGAAACAAAGTATAGGTGTGCGCAAACACTCATTATAATAAAATATCTGTATGATTAGATTTGACTAGGAAACATAGAGCCGAAATATAAGGCCGAAATTTAGTTGCGCCATATAATCGCGTAGCTTGAAGTATAACATGTAACGACATGTTCAGTAAACAACCTTCCTAGACATGTGTGAATCTACTGTCTTTCCGCTTTGAACTTTTGATATGAGCAAATGTTTAAGCATTACAGACTCCAACAGTACGCACACCACTGAAAAAAGAAACCGAGAGAGGTTATTCAACCCCCCCCCCTTCCCAAATTGAAGTGTAAATTTACCACTTGAATATAACGTTCGTCACAAAATGCGTTGTAACTTTGTAGGAACACTAGGATTCGACCATGTATTTAGCTCTGCACGAAATAGACAAACATTCGCAGAATAGAAACTGCTGGTAACCACTACGGCAGAAGCAGCGCAAACAAGCGGTGTTTCTGGAGCAAAAATACAGAAACAGTTAGGAAAAGACATTTTTCTAGTAGCAAGACAAATTAGTGCTCCGCACGGACAGACCTTGGCTCGCATCCAAAGCAGAGTCATGACCCCGGAGACTAGTCGTGCGAACAGGCCCATTTGTTAGCGGAACTCAGTGGATGGATCGTCGACTGCACTTCGGGGGTGGCTAAAAGCCGCCCTTAAAACGCCGGAGGCACGATTGTGCAGGAAATAGGGACGAATAGATTTTGCCAAGTTCGATTAGACCTAGACGGCACTTCCTGATGCGTGGAGAAAACTTTTCGTGGGAAAATTACATATCGCATGAGCGGCGGTGTGCGACATCAACCATGCACTTTTTTTTTTTTGTTTTTGCCACAAGCTAAATGCTATGTTTGCCTTCCCTGCGGAACCGCGTCTTCCATCTTTCATTCGTTTATTTTTTCCGGTTGGATTGTAGCCTAGTCGCTGCTTTGGATTCGATAAAGAAAAACGTGTGGCGCAAAAAGTCGCCTGACAAAACATCAAGAGCGCCTGCGGGTTTGCAAATTGCGTGTTTTATATTTATTACCAAAAAATCAAACCCGCAGAACGTGATGAGGACCTTTCTTACGACTTCTTTACCTCGATGATTTGTTTATTTTATTTATTTATTTACATGAATATCTGCAGCGCCGTTAGGCATTATGCAGGCTGGTACAGGAAACATTATGCAATAACATTACATATTCATAAAATAGATAAACGGAAACAATAAAACATACATTTTCAATCGCAAAAACAGGTTTGCAGTTTATCATAAAAGAGACCATTATCAGTAATAGATACAATTTCTTACCTAAGTGTATTCCCCTCTAATGGTTTGAACAAAAAATGAAAATGAAAAACACTCAGTATTGCACCGAAATTCCTCGGCTTTTTTAGAATGCTCCCGTCTTGCAGAGGCATAGTGTGGTTGAACTGTAAAGACTTCTTTCAATACCAGTCCGTCCGTATTATATGCTGTGAAATAAATTCAATCTAAGGCACTTTCTTCGCTGTTTGAGAGAAACTCAACCTAATCTGTTTTCGATTTTTGTACAACTTGTATAAGAGCTGTAGTGACCTGTAACGAACCGTAATACCTTGTTTGGTACCCGTTCCAACTTTTGTTCAAGGTAACATTGTGGCGGGTCCCCAAATGAGCATATTCTAAAATTGGTGGAATTAAAGAAAAATATAATGTTTGCTTGACTACTGTGAGATGTATATTTAAAATTCCTACGATTAAATGCAACATTTTACTAGCCTTAGCAACAGTGTTATCCACGTGATCATTCCACTTCAAACTGGACGAGAAATGAACTCCCAGGTACTTCTAATTTTCTACATGGTCAGGCATCACATTTTTCAGTTTATATTTGGTCGGGGAAGATTTACAGCTTAGAAAAACACACGTGTTCGCACTTGACGATATTTAAGCTCATTTCCGAACGGTCACACGAGTCTTCGAGCACTTTCATATCATTTTGAAACACACTGGTGTCCACGCCATTTTCAATATTTCTCTATACTATGCAGTCGTCCGCGAATAGCTTAATATCAGACTGTATGTTTTCACAAATACTGTTAATGAATATAAAAAACAGCAAAGACTCTAACACACTTCCCTGTGGTACTCCGGAGGTCACAATCACCGGTGAAAATATTTTACCACTAAAAGCCACAGTTTGCTCGCGATCGGTAAGATAGTCAGCAATCCAGTTTATAATTTTATCTTTAATTCCCAGAGATACACGTTTGTTTAAAAATAGATGATGTGGCACGATGTCAAAAGCTTTGCGGAACTTCAAGAATACACAATCAACACTGTCTGTTGTCTATGGTACTTCAAACGAAATGGGTAAATTCTGGAAGCTGTGTAACATACGAATAACCTTGACGAAGGGCGTGCTGGCAGGGAGAAAAGAAATGACTAGAGTCTAGGAAACTATATATTGAACTCTTTAAAATGTGTTCAAGCAGCTTCGAAGCAATTCATGTAGGTGAAACCGGGCGGCAATTCTTAACTAGATTTTTTTACCCAGACTTAAGAATTAGAGTTCCATTTGCTTTTTTCCAGTGAAGGTTTTCTATTAATTGAATATGTGTTTGTAAGTGTTACTCAAGTAATTATTTTACACACTCAATTATACAGAATATTTTAATCACGACGTCTAACGATCTCTTAGACGTCTCAGCAAACTAGAAGCTATCAAATATTGCTGTATGCATGGCAAAGTTGACAACACACGCGGCTTCCCTGCAGAAGAGCAAAAATCAAACACCGCTCGGTCCTGTTTTTAGTTTCTTTTAACTTCTTTGTAAACGTTAGTTATTATTGGCTGTCATTGTGTGTTCTGGTTCGGAATAGTCCTGAATGTACCGCGTGAATTAACGCGTTGCTTCGGGACAGTTGCTCTTCCGTTTCCGACGCAGGATTCTGGTACCGATCTTCTTAAGTTTGTAGGCACAGTTATACTTATTAAACGTTTATGATAAGTTCTAAATTCACTCTCGTTTTTATTCGTAACAGCACAAGTCTTATAGATATGCGTCCCGCAGTTTGCCCAAAGTCACTCATGAAATGCTTCTTAAGTTACCATTTACATGCAATTTTGATTCCTGAAGATAAATATCGTAACGTATATTTCTTTCTTAACTTCCAGTGTATCTCTTTTCTGGGCTGAGGCACTAAACCATTAAACGACTAGTTAATTATTTTACTTTTTTTTAAATGTGTGACCCATATGTTGGTGGAAACTACCTTTTATTTAAACGAAGTCATTTCAAATGGTCTACCATTTGGTTTTTATGCAGGCATACCAGACATGTTATTAAATAATAATACGTTTATAACAAAATGTCTGCAGATCCTGGCGGTGTTCTTCGCGTCCCCATATTTTTTTTTTATGCAAAATATTAATTTTCGCACAGCGCCGAACGCCTTTCTTGCAATCGTCACAAAAACAATATAAAGAAAGATTTTAAAATAAAATATATTATGTTCCTCCGAATCTATAAAACCATCTGCAATGCCAGGAGACAAGCCAGTACCTTTTGAAGCCGCAAAGTTTGCCCCTTTAAGAAAGAAAAAAATTAAAAAATTGTAAAATGAGCATGGTTCAACTTTACGTTCCGAACCCATTTGTAAATCATATGCTTGAAGGGCATTGAACCTGTTACAATGAAGGAAATCAAATAAGAAGTCGCCTTGCTATTGTCCCTCGATTGAAGTACTTACAGGCAGAACGTCATGTGATTCACTTAAAACAAACGAAGAAAAATGGATGCTAACCTTGTTTGGAGGGTGGTAGCGGACCTGCCATTGCATATGTCTTTAATGATTCGGCGAACATTTTGTCTTTTATTTTGAAACATTTGTTTATGTATGTATCTTTGCTGGTCATTATAAAAAAGACATTGGCACACCGAGAAAATAATATTTTTGATGCAAATCAATTTGGAGACGCTCAAAACACCGCCAGGATGTGCAAACTTTTGTATGTAATAAAACTTTAGAAAAGTCATATAAAACGGCAAGATTTTAGAGCAACGTGTCTGGTCTGCCCGCATGCAAATTAATTGTGGTATAATATTTCAAATGAAAATCATATTACCATCTGCTACATTATCCGTGACTTTCAGATAAGAGGGAACACAAATAAATAATTTCAATTAAAGTTATAGCTTTCAAATATATTTTTGTATTTGTGGCAAGTGAGTTTAATCACACATGTTTATTCAAGAAAGCAGCAATAATAAAACATAGAGACAAAAAAACAAGCATTATCCGCGCTCAAGCCACATTAGCTACACGTAGCAGATCACGTTGGATAAACTATATAGTTCACACAGAAATAAAAAAAAAATACTGAAATGGACGAAAGACATAACTGTGTCTGTTCCTCGTCCATTTCAGCGTTTTTATTCTTTCTGTGTGAATCAAGCCACATTGCTTAATTTGGGAGGCATCATTGATGACGAACGCAATTGTGCCAAGAGTCCAGGTCCATGACGAAGCACGGCGCAACACCTGACAGTACAATCTTCGAGCTTACGAATCAAAAAAACAAGAATCTTATTATCAGAAAAAAATATATCTGACAGGTTCAAAAGACTACACGCTCGTTTTTGTTTCTCTATTCATGAAAGTACGATGAAAAAAAAAAAAAGACTGTCTCAATACCAGAGCAAATTTGTTGGTTCTGTAGTTGCAAGAGCAGCCTGATATTTTTATATCATTGAAAAATTTAGGCTTAAATAAGAAAATATTATTTAAAAATTTTCAAAAAGACGGTTTTATGATATGTCGTAACTATATCTGAGGATCTATCCAACAGGTAAAAAGTAAAGTAATAAAATCGTTTCTTCTCTCCCCTTGTACACGAGAAAGAAAAAAAAAAAGCCATTAAAACATTTTTACGTACGTTTCTCGAGCTATGGCAGACGAGATAGAGGCGGCCGATTGTTTATGTTTATCATCATTGGCCAGAGAGATTTCGATCCGTCTGTTTTGAATGACTCGGGTGTCAGGCGCCTTGCAAATAAACGAAGCTCGACATGGACACTGCAATCTCGTAACTCGAGATTTTGTCAACGAAGCGACGGCTGCCGAAACGTTTTCTTTTGTGTTGTTTTTCAAGTACGTCCGGAAGTAATGATGTTTCGATCGAAAAAATATTTGCTTCGTTTAGTGTGAGCCGTTTTTGTGATGCCTCAGATTTTCGAAATCCGACGCGACGTTCCTTGCTAACTTTACCAGGATTATTTAGTCATCTAAATTTTGTGCTAGTCTTTATTGAACTTTACAACAACAAAAAAAAAAGAAGCTAGATCAACAGTCTCTTGTTGAATACAAATCAAAATGTTCCCGAGATAGTGCGGACCTCCAAGTACAGATTTTCCGAACCAACTTAACAATACACTCTGTGTTCTACCACTGCTTGAGAAGCCGAAAGAATAGGTATACATAATAGAATTAAATGAGAAAATGCAGGCGAGCTGTTGAATTCACAAAATTTTAACAGCCGAGGCTTAGGAACAAAAGTGTCCACTTTTTTTGCTTCCAACACCCAGTATATTCACACGTCTACACATGAAACAGACCAGTTTAGGCGTTATGTTTTCTGAGCGCCAGTGCTCAAAAATTTTAAAAGTAATTCAAATCTATTTTGAGTTATTAAAGCAGCCATGTGTATATGATTTGATACTATTAAACCAAGGCTGCTTGCTGAGATCCACTCTCATATTTATCACCTTTTGACAGCTCTGAAACGTTACAGGGTGAAGAATTATGCTTTTTTTTCTTGTCTTGGCTGTGAAACGAGAGTACTTGTTCTGCTTTTATATATTTAGAAAGAGTTATATACGTAAAGTCAGGGGACGGGACATCACAACAAGATATGTTGTCCCGTCTCCTGTCTTTACGTATATAACTCTTTTAAACTTACATCATTACAACGCGCTCACTAACAAGTATATTTGTTCTGCCTCTCTCTTAAAAAATGTATAACTCATTAGCTTACTATATATATGTTAGCAATACAAAAAAAAAAAAAAACATGACATGAACGGAAGTTCTATTGTGATGATTGTCTATTTTGCTGTTAAGGATAAACATTTTTTTCTTTGCTTGTCTAGACGGCCATCATTATGAAGCAAATTGTGGTAAAAATGTTCACCGAGGATCGGTGGGTTCTATCCTATAGTGTAAACTCGGTGATAAATATGAGGAGTGGGGCTGTAACTTAAACTTAATCGTTTTCTGTTTTGTTTTAGTTTTTTTATTATCACATAATTCGCTCGTGTAGGAAGCTGTTCAAGGCTAAGAGTTGATTGCGGCATATACGATCTAACAGCTGTCGCGTTCGCATTACAGCATGCGATGTGTAACAGATGATTTGTCGGAGCTCGGCGTTCCATCCACTGTCGGAACATCAATCTTCCTAGTACCGTCATGGACACACTGAAAGCTTTTCTTTGTCCTCTAGAGTCCGGTCAACTCCAATCCAATAGAAAAATTACGTTTCTTGGAGTCCTTAATTGAAAGAGACACCTCAAGGTGCAGCAGCTGCACAGGCGATATTGTCACGAATGACAATTGATGAGGCGAAAATAACTGAAGAAACTAAACGTTTAATGGGGCGAACTTGTGCCCAGAAACAAAAGGAAAAACGATAACAGCAGAAGAGAACAGAGCGTCGCGGGCGTCGAGGTCGGCGTGACAGCAGAGTCGAACGCTGGGGCGAAACTGAGTCCGGTTGGTTACGCGGGGCCCCTTTTGTGCACGCGTGGGCTTCTGGAACATTCGGCCTGGAACATTTGGCGCGCAGAACATTCTAACCTAGAACGAGCAACACGTTTCTCGAAATTACCAGAAATCTAAATTGGAAGAATAAATAAAAGACGCGGCGCTGCCAGGGATCGAACCCTGGGCTTTCTGCGTGGAAGGCACGCGCGATAACCGTTAGGCCACGAGCGCGCTGCCTACTTAGTTAGCTGCGCTCGCGGCAATATCACTTAGAAATCTGTACTGATCAAAGCACTCAATACAAAAAAATGACGTTATTTTTTTAAGGTTTTAGCATCATCTCCTCCGGATGTCATCTTTCGTATCTATTTAGTTCACTCCTTAACGTTCAATTTTTTAGGAGTTTTTCCTGGTTACGTTTACATCTGTTTGCTTCAAATCAGAGATTTGATTGAAGCGACAGTTGACCAGCCATCAATTATATACCGGTGAGGTATCAATGGCTTCTGTTAGGAAAGCGAAGAAGATACATTTTCAATTTCAAGGCTACCTATCGCTTTTCTTGTTATTTGTATGTAGCCAAGTGTGCGCAAGAAAAGTTATCATCACAATTATTAGTGCCTAGATTACGGCAATGGACATTCGCTGATACTTAGAAACGTATGACATGAATGAAACAGGTACAGGTCATTACTCTTATCGTCGTCATCATACTCATGGTCACCATTAGAACTGTACTGATTCTCCAGGTCTATCTTTGTACAGCCGATTTCAACAAAAATGAGTGCTTGAGGCAGAGCGTGTTAACCTGCCACCCAGCCGAGCATCAGCGACATCGCTGCCATGGTACAGGCTCAGACGTTAAAAGTCAGATTTTTCTTCCTTGGGGTTCTGGTATGAATGCTAGCTTTATTGATGTGGGTCCAAGCGACCAATACCTATGCATTCATGTGGACCAGTGAAAAGTGGAACTTAGCAGACGCGTGTCACGCTCACTAGATTTGCAATTTAACATCAGAAAAACGAAACGTCGTATGCTACACGGGACAGAGTTCTCGGTGCTGGATAATTTTTTTTTTTGTTTTCACTGGGTAGTTGGCGATAAAATAAAAGTACAAAAATTAAAAAAATCAAAGCATCGTATACTTTTCTGATTCGCTCTGTTTTTTTGTTTGTTTTTTGCTGCTTTATTTGCACACATTTAAAGAGAATGCTTGTTAGTAGCAATAGAGTAACAGACCCGAACGCTTTACAGACTTTACTTCTCACTAAAGATTGGTTATATTACCAAATTCATATTTAATTATTTTCTCCTCCTTCTATAACTTGCTAGGTCATAAGAGATGCTCTTAATGTTCTACAATTGTTGAAAACGTTTATAGAAGACAGGTTGAGAAGAACAAGTATAGCGACTAACAAAAACAAGTACGCGTATTGCCGCGCGAGGCTGTTTGCGCTGCTCACTCTCGATGTAAGTGTGAGCCCGAAAATCGACAGGCGACGACGACGACGACGACGGCGCCTGACGCGGGAAGGAGCCCGCGAGGGAAAACCTGTGCCTCTTTCAGCAGGGATGTTGACTTGCACCTTGGTATCGATGCAAGCGCAGCAGCAGAAAGACGCCAATCTTTCTCCACCGTCGGGGAAGACCGCAAACTCTGCTTCCGCTTCCCGTCTTTACCCCCCCTCCCCCCCCCCCCCTGTCCCCCCCTCCCCACTCGCCGCCATTGCTTTGCTTGCTCTTGTTGTGGTTTGCCGTACACGCCGCTTCTGCGGTTAAAAATGCGGGTACAACCAATTGTTATGCATGTATGCGGAATATGGAATTAGACGAAATGGAGCAGCTGCCTCTAGAATAGAGCGCTGGGTCTCTGCGTACCGTGACTTTTAGTTCGAGTTTTCATGCTGGCGTCAGGCAGTGACAGAAGTAGTGTGCCTATATGCTAACTTAGTCAAACAAAAATTCCGATACCAAGTACTTCGCTCGCCTAATCTTTGGAGATGTGTACTTTACATGCTTTCTTCTTTTGGAGACATGACTGATTCTGTTTTGTGTTTGGTGCGTTACATGGCCAACGTTTGTAAACCATTGCAACTTCCACGTTTTATTTAAGACTTTGGGGCATAGCTTGTATAACATGGAATCAAGTGTTTTCAACAAAGTTATTATTTTCAATCGGCGCAAAAAAGTTCAGAAAGCTCCAGGTAGCCGCGACGACCACATGTCATATATATATATATATATAACACGAAGTGGTTTGCACTCTCTATTTTCTGTGAGAACGAGGAATACTTTACGACCAAATATTATGTGTAGGTTTTCTGAGCCGTACCGCTTACTATTCTTAATATTTAGCTTCTGGTACCTTATCACATAGCTTTACAGGTCTTTGTCACACTGTCGTTTATTCTAATATTAGTATATTAATAGCTGATCTACACCTACCTGAAAAACAAAACTCAAAATAGTATGCCTTTTATGAAGGTGTTCTTGATCGCCCAATAACGCTATGCTCAATGATCCGCCGATCATTACGGTAGCATCCTTATTCAAGGCACCTTGTGCGGTTGCAGCTGATTATCCGCCTGCCGAAGACCGCAGCTGTGTACTTTTATATAAACGTACATTCCTTTAATAAATCGATCGGCTCGGCGTGCTGCCACGCCAGGCGCCCACCACTAAGGTCTTTAAGAGTGTTGTGCACGCCCACCTAAAGCATCAGCGTCTTGTCAAAAAAGTAAAAGTGCCAGGCGACCTAAAGCGTACCCCATCAGGACCATTTCTGAGTTTTTACTTAGGTCATAAAGCGAGCATGCTTCCGTGATGCTTGGCTAACGGTGCGCTTGCGACGCCTTCGTGTCGCAAAGCGGAGATTGATCTGCAGTCGGGTCGGTTCTTCGACAGCTGCAACCTTTTGTTACGAATTGATGGAAACCCTGAGGAAGTTAGGCCTCTCCTAGAAGAGTATTCAAAGATGTGTTTGGCGTTGTTGTTGCTGATAGTTGTTTTGTCTTCTTTGGGAACGCCATTTTGTGAGATGACGCCAAATGGAGCTAACTTTTCGCCAATGTTGGGAACACGTCGCTTTATCCGGCGCCATTTTCTTCAGAGGGCCGATGCTGAACAAAGCCAACAGCAGCCAGGATATTGTGACTTTAATATAGCGGCATTTTAAGTTGACTTTTAGTAAAAGAATGTGAGTAGGTTGCTGAAATAAAATATGTTGTACCCTCACTATGTTTACGCCCATAATGATGATCACTACTTCAGGCTCTATACGCAGTTTTCGTACAACCATCCAGCAAATCTTCGCTATAGAAAGCGATCTCCTACCAAGACATTTATCTTCTTTTTTTTATTCGGGTGTGACATAACTTTAATAAGAGTAAAAAGTGGTTTAGTACTTGAAATTATATTTTAAATAAAGATCTTTAGTTTTGTTAGTGCACTTAATGAATAGAATAGTGCGCTCATTGCGGTTACCAGAGTGTTTTTGTGCAATGTTTTCGAGCATACATCTCACTGCCATCTCGTATACTCTTTGAATTACAAAAACCGCATGTAAACAAATTCCATTTAACACGCTGACACTCGACTATGATAAAAGTGAGAAATAAAAATATAGCTCAAAGTGAAGTTCTTTTTACTTGTCTCAGAAAATATTACGTATAAAATCATTTTTCATTGATACTTAATTAACAAGTTACATAGTCATATCGTTCCATAATTACGTATTTCAATCGCCGAACAAGATATTAGAAAATAAAGATTGATATCCGGTGACGCAATTCAAACGCTCGCGGGCGGAGGTTCGGAACCCAAGCATGAAGGAAATGCAGAATTCACTTACTGGGAATGAATGGAACATTTTTGCGAACACTGCGTCTGTAGTGTTTGGCTTTTGTTACTGTTCACGTCTTCTACTCTTGAAGGGGACAAGATTACAAGCATCACATAATTAAAGCTTCCCAGGTGACGGATATTTCTTCAGCATTGAGCAACCAGCTGGATATTGATTAAGCTCACAAAATATTGCTTCTGTATATGGTAACACGCACCATTTTAAGATCGACCGACACTCTCACCAAGCGCTTGGAGTATCCGGTGCGTGAAGTTTCTGGACTCAGCAATTCAATCAACATGTTGTCCTTTATAATGCTGAGGTCG